>OZ034968.1:10432185-10627185 GCA_964030785.1 Siderastrea siderea | reverse complement strand
GACTCCTGGGTTCAAACCATTTACAGTATTAATGATTAAGTTACGCGTTGTTTTGTGTTGTTTCGATTAGTGTCCAACTGGGGATTACTTCTTTATGACCTACTTTCATTTTGACAAGAAATACATTTGTTAAGCTTGAGTTATTCTAACTTCAGAAGACTATTGCTAAAACATGAGTTGTAATTTGTTGTGATCTTGCATTTTTCTGACATCAAGATGTAAAATAGAAAGATTATGTTGAAATAGTTGTCTTTTCTGGTCCATGGAGGGGTTTCAAGTGTTGCCACACAATGTTTTCATTTCACGGCTATCATCATATTTGTCATCCCTTGTTACGAGTTGACATTTAAGAGGGGATGTCCACTAACATCGAGCGAGTGGCGGCACATGATGAAAAATAAAATTCCCTCATAAATTTTCCACGGATACCCTATAGCAATCTAAGAAACGCGGTGGAATTTTTTTCTTGAATTTTTTTTTAAGCCCGAAAAAAAAATTTAACATGTTTACGCCACACGTGTCCTGTAAACACGCGAAATAAACGTGTATCATACCTTCTCGTAAACTTCGCTCTGTTTGATTTGCACCCCAGAAAACCCCCATTTTAAGCATGGAAGTTTGCTTATAAAGTGTGTAGGAAGTAATTGAGTCCTGTTTTAGATCTGTGAATTAATTTTCAAGGTCATGGCGAGCCGCTGAAAATCACTAAAATTCGCTTGCTTTGAATTCTCAATTTGGCACAGTTTTTCAAGAGAAAGTTTTCCTCCCCGGTAAAACACCAAATCACTTGAAATTCAGAATTCTTGAAAGACGAAATACCATTCTAAAATCAGGTTTAAAAATTAGTTTCGGGCTTTTTATCAGCGCCGAGTACAAACGCTCTCAAAATCCTGATAATCACAACATTAACCTGTCAACCAGTACAAACAATGGCGCGTGCCTCCGACCGAATAGCCGAAAACTTGGAATTTTTTCCTTGTGTCCTTTGGTATTTGGATGAATAGTACAGGATAAAGGTCATATCTAGCTTACCTTGAATAAGATTTTGTCTAAATGTCAGGTTTTGTCAAGTTTTAGGTGTACTGTCCAAGGGCCATCTTGACGCGTGGAATCAACCGTTATCTCCTGGTATCTCCAGATTGACTTTAAACTAATGAATAAAGACTCCGCCAACACATTCGCATCCCTTAACGAATGGCAAATGAATTTTTAAAATCTCCCAGTGTTAATTCCCTCAAGAAACTAAATAACTTTGCAGTGATCTCAACATTCATCTCAGAAACTGCACTGTTATTATGGTCTGATTTAACTAAATTTGTCTGTCACGCAACGGGTTCTGGTCAAGTCACAGGATAGGTTTTGGTGATGGATTGCAAAAATGGGAAAAAAATCGAAAGATTAGGACGTCTGAAATAACTTAAGCTATGAAAAAAATTACACAAGATAGAAGGCGATGTAAATAGTGATGGCGTTTGTTTCAGCAACTCGACCGGAATGATCCTTTCCCGTTTTCATCCCAGATGCCGGACTGCCTCAATGTAAAAACAAACCGCAGAGATAGCTGAATTTTTTTCCAGGATTTAAACTAAAGCATATCCAAGGTTAACAAAGAAGGCATCCATTTGTTTTTTACAAGTTTCCTGAAAATTTGAAGTTCACTTTTCTCTATAATCGTAAGTTTTCAATGCGTAGCACTTGGCTACAACTGTGTTTGTTTACTTACATTCCGTCCTCCTGTTTGGTGTCATGTTACACCGCCGAAGTTATGCCTGAAATATCTTTCGACTAGTAAAATAGAGTGATACTACATATGACGGGACTATTCACTACGCAATTCTGACCTGTGAAAAGGAAGTTGCCGATTACATAGATGTACATTTTGTGACGCTCTGGCGAGAGGAAAAAATTGTCACGTGTTCACTAGAAGCAGAAAGTATTAGCTTCCAATAGTCTAAAATAGCAAATTTCAAGAGTTCGACTTTTCAAGTCTAATTAATTTCACGGTGAAGGATTTCAATATTACTTGCAAGCCACCAGTGTTGCGTCGAAGAAGGCGCCTCGAGAAGCTGCCATTTGCTGAAATACTTTTCTTGTTGGAAATCAGGCGTGTGAGAATTTCAGGTGCGGCATTATTGGAAACTAGGCAAAATGTCTTAAGTGCGGATCGGCTTTGAGTAAATGTTCAAAAACTGATAATTTTCGTAAAAAAAAAAAGAAAAAAAAGGAAAACGCCAGATTTAACACGCAGCAGTTGTAGAGCGCTTCCTCTATATCGCACCATTGTAAAAGGATAGGTTCTTTTGAGTTCTCGCAGACAGGATCCCTGTCACCGAGTACAATAGCCAATCAAACCATTATCTCCCTTGGCTGCGAATAGAGGTCACTTATTCTTTTCAGAAACTAGCTGCAGGCGTTTGCGCCTCTTACAAGCGATATGAACAAGCAGTTGCTGTTCCAGTTGGAAAGAAGACTTTTCGGGTCACACTTGCAGTGTTGCAATCAGCGATATCCACTCAGAAGTTGAGCTTCGTTGATTTTCTTTTATCACGCGCAAAAGTATTTTTAATTAGTATTCTTAACATGGACCATTTGCCCAGCCCATCGCTCTTGTCTGGGAATAGCGCAGAGGGAACTAATCAACGTTGGTCATGTTGAGTTCTACCAGGGCTGTCTAAGTATGCCTCGAACGGGAAAGTGAGAAAAGCAGACCGTGGAAATGGCAAGTCGGAGTCCAAAGCTATTTTGCAACACATCGGTGTCTTCCGTCCAGTGGGCTCTGGTAAGTACACTTTTTTCTCATACCCACTTTTGTGCATTCCTCGCTGTGATGGCAGAGGTCATTAAGCAGATTAACACTACCATACCAGCCCTGAAGACAGTCAGCTTCCGGCAAGACAGCGCTGGCTGCTACCACTGTAGGGCCTGCAGGGCTACCATAGTTTGCGCAGGAGTACTAGGAGCAGAGCTGGGCGTGGTGTTCAAACTCTTGGCTCCCTTCCCTCCCCATGGAAGGAAGGGAGCCTGCGACCGCAACGCTGGTGGAGACTAAGTCGGATACATTTGTCCTCCTAAACTCCGGACACGATATCAAGATCCCGGTGGAGAACCATCCTTAAGTGTCATCCGGTGCGCGTCCATTGCAAGCCGTTTAGTTACCACTTGGAAGATCGATGGTGTGAATATACAGTTTTCTAAAGAAAGAATCCGTCCGTGTATGAAGAGCATATGGCGTGGGACCTATAAGACCAATAACTGCGCTGAAATCTAAGGCCCTGTCATCTGATAGTCTACCGTCCATAGCAGTGCTCTAAGCGAAACCGAGCTCGTTCTCCTCAGCCGTGAGAAGACGCAGAAAAATCGCACAACCAACTGTCTCTTGACAAAAAAGGGGGTTAGTTTCTAGAGAAACTGTGGTGCTGCATCGGTGGGGAAGCGAAACACAAAACTTTGTATTTATCAACTGAGTTGATAAGGTAAATTGAGCCACCGTGAAGAGATTGAAAGCTGACGTTTCGAGCGTTAGCCATTCGTCACAAGGATGGTTCTCCACCTTTGTCACCCGCACTGCTCAGAAGATCAGGTGGAAAGCGACAAAGACCCCTAAACATTAGGACTCCTTGTCATGATGAGTCTCAACATGAGTTGAGTTTCAAACTCAACTTAATTTTGATTTTCATGTATAAAATTGTAATCCGCTAGGTTTGCCATAAAATGATTTCATAAGCTTATAAAGAACGAAAAGGACGGTTACGGCACCCCTGGCCACACCCCCTGGTCTTGAGTAAACTCAACATACATTTTTACATTCTTACTCCTGTCTTGAACAATTTTTGAAGACCAATGCATAGAGACCTAATAACAATTTCTTTTTCAAAGCCCTAGCAACAGGCAAGGTTTTGGCAAGGCTTCACTGCCTCTAATGATACTGATAAATACATAAATACCGTTAACTGCCACTTATAAGCCCAACCTCCCAGTTATAGGTCCATCTACCTGTAAACAAAAAAATACATCCGGTATAAGCTCCACCGGATATAAGTCGCCCTCTAGTTTTCCCTGTTTCCTTAATATTAAGCACTCTCACAGAACACTGCGAAGATGAACTCTGAGCTTCTGTTTTGTTGCGTTCCGGTTACGTTCGTGTTGTTACAGTTTTGATTTTGTTGTTAAATTAAAATTGAAACGAATTCGATTTATTGTGACGTTTCAAAGGTTAATTGAAAACTGGTAAATTAAAAACGTATTTCGATCAACACTGCTGTGGCTCATTTCGAAACTTAGAAGCCCCCCCCAGATATAAGCCCCTCCGTTTATAAGCCCACCCAAAACCCTTACAAAGTTGTATAAGCCCAGGGCTTATAAGCGGCAGTTGACCGTAATCGGTCCTTGGGTCCACAGGTTTTCAAAGTTCTCATTGCTTTGTTTTTGTTTGTTTGTTTTTTGCTTGCTTGCTTGTTGTTTTTTTTGTTTTGTTTTGTTTCCTGTGCATTTCCCCCTCCAAGTCAAACCCGACGTCAGGTAAAATAAAGTGCGTGACATTTTGTTGCGTGACTCAAACTAAACAGGCTTGTAAGCTTTCGGCAAGGAATTATCGTTTCGAAATTTTACAACGAATACAGATCAAGAAAAGACGTCTTATAGGAAAAACTCTTTTGAAGTTCAAATAAGGCAAAATCATTTTATTCCTGAAGGTTCTTCATTTTAACAAAAGGAGGCGGGATGGAAATAAGTCATTTGGGTTGATTGCCAATACGCGATGCTTCAGTGATGTTGTTGACCCCGGACTCCAAGATGGTTATTATGAAAGAGTACGCACAGAACCTGATATTTAGACAATACCATATTCAGGTGAGCTAGACATTACCTTTCTGCTGTGGATTACAACCGAATACCGACCAAAATAGAAGAAATGTCCACATTTTCGGTTATTTGGTCGTAGGTATGTGCCAATCGTTGACGTGTTAATGTTGTAATTATCGGGATTTTGAGAGCGTTTGTACTCGGCGCTGATAAAGAGCCCGAAACTAATTTTTAAACCTGGTTTAAGAACGGCATTTCCTCTTTCAAGAATTCTGAATTTCAAGTGATTCGGTGTTTTACCGGGGAGGGAAACTTTCTCTTGAAAAACTGTGCCAAATTGAGAATTCAAAGCAGGCGAATTTTAGTGGTTTTCAGCAGCCTGCCATGACCTTGAAAATTGATCCACAAAAGAATAATTTGACTCAAATTACTTGTAAACTCTTCAACAGCAAATTTATAAGCTCAAAACAGGATTGTTCTATGACGCGAATTAAACAGAGCGAAGTTTACGAGAAGGTATGATTTGCGTTTATTCGGGGTGTTTGTAGAGACACGTAGTGCGGTAACGGTTTTTAAATTTTTTGGAGGTTTAAAAATAGTTTCTCAACAAAAAATGCCACCACGTTTCTAGAGCTACCATAAGGTATCTCTGGGCGAAAAACGGAGAATTTTGATTTTTCATCATGTGCCACATATTTTCGATTTCGCTCGGTCTTAGTGGACATTGCCTCTTAAAAGGGAGTACCCTGTTTGTTGGACATACACGTATGGGGGTGGGGAGTTCACCATTCACTTTTCCCCTGGGGACTGGGGAATTCACTGGCTTTCATTTGCATAAAAAGTGAATGCCCTGGTCATGCCCGAGGGGTGGGGGGGGGGGGGGTTCGGGGGTTTTAAATGACAGGTGCATAATAGTCTTTGCCTCAATCTACTGTTTAATTTTGTCTATTGAAATTATTTTGTCTCTATGTTTTGATGTTTATTTTGGAAGGAAGATAGCCCTAAGAAGTGACCTTGTTTTTGATTTGTGTGTTTTTGTTAAAAGTCTGAACTTCTGGGATCTATGGCAATTAATAACAAGCATTCTTCATTGCTATCAGCAATCTGAATTAATAAAAGTCACAAACCTTTTTCTTCATTGATTCTCACTGATTGCTAAAATCATTTGAAATCATTCATTGATATTGTTTACTCTTGATTGTTGTTTTGTGACTTTCAAAATTGCTCTTTTAAAAATGTGTCTACTTTAGTTTTTCCCACAATACCGGCCTCCACTGCGGAGCAAAGTAAATATTTGTGTGCAACTAAAGGCTAATTTACATGCTGTGACTTGTTAGGCCGATTTGTCGGCCACGACAAATCGGGGAGCGAATCAGCGCCTGTGAATGGCAATCCAATGGGGGCGCGAACCAATCCGACAAGCCGGCCGATTCAGAAAAATCCGTGACCGCTTCACAGATTTTCATGTGTCGGGCCCGATTTTAAGAACGAAAACGCAACCTACAAAAGAATTGGGGCAAAACAAATTATATCTGCAGTATTTTAGCTGAAAACAAACTATCTAGCACCTACCATTTTGTTTTCCAAAACGTTTTATAAAAAAGCTTTTACTATAAAAAAAATGCATGTGCAGTGCTTGCACTGTACATAAACCAGTTCGCTTCCCAATTTATCGTGGCCGACAAATCGCAGCCTTAAAATGCAGTAGTATGACATGTATCTTTTAGTTATCACGGTTTAGTTTGACTGTGTTGTGTCTTCACAGAAAAAAAAGACAACAGCATTGGGCAACAAATTAGTCAAGACGGACAAGAAGAACAAGTGCATGGAAAGCAGGGATTATCTGATGAACATTAGGTATCAAAGGCAGACACCAATGATGATTTTAAGATCCAAATTGTTATCTTACAAGTGTAAGTACTATGCACTAGCACAGCTCAGAATGGGACACATTTGACTACAACTACCAGAATCCTTCAGTTTTTCTTTTCTGATTAAGGGTTACCAACATGCCAGCCAGTCGCACGAGCAACACAAACATGTAAGTCCACAATTCTGAAGAAGTAGGCTGAGGGTACAGCTGTAGAATTGGAGTGTTTCTTGCATGCAATGCTGAAGAAAATTGAGAAATTCAATTGAGTCAGCAAGTCCACAGCGGTCAAACACTTTATGGAAGCCTAAGCAAACTGTCATATAACAGTTGCTGAGTTCAGCAGTGTACATGTACATGTAAGAACATTGTATGTCGTGCTCGATTTATATGTTTTGACTTACTCTTACATCTGTTGCACCACTGCAAATCCACCTATTTAGACAGTACAAGTTTGTTGTATGCAACATGCTGACAAAACGCCTACTGCGCTCGTTGTTTTATGTGAATCAAAGCTACATTTTTATCATGACTGTTGCCATGACAAAAACAAAACAAAACAATTCCAGGATAAAGACAGATAAATTAAAGAGCAATCGAGAAGACAAATGACCTTCATAATCAAAGGAAATTGCTGCCTCACTGGTCTGAGTAATCGAAGATAGGGAAAGAAAACTACAGTAGGATTAATATTAATATTATACTGTGCCTTGCATGTGACTATGTGCCTTGCATCTTGCACTCTTGGCTCGCTAACAAACATGCCTCACTGACTCACTCATTGTTCATACACCCAAATTAGGTCCATTGTCATTAAACTTCACTGGGATTACACAATTTTAATAAGAAAGGAAAAACTAATTTGATTGTGGTAGTTGTAGTCAAATGATGCCATCATGCAAATGTCCTAAAATTGTTAATGAAACAGACTATGCCAATCCATAAAAATAACGCAATCCTTATGCTTGCACTGTTCCTGGAGACGCTAAACCTTTACATTTTCAAAGAAAAACTGCTGAACAACAAAAATTGGTTCTAAAGTAGTCAATATTTGGCCTTGTTAATGCAATTCCATAGAAAGCAACCTAATAAGCTAGTATGTGTGGGCTGGATTTGGGCCCACACATTTCTTTTGGTTCATTTAGCATGTGTACATGTGCTGTGCCCAGTTCCCTCTTTGATCACAATTTGAAGGTGTCGTGGTTGTTGTATTTAAAGTGGCATGTTTGGTCATTTCCTGTGGTTCTAAGGGTGTGTAGGTTGCAAGACCCAAAGATTTGAATGATTTTTAATCATAAAACAAACTACTGGATTTCATTTCAGGTACTGAATAAGACTTCTGGGTAAGCTCATTTTGGACTTGTTTTGCTGCATACAACTACCATGATGCACCAATGGCATGTTTATAGAGGGAACTGAACATTCAAAAATTATTCATTTTCACTTGAGTATTCACTAAGATGTTTTCATAATTTTTCAATCAAATCAAGCATAAAATTATGGTTACTAATTGACTGAGGTCAGGCTGGATGGGAAAATATACGGCTCTTGATCTTGGTGCACAAACCTTTGCTTTCCAGTTGTCAACTCCAAGGCCTTCCATCAAATGTTTCCCACCCAGCCTTCTCATTCAGTTAACAGGTCATTGGGATCAGTGTTCATATGAAAAACTAACTGCTCAGCTGCCTACTTTACAGTTCTTGTCATAACATCACTCAAGCATGTAAGTGGAATTTAGCACAGAGTGCTTATTGGAGACACTTTTTTCACTACATTACTACACTAGCCTGATAATAAGCTCTTCCACTGAAATTTAATGTCATTATATATACACGTAATGCAGCAGTCAGTTCCAGCAGTGCCCACCCCCCCCCCCCCCCCCCACTCGCAGGCATGAGTGGGGCATTTTTCCTATTGTCCCTCACGGGGCCAGGCATTAGTCTACCCCAGGGCACTTGCCATCCCATGATTTCCATGTCACAGTACCGTAACTTCCTTTTAGTGATAACTTCATTGGGCAAGTTCAATTTAGCTTTGATTACTAGAATGAAGGTAAGCCCAAAAACTAAGAAATTAAGGACGGTGGCCCCTAATAGGATGGTTTTTTTTCCTGTTTGTGGCCATGTGGGATTTGTTACTCGTACCTAGGGCTGTTAAAATCCGAAAAGAAAATGGCGGGTCACCGTGCATTTTTCAGAGATAACTAGGCCCAAATATGGTAAAAAGTGCTGATTGAGCATTTTTTAAAAATTAGGAAAAAAACTTTTTAAAATAAAAGATAGCCATTATTTAACTTAAGTAGGAGATGAAGATGTCTAAACTGATAGGCGCTTTGTAATGAATAACAAAGATACAATTCTCAACATATTGCCGAATTCTATATGCGAATTTCCTGTTCTTGGGGCCATTATTTGACCCAGTAGATTGGAACGTTTTGTAAAATAACTTTTGACAGACGGTTTTTCTTCTGGAAAAAATATTTCACGATACCTATCAGTTGTCCTGCTTTTGATTAATTACGTAAAAACTAGGGGTAACCGTGCATTTTAGAAAGCTAACTTCACTTTTTCCTAACTCACGCACGACATGTTTTCCATCAGAGACAATTTTCTTGACGCTCTCCTCCCCGGTGGGGAATAAAATGTAAGTCGAAGTGATGGATGCTGGGAATCGAAGATGGCGGAGGGGACTCATGATGACAGGACGCAGCAAAGCAAAATCCCCGTAAAACGTCGATTGATTTTATCTCTGCCAACTGTATGAGGATTTTACAATTGCCTTATCAAAGAACATTACGGAGTGCCGTTAGGCGATTTCATTGTTCAATGAATGTTGTGCAGCGAGAATCTTGATTGTTGTTTACATGCTTGGAAGTTCTAGAAGGTTACTGCAAATTGTCAGTGGGTCAGACCGAAGCCTGTAATATATATATATAGGCTAGCTAACCTAGCCCCGGAGCTTTCATAAATAAGCTGGTGTTCGTTTCTCAAAAAACCCGAAAACTTTTCGGGCCCAAAAATTTTGCGGGGCTAGTTTCGGGCGCGATGTTCTTTCGAAAGTGTTTGCACAGCGCCGCAAATTTTAGCAACATTTTCCCGCGAATTGCTCCACAACAATCCAAATTCGAAAGTCACACTACTGTTGTTATTAATTTTTTTTCGAGCTTGAAACTGTCTGCATGAAATATTTTCTTGTTCTTGCGCCGCGTTCCTTGGTTTTTACAAGGTTTCAATATCCTGTCATTTAACTGTCAAAGCGTGTCAAATCATCTCAGACTTTTTGGCTGTTTGTTTGAATGAACTGGAAACGTCGCTTATCTACAGCAGCTAAATATAACTTATTGTTTTGGGTTTTCATCGTGTTCGGATCTTGACAAATAACACGAAATGCCACTAAATCGGAATCTGTAGCTCTGAAGCGAACTAACCTAGCTGTATTCGAAAGCTGAAATTTCTCGTCAAGTTTTCGATTTGTTCCTTCTCATTCGGCTAGATCGCTCAGTGGAGTTATCAAAATCGGCTACTCGTCTACTTCAGCAGATCAACCTGATTTCATTCCATCGGTTGCTGCAGTTTATAACAGCTATCGACATTTTTCCAGACCGAGAGGAGGTAGGTTTTCTTTTAATATTTCATAGACTATCGGGCGGGTCAGTTAGGTGCCGTTTTTGTTTTTCTTTCAAGAAGTTGCTTCACAATTTGTTTACGATTTTGACTCTTTCTAATCTCTTACGAACAAATTACAAATGGAAAGATTCTTCGTCAGATGTAAGCCTTAGATACGTTTCCTTTCCCTCTGCTAAGAAAATGCCACACGTGGAAATGACAACATGTTACTACCTTAAACATAGGAGTGATTATTTCACTGCAAAAGATCTGAAATACAATGCTGCTCAAGTGTCTGAAACTTTCGGTTTTCGCGTTACGTGAGACACAGTTTCAATCTAAACAAGTAGTTTGCTTCAACTTTGTCCTCTAGACAGTGTCTTTTTACGACTTTCATTTTGAAACACTGTTTTAAAAGCATTCTAAAAGAGAGAGAGGAAGGCCATGTCATCATAAAACTTCGTACTTTTCTACTTATTGTTCTGCGTTTTTATCCTGATCACGCTAAACACTCATACATTGGAGTGCATTTGTGGTTTGTAAAGATTCTTCTCAACTCATTGGCCCCTAAAATACAGTACATTTCAGTCGTTATTCTCCAAAAGATGAAAACCGACAATGGGAAAACATAAAAGCAAAAACAGAATGCGGACCGCTGAGGAAACAGTGAACTTGACCTATTTTTCTTCAAAAACAAGACTTCAGCACAACTTTCACAGGCAGCTCTTCTTCCAGCATTCTTTGGAAAGCTAATTAACTTCAATGAGAGTACTCGTGAAACTACAGTTGCTCTAATAATGCCATTTTAACTTGCTGCCGGTAGCGACTTCACAGATTTGTCAATGTAAAAACGAATTTCTTACTGATTCGCATGCATCCTGCTGGCTGTTAAGTTCTGTCAACCATCAAACAACTTTGCTAAAATAAATAGTATTGCTACCGGTGGCATCTGGCAGTTTACCGGCAAAAATTACCCAAAAAAAGGTTTTTGGAAGCTTACAATACAAGCACATGTAAATTATGGAGGAAAATGGCACAAGTTTTTTGCCTGCGAAGTGTTATTCGGCAAAGAGGTTTAACTCGCGATCAGTTGCTGTATTATTTTGTTGCAAAGATTTAAAAAATTACTCGGAAGCAATTCCATTCGATCATTCGCTTTAACAACTTAAGAATATCATTTTCAACATAGGAAGTCTCTCAATTAAACAATTGTTATAATATGTAAATCCACAATCAAATTGGTAATTTTCTTTACCGTGGAAGTGGAAGCGAAGTACTTGAGAATTTAACCGAAAGGTTGACGCTCTCGTGGTCTTTTCAGAAGTAGCCTTCCAGATATCCTCTGAGAAACAAGTCTGTTCAGCTAACATGCCGAGATCCACTGTTCGTCCACCTTCTCGCCAAGTCAACTTCGTCCCTCCCGCGCTACTTTCCTTGTTTCACTTGTTGTCGGAAGCCGGTGTCGATGTTTGTTTTTTGTCGTGCAAGCGCTGGCGCTTCGACGGCCGGGATGCTTTCATTAACCTACCATTTCGTTTTTGGTTTCACGTTCCCCATTTGCGGGTCAACACTCCCACAGCGGAAGAGAAATACAAAAACAACAACTCAATACACCTAAAATTTTATTTTCTCCCTACTGCACATACAGGAATCGCGCGATTGCGCGGGATGAACGCGCGATGCGCAGAAAATGTGCGCGTTAGCAATTGGGGCCACCGTCCTTAGCATACATGTATTTTTTTTTACCTTACCTGGGGCATTTGCCAGGTTGTTCTTTAAAAATCCTAACGCTCAGGGGTTGACCTGGTGAAGGGGGGAATGGGCACTGCTGGAAATGACTGATTCATAATTAATTGCTGCTGGTGCACTTAGTTGTAAGCAGTGAAAAGTGCATTCTGTTGAAGAATATCTTACCTGTAAGACATTCAGAAAATAGATCAGGGCACAGTTGCTTAAAACAGGATTAAGCTAACCCAGGGTTAGTATCAGTTTTGAATTCAAGTTTGTAGCTTATGATGTGGATACCTGTTAATTCTTTTTGTTCAAACTACAGCTAAAAATAAGCAGTGGAAACGGTTTCAAAAAAAGAGATAAAGAATCATTTGTTAAACCTTTTACTCCTGTGTTAGCTTTAACAAGCTTTCAAACAACTATGCAGTTTAGCTCTTGCAAAGCTTTCCAGTAAAACATATGACTCTGCTTTTCCCACCCTTACTTTGTTGACGAAAGACTTAGTGTCATTAGTTGTGCAATTTTAGTATTCTTACACTTAAGGTGGCAGTTTTTACAAAAGAGAAATTGATTAGTTATGACACTTTGACCTAGTAATGAAAAAATAAGAATTTGTTGGTCACTACTGATTACAATTCAAGAAACTGATCGTTTTGTGTTATAGTTGGCTGTTAGTTTTGTGACCACAAAAATTGATTTGATATTGTACATTTGAATTAATAATTGCAAGTAGAACTGTACTTGAAATAGGGAACTTGGGTGCATTAGTTGATATACAAAAACTTTGGTGATAATACATGTATTTAGCCCTTAAAATTATCTTCAGGTCAGCTAAATTAACTGTTGCTTCTAAAAAGACTAACACTCCCTGAAATAAGAATAAATACTGGCATTTTGCTGAACATGCTTTAGAGTACAGTTGTTGTCGAGGTTGTTGTTAAGTTTTGCCTAAAAGAGCAAGCAAATGTGACCAACGGGAAGCAAACCTGGCATTTTTGTCATATTTCCTATTCAGGTAAAACCATCTTTTCGTGCAGTATATACACTGTATTTGACCGTGCTTCATAATTACTTTTGGGTGAATTTGTCTTAAATGTGTACAAATTTATCACGTTTGCTACGGTATGTAAATATGGAGCAAAGACCTGTATTCACCTTTTTTGCTTCACTGGTAAAATTAATGTGGCCCAAACACGAGATTTGATTCATGTGTAAATATGACCAAAGAAAAAATTAACATGGCATTTCCTTCATATTTGCTATCCATGTAAACATCGAGTAAAAGCGGTATTTACCATCTTTGCTTTGTTTGTAAATGTGGTGCAAAGACGTCATTTGATGTACGTGCAGATATGGCCAAAGTAAAGCAAACATGTTATTTGCTTCATATTTGCTGTCCACGTAAACATCGAGTAAACGCGGTATTTACCATCTTTGCGTTGTTTGTAAATGTGGTGCAAAGACGTCATTTGATTTACGTGCAGATATGACCAAAGTAAAGCAAACATGGCATTTGCTTCATATTTGCTGTCCAGGTAACTATCGCGTAAACGCGGTATTTACCAACTTTGCTTTGCTTGCAAATGTGCTCCAAACACAAAATTTGACTGATGTGCAAATATTATCAAAGTACAGCAAACATGGTATTTGGTTCATATTTGCCACCCATGCAAATCCATCTTTTGGGGCAGCAAATATTTAACTTCACTTCGTAATTACTGTAGGAGTAAATCCGTCTCAAATGTGTACTTCCTGTTCACATTTGCTACGTTGCATAAATATCGAGTAAACGCGGTATTTACCATATTTGCTTTTCATGCAAATGTGGTGCAAACATGACATTTGAATTTGACCAAATATGATCAAATTTAATCATGTATGGTATTTACTTCATATTTGCTGCGATTTTGCTATCCTTGTAAATCCGTTTTTTCGTGCAGTGTGCAAAAAAGGGTGGCTTCTTGCTGGGAGTCCCATTTCCCGTCTTGTTGCATTCGTCTTTATACTGGCGGTACGCTGTAACAAGCGTGTGCAATCTCACTTTGCAAGCTTCGCCGTCTCTGTCCTCATAACCACAAGCGCGTAAAAAGTCCTCCATTTCTAGCCAAATTGGCTTTTTTCTGGTACATGACTTAAGTCTTAACTGGATATTTTCATCTCCCCATTTTTCAAGCAGAAGCTTGGTCTCGCGGTCCTCCCACCTTCTTCCACGAACTTTTCAGACAGCCGCCATTTTGAAGTTGTTTTATTAAACACGAAAGTTAAACTACCTCGTACGGGTAGTTTTAATAAAACACGTTTTAAACATGTTTAACTTGCGTCAACTCGCGGTGTGAACGATTTACATTTAAAACGGTGTTTAGTAAAACAGCTTTTAAACATGTTTAAGCTTTGGTGTGAACGGGGTATAATTGTTAAAGTATTTTAAAATTAGTTTTATATTGTAATATCAATTTTTATCTCTTTTCTTAGTTTTTAATTTTTTATTTTTATTATAATTTGCAGGGCACCACTGAAAACCGTCAAGGCGAGTGGGCTCCCTGGATAATTATTATTATTATTATTATTATTATAATCATTATTATTATTATTATTATTATTATTATTATTATATTATAAGAATCAGCTATCACTGCCTACGCAACTCCTCCAAAAGTTTGGAAACGCTATGTTGATAACAGCTTCGTCATTATTAAGAAACACTCCGTCTCAACCTTCCATGACACCCTTAACTCGATCGACCCGAAAATTTCCTTCACTATTGAAATGGAGAACAATGGACAGATATAATGGACACCCTGGTATCCAGAAACGATGGTGTTGCCACTATTGATGTTTAACGAAAATCTACTCATACGGACAGGTACTTGGATTTTTATTCAGACCACGAGAACAAACACAAAATAAGTACTGCCTCCACTCTTCTGAATCATGCTTCTAACCTCCCGAGCACCTCTGCGGGTAAATAAAAAGAATTGATTTACGTCACAAATGCCCTGGAATCAAATGGCTACCCCCAGTCTTTCATATCAAACATCCTTAAGAAGAAACCACCTCCTGAAACTACACCATCCACAGAAGAGTTAGTTGGGATGTTCTTTAAATGGGCCGACCCTTCAAAATCAGATCGTGGTTTCGCAGTTTTACCATATATCAAAGGTCTAACCAAGCCACTCACAAGACTTCTCAGAAATAATGGAATCCGAACCGCAAGCAGACCCCTCAAGACCCTACAACAGGAATTTGTTTCCCCCGAATCAAGACCACCTGTTGTTCAACAAACAAATGTTGTTTACACGATTCCATGTGCCGGCTGCCCGTGGAGTTATATTGGAGAAACTGGAAGGTGCCTAAAAACAAGAGTGAAGGAACATACTAGAAACACAAGAGCCTTTAAAAAAGGTTCAAACATTGCAGCACACGCATGGTTGAACGACCACTCCATTGACTTTAAAAGTGCTCATGTAATCGATAACGGAAATTTCCCCGTTAGAAAAACACTGGAATCCTGGCACACAGCAATTACAAGCGACGCAGACACTAATGCGAAACAATTACCTAGACAATACTCAATTTTATGAGTGATGTCGCAGCTCTTACAAGGTCTTCTCTGATTTGCTGAGAAAACAATACACCAAACAAGAAAACAATGGACCCTAGCCCGAAAACAATAGAGCTGCGTGATACCAAGGTCCAATGAAATTAGGGGTTGTTAAGAGCTGCGGGGCTACTCAATTTTATTATGATCTTCTTATTAGCATTTTATTCCCACTTAAGTATTTTTATTGTTTTTATTATAATTTCTCTTTCTCACACTATTTTTGTAGTATATATTTTAATGTTCGCGCTTTTTATTCATCACTTGTCAAAGATTGCAGACGGGCAATCGAAAGGTTGTAAACTTTTAAATTTTTTAACCAGAGAACGCTCAAAATCTTATTCACTCCGGAATAATTTTGATTTGTGTTTTAGTGACGCTCTTGGAATTTCTGCCTAGTTTAAGTTTGCTGCAAAGTGATTTTTCTCGTCCATTTTTTTCGTCGGGTGCTCGCAGGGAAAAAACTTTCAGCTCACTGTTGTTGAGTATTCATTGACCAACTTTGGTCGTAGCTAGGTTATGAGCGGAAAACATAGCTTCGTCTAAGCAATAAAGACGCAGAAAATCTCATAACCGATATCCAGTTTTTAATAATAACAGTTTGTATTCCATTAAATCGCGCTAGACGCGATCCGATAGGCAAGCACCAAGGGCCGTTAACACGGGAAACTTGATCGCAGGTGTGAACTGATAGAGATTTGGTAGCGTGCAATTTCAAATCGCCTAAGTATAGAAGTTACTGGAAAAGTTTGGTGAGAGTTGATAGCCATTTAACTGCAATCTGTGAGCTGATATGATATGATTGTAAAAGT
Organism: Siderastrea siderea; assembly: GCA_964030785.1. Lineage (NCBI taxonomy): Eukaryota > Metazoa > Cnidaria > Anthozoa > Scleractinia > Rhizangiidae > Siderastrea > Siderastrea siderea. The sequence continues at coordinate 10,610,769 of OZ034968.1, read as the reverse complement.
TGCCTTTTGAGAACATAGTCACATCTGTTCAGCTAACATTTTGCTATGTTTGCTCCCGCTCCTGTGCATTATTTAAACGGGCATGTGGTTTAAAATCGCATTCAAGCTGTGAAGGCGCAGCATAATTTGCAGGTAGCTTACCAAAGCAATTTGAAATCGTTTACGGCAATTCGTCATCGTCGATCACACTTGGTCAGAAGTCATCATTCTACACATATATCCAGAAAGTTGAGTGAAATTATTTTATCAAATTCTAACTTTGATTTTTGTGCTTTACACAGAATTGTACGAAAAAAAATTAAAAAAAGGAAGACAAAGTATTTTAAAATTTCACCCACTAATAGGGGCATCCGTTTGGGTACAAAACACGTCATTCCCCTTACACCATCACCTGGATATAAGCACACCACATATTCTTAAAGGCAAAGTTAACAAAATTACATCTTCATGCAGCTAGCAGTTCATGGCAGATGTAGCGTATGCTTGGAAGTACAAACCTAAATAAGGCACATGGGTAAGTAACGGAATTCCGTCCTTTACCAGGATGCCCGGCTCGAGAAACGTAAACTTATACTTCGAACAACAAACAAGTGATAATCCAGGTCGATGCTGGTCTCTGTAATGAACAAAATCAGTTTTCTGTTATACAGTGTTTTTGTGTTCTCAGACATGAAATGTTTTGCTTATTTTATGTTTTTTTTTTACCTTTTTTTCTTCACTTCCAGGTGGACAGCTCATATGATTCAGGAGATTACAAAAATGCCAAGAAATACTCCAACATTGCCAAGTGTTTGAGCTTAACTTCGATCATCCTTGGCGTCTTCTTGATCTTCATTCTCACTGTTGTTATGCAGGTGGGCAGTAGATTTACAGCCGTAGTTTCAAAAAGAGCTCCGTTTCTTTGATTTGCAAACATTTAAGGACGGTGGCCCCTAATAGGAATTGATTTTTTCTTATTTGTCTCCATGTGGGATTTGTTACTCGTACCTAGGGTTGTTAAAATCCAAAAAGAAAATGGAGGGTCACCGTGCATTTTTCAGAGATAATTAGGCCCAAATATGGTAAAAAGGTGCTGATTGAGCATTTTTTTTAATTAGGAAAATTCTTTTTTAAAATAAAAGATAGCCATTATTTAACTTAAATAGGAGGTGAAGATGTCTAAACTAATAGGCGCTTTGTAATGAATAACAACAGATACGATGCTCAACGTGCTGCGGAATTCCATATGCGAATTTCCGCTCCTTGAGGCCATTATTTGACCTAGTAGATTGCAACATTTTGTAAAATAACTTTTGACAGGCGGTTTTTCCTCTGAAAAAAAATATTTTACAATACCTAACAGTTGTCCTGCTTTTGATAGATTACATAAAAACTAGGGGTAACCGTGCATTTTTAAAAGCTAACTTCACTTTTTCCTAACTCACGCACGACATGTTTTCCATCGGTGACGATTTTCTTGACGTTCTCCTCCCCGGTGGGGAGTAAAATGTAAATCGAAGTGATGCATGCTGGGAATCAAAACTGGCGGAGAGGAGGCGTGGTAAAAGAACGGCAGCAAAGCAAAAATCCTCGTAAAACGTACGTCGATTGATTTTATCTCTGCTAACTGAATAGGGATTTTGCAATTACCTTATCAAAGAACATTCTATAACGGGAGTGCCGTTAGGTGATTTCGTTATTCAATGAATGTTGTGCAGCCGAGAATCTTGATTGTTGTGTACGTGCTTGGAAGTTTTACTGCAAATTGTCAGTGGGATCAGACCAAGCTTGCAATATAAGTCTTATAGATAGGCTAGCCTAACAGCGGAGCTCCCATGAATAAGCTGGTGTTCGTTTTTCAAAAACTCAAAAACTCTCCGGGCCCAAAAATTTTGCGGGGCTATTTTCGGGTGCGGTGTTCTTTCAAAAGTGTTTGTACAGCGCCGCAAATTCTGGCAAGTTTTTCCCGCGAATTGCCCCACAATAATCCGAACTCGAAAGCCACACTACTGTTATTATTATTTTTATCGAGCTTCAAACTGTCCGCATAAAATATTTTCTTCTTCTTGCGCCGTGTTTCTTGGTTTTCACAATGTTTCAATGTCCTGTCATTTAACTGTCAAGGCTTGTCAAATCATCTCAGACTTATTGGCTGTTCGCTCGAATGAACTGGAAACGTCGATTATCTACAGCAACTAAATATAACTCACCCTAAACTAAACTGCTTATTGTTTTGGGTTTTCATCGTGTTCGGATGTTGACAAATAACACGAAATGCCACTAAATTGGGATCAAAAGCACTGAAGCGAACTGACCTAAAATCGAAAGCTGAAATTTCTCATCAAGTTTTCGATTTGTTCTTTCTCGTCCGGCAAATTCGCTCAGTGGAGTTATCAAAATCGGCTACTCGTCTACTTCAGCAGGTCAACCCAGTTTTTATTCCATCGGTTGCTGCAGCTTATGACAGCCCAGACCGAGAAGAGGTAGGTTTTCTTTGAATATTTCATAGATTATCGGCCAGGCCGGTCAGTTAGGTGCTGTTTTTGTTTTTCTTTCTAGAAGTTCCTTCACAATTTGTTTACTCTTTTAATTCTTTCTCGCCTCTTAAGAACAAATTACAAATGGAAAGATTTTTCATCAGAGTGTAAGCCTTAGATACGTTTCCTTTCCCTCTAAAAGAAAATGCCACACGTGGAAATGACATGTACCTTAAAATAGGAGTAATTACTTTATTTCACTGCAAAAGATCAGAATGCAATACTGCTCGTGAGTGTCTGAATCTGTCGGTTTTCGCGTCAGGTGAGACACACTTTTAACAAGTAGTTTGCTTCAACTTTGTCCTCTATACAATGTCTTTTTGTGACTTTCATTTTAAAACACTGTTTTAAAAAGCATTCCAAAAGAAGGAGGGAAGGTCGTACCATCATAAAACTTCGTACTTTTCGTCTACTTCTGAACTGTTCTGCGTTTTTATCCTGATCACGCTAAACACTCATAAATTGGAGTGCATTTATGGATTGTAAAGATTCTTCTCAACTTATTGGCCCCTAAAATACAGTACATTTCAGTTGTGCAGTTAGTGACTCGTTATTCGCCAAAAGATGAAAAACAATGGGAAAACATAAAGGCATAAACAAAAAGCAGACCGCTGAGGAAACAGTAAAGTTGACCTATTTTTCTTCAAAAAGAAGACTTCAGCACAACTTTCACCGGTAGCTCTTCTTGCAGCATTCTTTGGAAAGCTAATTAAGTTCAAGGAGAGTACTCGTGAAACTACAGTTGCTCTAATAATGCCATTTTAACTTGCTGCCGGTAGCGACTTGACAGACTTGTAGATGTAAAAACGAATTTCTTACTGATTCGCATGTATCCCGCTGGCTGTTTAGTTCTGTCGACTATCCAACAACTTTGCTAAAATAAATAGTATTGCTTCGTCATCTGTCAGTTTACTGGCAAAAATTACCCAAAAAAGGTTTTCGGAAGCTTCCAAGCGCATATAAATTATGGAGGAAAAATGGCACAAGTTTTTTGCCTGCGAAGTATTTAATATTCGGCAAAGAATTTTAACTCACAATCAGTTGCTGTATTATTTTGTTCCAAAGGTTAAAAAAATTACTCCAAAGCAATTCTATATTCTATCATTCACTTCAACATCTTTAGAATATTGTTTTCAACGTAGGAATTCCCTCAATTAAACAATTCTTATAATGTAAATCCACTATCAAATACGTAATTTGCAATACCGTGGGAGTGGAAGCGAAGTACTTGAGAATTTAACCGAAAGGTTGACGCTCGCGTGGTCTTTTCAGATGGTCGCTTTCCAGATATCCTCTGAAAAATAAATCTGTTCAGCTAACACGCCGAGTTCTACAATTCGTCGACCCTCTCGCCAAGTCAACTTCGTCCCTCCCGCGCTACTTTCCTTATTTCACTTGTTGTCGGGAGCCGGTGTCGATGTTTGTTTTTCGTCGTGCAAGCGCTTGCGCTTCGACGGCCCGGATTTTTTCACAAATCTGCCATTTCGTTTTGGTTTCACGTTCCCCATTTGCGGGTCAACACTCCCACAACGGAAGCGAAATACAAAAACAACAACTCAATACACCTAACAATTTTCGCACCACTGCACATACAGGAATCGCACGATCGCGCGGGATGAACGCGCAATGCGCAGAAAATGTGCGCATTAGCAATAGGGGCCACCGTCCTTAAGCCTTAAAATCAACATTCATATTCTCCTCATTAGTCTCATGTATTTCTTTTAGTACAAGTTGAAAGAATTTGTTTATTTTTGTATCAAGACATTTCGTCTTTCATTCCCGTGACCAATTTGAGTGAACATATAATGACATTGCAAAGTGAAGTTAGCTACCCCTCAATAAGGGTTAACACGTGTACTGATTGAATTGCAAACCACATATGAGCGGAGCAGGAAACAAATAGTCTTGCATGGTTTTCGTTTTAACATTGTTATTCACTGGCTCTGATAGCTTCGCGAGAGTGATTTTGCTGGATCGTAATGTCCCCTATACAAACATATATGTATGCTTCTCGCACATTTTTAACCTATATACTTAAAGCAGCTAAGAAAAGAGAGAACACTGGCTTTAAGGTTTTGCGTGCCGTATGCGAGACTCGTTTTTGCGCTTATTTATAGAATTTCCAGGCCATGTTCCGAGCTACAGCTGGTAGGGATGAAGAAAAAAAAGACAATCATTGCTGTTAATCTTGTTTCAAAGAAGGCTCGACGCAACGTGATATCTGTTTGTTACTTTTGCTCGAAGAAGGAATTGATGGCCAAAGTAACTTTGTTCTTATTTTAATTTTGCAAATTGAAGGTTCTGTTAAGGTGTTTCGATACAGTTTTTTTGGGACCATACCTAACTTTTTGAATCGGCTCTTAGACAGTCTTCTCCTTGTCAGATCAACGTGAAATTTGCAATACTTGTTGGTTTTGGATTGAACTTTAGCGTGGTTTACATTTTATAAAAATCGATATTTCCATGACAACGATAAACAAAAATCATCAAAAACAGTAAAATTGAAATTTTGCACGATCCAGATTTCGCTTCGAAAAGCAAATACCAACATCTTAAACTGTGGTGTATGGCAAACAAAATATACAAGAACAAAAAAATTCTGTATATTTGTTTTGAAGTAAATCGCAAAAACATTTTCAACCTTAGTTTTTGCCTAGTAATAATAGTAAATGCACCGAAAAATAATCAACGCTTTGATGAAATGGCTAGTAATTACTGTTAAAATGTGTCTTTTACTTACTATTTTACGCCCAGAAAGTTTTGTTGAAACTGGTGTTTGCGATCTCCAGAACGACTTGTTTTTCTAAGATTATTCGCGTAATAATTTTGTGGTAATTTTTTAATTTCAGCGCTTTTGCGAAAATCTTAAGAACGGCTCGATAGATTTTTTTAAAACACTAAACATGCGTGCTTGACGATGTGACCAGTTTTAGTTTGGAGTCTTATTAACATTGATTCACTGGAACACTTTTAGATTTAACGTTAAAGAGAATGTATGAACCGACGGAGAAGGTTGCGTTACAAGTTCACAGTTGGCAAGTAGATGCTAATATATTCAAAGTAATGCGTTATCCATTGCTTCGTGATTTTATCTGGTTTCTTTGTTCTTTGTTGCACTGTAGATTACAACGAAAAGTAAAATTCACGGAAGAATGCATTGCGCATTACTTTGAATATATTAACATTTACTTGCCAACTGCTTATATGTAACGCGAGCCTTTTCGTCGGTTCATACATCCTCTTTAACGTTAAATCTAAAAGTGTTCCAGTGAATCAATGTTAATAAGACTCCAAACTAAAATTGGTCACATCGTAAAGCACGCATGTTTAGTGTTTTAAAAAAATCTATCGAGCCGTTCTTAAGATTTTCACAAAAGCGCTCAAATTAAAAAATTACCACAAAATTATTACGCAAATAATCTTAGAAAACCAAGTCGTTCTCGAGATCGCAAAACCACACACACGTAGTTAAAACTGCGTATACTGTGTAGTATGAAATTTTCGCGGGAGTTTAATTTCGCGGATTGCCGATTTTTTGTGCTTCGCGGGAACAGATTTTCGCGAATTTGTATTTCGAGACTCTACCACTGGGAACAAATTTTCGCGGATTTCGGGCAATTTTCTCTCCGGTATTTAACGTACGAAACTTGTGCTCTCATGATATAGTGACAAGGGATGTAATATTCTCTTGTTGTATTTCACTTATTTGCTTTGCTCATGTTGTGAGTCGTCGATTATAACTCAAACCTACCGAAAGGTGCGATTTCGTATGCGTATGCCTTATGGGCTGGGAGATACACGTAGTAAACTATGGCTGGCTAGCACTCTTTGTGAGGAAATAGTCTCATCTACGGTTGTTATAAAAATACCTAGAGACCGCAGAGACTACTCTTTATTTCGCAATTGTGAAAAGGAAGGTCGTAATATTGCTCGACTAGAAACCACCATTCAGGAGCCTAAATACATGGAGTAAATTTGGGGGATGGGAGGGTGGATTTTTTTGGCGGGATCAAATTTTCGCGGGTCGAAATTCACAAAAATTTGATCCCGCAAAAATTTCATGCCACACGGTATACTGGCGCAGTAAAACTGTGAATAAGTGCCTTCGACCACGGATGGTCGGGATGGAAACGGATTGGTCGGTCGTAGAAACTTTGAGCATGGATCGAAGGTCAGTGCATTTTGACGACCAAAATTTTCCAAGAGTTCTTTTCCGGTGAATTTTCTAAAAGGACTAAGGTTGGGTATATGTAACTTCATTCTAGAAATTTTACAAAAATCCCAACTCACAATTTTTGTACAACCACCAATTTTGTTAAACAAGTGGGTTGCTGTTAGATAAAAATTGTGCTCGTGAAAACAATCACCTTCGTCGTGTTTTGGATAAATGCTGTAGTTTTTGCGAAATTCTCATTACAATCGAGTAAAATCTCAAAAAGTAATAGACATTTAAGAAACATCACCGAGTGTGCATTAAACTTCAATCGAGAAGATAAGTTTTCTCCCATGCCTCTCATTTTCTCTCGTGTCTAGAAAAAAAATAAACATAAAAAAGTGATTATATTTTGTTCTCCTTTCAAGAATTCCCTTGTACTTGTACATTGGAAAATTTGCTTAATTTTAAGCAGAATTTAGACACCAAGACAAAAAGAAATACCTGTGACAGAGTCCTTTTAAACTTCTGATGTATTCATATATCAGGCCCGGATTCGGTCGTGCATTACTGAAAGGTTGCGTGGCAGGTTGAGCCCTTGGAATTGACTAAATGGTATGCAAGTTCGTGCAACACTTACGTTCGTAAAGGCTTCCTTTCTAAAGGCTTCCTTTCATTTAACAATTCAATACTTCAGCTACTTGACCTCTTAACCACAACTGATAACTCAAATAACGATTACGTGCTTGTACTCTAACATATTCTTTTTTATAGTATATTGAGTGTTACGGTGCTCTGTGACTGACAGTGAAATCGTCCGTGGTATAGAATTTCTGGGACGTTTTTAACTGCACCGAATGAATCAAATCTGCTTATGAATCAAAATGACCCAAATTTTCATAAATAATAAATTGTTTTGAGGTTTCTGAAACGACTTTTCTATTTTGGCGTGGGCCACTACGCGTTCTGAGTCCGTTGAACTGAAGTAACCGGAAACATGATTTACATGATGTTTTTCTCTGTTGACTGAAATCACATATTATGAGCATTGTGTCGAATTCAGCTTTTACGTTACTTTTTCAACAGAAAACGTGTAATAATGACAAATGATTTGCCTAAAAAGGGACTATTTCATTTCCCTAATCCTGAATCACTGATTACTTGCTTAATAGTTGTGTCAGTATCAAACACTGATTTTATGGCCGAACGAAGAAAGTCATTTTTTTTCCAACCTAAGCCCTTGTCACCTCGTGCCAAAGTCAATTGCAAGTCGTTCCCCGTTATCTTGCCCTGTCGACGCCAGTGTTTCTTATGAATAAGCAAAAATCGTTTGGATCGGGTTGTAATTAACTCTGATTCTTATGATGCTGGGCAAATTAATATCTGCAAGAGACGGGACCAGGAGCTCTGGCGTGACGTAAATTGCGGAACAACTTGATGGTGTGTGACAGCACACGGAGGCGAAGTGACCAGAAAACTAACTTCTGGCTTCATATAAACCGCAAAGTTAACAATTTGGCGGTTACCTTGACAAACTGGAAAACTTCCTGTTCATTTGCTGCTGCATGACATCAGTGAAATTACTGCAATTTAATCAGCCGATGTAGTTATAAGCCCGTTTTACTTCCTTTCACAATCAGTACGTTTCAGAGCTACATCTCGTCATTTGCATTTGGACTCCGCGCCATTTTTAACTCCGTTCTCTCAGGTAGGTACTATTGCCAATTTAATAAGGTCACTTATGATAGTTATAGCACTATGATGTTTTTCTGAGTTTTGGAAACAGTATTTTGGTGGTGTATTTCCCATTTCAGCCAATGCGTCAAATGGAATTTTGTCAAACCTTGTAGACCGTCGAAATGTTTTGCTCTATCCTTGGATGAATGTCTAAAATAATGAATATCAACTTGAGAATTAAAATAACGGTTAAAAATTACAAAATCAATTTTATCAAGGTGCAGTCTGTTCCCTTTTTTTAAGCTTGCACTTTATCCTCAAATTTTTTGCTCAGTTTGCAAACGTTTTGCCTTTTAACAAATTTTATCGAATATTTGTTGGCATTTGGCATTTATAACATGGAAACATGGAACGGCGAATGTTCGGTATTTTGCGGCAACTGTCCGTTTAAAACACATTCGGTGATTGTATTCATCTGCCTGGCCGCTGTAATAAAACCAAAAGGTGCTCAGCAAAAGCATCTATTAAAGCGAGACCAAGAGTCCCCTTGCGGACACATCATTCACATTTGGAGTTACTAGTAAACCGTGCTGAGTGGATATATGGATATTTGTGAAAGCTAAGACAGTTTGATCTTTTCGGATTCCTTAGCTTAAAATTAAGTCGCAGAAAAATTTTAGGGAACAGAATCCAGAGATGTGCTAGTTTTATTTCTTCTCTTGGTTATCTTTGCACATTCCAGCAAACGTGATAAGGAGTAGGTCGTGATCCTAACCTCTCATTGCTACACTGCGTTTTTTTGGTGAGCGCGAAAAACCAAAAAAACCTTGAACATAAACTCAGTGCAATATTAATAAAAATAGTGTGAAATGCGTGGCTTTAAATAATATCTGACAATATTTTGTGTAGTGTTATTGCTAATGAAAAGTTAGAAAATACGACTGCCTGTTAACGTGGTTTTTACCGTTCACTACTGCCAAAACATTTTGACATGGTGCTGAAACGTGGCGCAACGTCTTGGTTTACCCGGTGGTCGAACTTACTAAAAGGACGCAAAAATACAACAGAATCTCGAAAACTCGAACCTCACACACAATTTCCGTTATTTTCAGCGTTAATTGTGTAGTGCATATATATTTTGGAACTCACAAAGTCGTTACGTAAGTGCGATTACTTATCAAAACGTTCGGTGTTATATTGAAAGTCGTATGAGAAATAAAATGCCCAGTATCCGATCTTGACAACTTCCTTTTTGCTTGAAGAGTTTATTAGTAGACAAATATCGAGGACGCAGCGGCTTATGGAACGCTGTAGCCTCTGAAACACTGGAACGTAGATAGTGGAATGGCAAGCGGAAGATAATGAAGAGCATTTTTAAGAAGTGACATCACAGGGGGTAAAATTGTACTCAAGCATGTAGCCTGCGAATGCAGACGTATTTCCGGCTGTCGTTTTCGAAGAACTGTGCAATCGCTGGAATGTTGTTTTGAAAGGATGTCCGAATTGCGAAAGGGAACTTTCGAGTTTCGGTATGAAGAATTATGTGCAAAATGTAGATTATAGATTATTAATGCAAATTATTTTCTGGTTTCCCTGAAGAGAAATACAGAATGAGGACACTTTCGTGGCTCAAAATTCCCAAATGGAATTTCCTGACGGAAACTGTGCTTGTAATTTGCTCTTTCTACAATTTCCCAGTTTTGAACGAATCGACCTCAGCCAGTCATTGCCATAGCTTTCTGGGAAAATTTCGGTAAATGGAACACAACACGTTTCAAGGACGAATGTCTGTTACGTTCTGGACAGAAGGACACGTTTCCATGGCTACCATGTAGAATGACAATGGATGATGACGAACGATGTTGGATGGCATGAACGGAATTTGTTTTCCGAAACATGTTGAATTTACCAGTGTAAAGTTGTCGAATGAACATGTTGTATCTGTTTTTCCTGGGCCTTAGGGGATTTTGTGTCCGATGTCAACTAGCACAAAATGCTAACTGGGGACACGACCAAGATTGAACTGGAGTTTGTAAATGTTAGTTTTTGAGGAGTACCCGGAGAAAACCTCTCGGAGCAAGGACGACAAGAGCAACACACTTTACCCACATAAAAACCTGTTTAGTCATTTAAAAATCTTGTTCAGTTCATCCCTGTTGTTTTCGTCCCTTAGCCTATGAAGCTAAATTTTAATATGTTGGTTTCAACATCTACAGGTAGGATCTACGAGTTACATATCAAGAAATGGCTTACACAAGTACTGATGGTATGACCCATCTTTTTCATGAGAAAACGTAATTGAACATATCTTAAGAAAGTGTCTCCATAAGGGAAATTACAATAGACTGCCTTTCCTTGATGTTAGCCGAGGAGCACGTAGCTTGCGTAGCAAGCGTTTCCGTAGGATTTCGTACAAGTTTGAAGCATTTTTTGCTTGGCCACGTGAAAATTGGGGCGAGCACTTGCGCCCCAATCTTCGGCGGAAAAGCCTATGGAAACGGTTGCCAGGCAGGCTAAGGAGCATGTGACCTCAATTGGTCAACAGTGACCCAGCCTAGGTCTTCTTTTATGTAACTTTCACGGAATATCCCCATTAGTGATAGCTTCATAGAAACCTCACTACAGTGTGAGCCAACGAGCATGTGACTTCGTTTGGCCAGTGGGCACTCACAACAAGCAGAGACTTAGCTGTTCTCTCTCTCTCTCTCTCTCTCTCTGTTTGTTTGTTTTTTTTAAATTTATTTATTTATTTATTTATTTAAAGTAGCAAGCAACCCTTTCCTAACATGTCTCATACATTTAATCCGACATCAAATCCAAACAATTCTTGCACTAATATTATCACTTTAGATTGATAACCATATCCAAAATAAATTTATTTCCAAGATAAATTTTCGGCTCCGCCCTACACTGCACAGCCCGCCGTTGGCCCAGCGCCGTACACTCAGCAACCTGGATTTCCTCTGTCAAATATCCCAAATACTACCGCCGTAGTTATGACGGTAAGTTTAACAAATTCAGATCTGAATTGCATATTGATAAAAGCGATACTTAGGACTTTTAAAAGGAAATATAGCATAAAATAAAAGTCTTGTTTAATAATCCAAACAGAGAAAGTATACACACCACCATAATAAAGTAGTACCAACTTGGGGTTCATGCATTTCTTTGATTAAAAAATTACGCCCTACCTCGTATTCACCAAATTGTGCCTCTCTCTAACTATGTGTATGAACGAGAACTGCCTATCTGCTTGGAAATCTTTACAATTGCTACATACACCCCTGTTGAGTCCTTGTTCAATCCCCCACCCCTGATGAGTTACGTGACTCATTAAATCACCCCACACCCTTGATGAGTCATCTGACTTTTTCAACGCCCCCGCACCTGATTAGTCAATGAAGGTCATTCAATCCTCCCACCGCTGAAGAGTTATCTGCTGCATTGCATTCCTTACCCCACCTCCCCCCCCCCCCCCCCCGCCATCCCTTGATAAGTCATCTGGCTCATTCAAAACCCCTACCCCTAATCAGTCATCTAAGGTCATTCAATCCCCCAACTCCTGATGAATCATCCGGTTCCTTGAACTTCTCCCCCTCCCCCCCCCCCTCCAACTCTGGTGAGTCATCTTGCACATTCAATCTGCTGATTAGACACTGGATAAACCACCTCGTCCTAGTCTGCCTGCCACCAGGAGACATCTATGCTACAAAACGCATTTGCATCAGTTGAACAGAAAATAATGACCCATTTGCGTTCAAAATAATCATTTAGTGCACAGAAATTACTGATGAGTGTGTTTGGCTACGGATGGTTAGGATGGAAATGGATTCCAACTTGGAAAAAGTCGGACTTAAGTTTTCAAGATCTTTGCTTAGGTCTTAGATGCAATCGGAAAAACTAATTATAACTCGTTCCTTCTTTTGAAATTTCATCGTTCTGTTGCTGGTCTATCATACCATTTAATATGTGCATGTATGAGTAAGGTACTTAGCATATGACTTGATCATTGTTCTGCTTTATTAGCCGCCCACCGTGGTAGTGGAACCTCGTCCGTCATCTTGGATTGCTTTGTCTATATTTAGCTGTCTGTGTTGTATTTGGCCCATCGGATTAGTGGCTATTGTCTTCTCTGTTATGGTAAGAATAATTTTGACCTTTTTTTCGCGAAGTCGTGCTAGACGTGATGCTATAAACAATCATCAAAGCCCGTTAACATGGGAAATTCAAATCACCTTAGTATTCTACCGGAAACGTTTGATACTATTTGACGGCCATTATTTGATTGCGACCTGTGAGCTCGTGTAATGAGCTTTACATAACTCATAACGGAATTTGAATAATGCATAGTCACTTCAGACACCACTGCACACAATTTTAACACCCCTCTGAAACAGTCCTGGTGAAACCTGACCTGACGTGTGCTCTGCCCGATGAATTTTCGACCTCCCTTGTAGTTTCTTGAAAAATCCCTGCCAGGGTGAGTTGAACTTGTCCCTGGGGGAAAATTAAGTTTCCCTTAGTGGGGTGGGTCCACTAATGTATTAAAAAGCAGTTTTAGAACTCCAATTTCCACTCAAAGACGGGAAATAGTTTATCCTATGACCTTAATTTCAAAGTTTCCCGGGTTCACACCAGTATTAATATTTTGTTGCTGCGCAGACGCATTGAGGGCCCTAAGAAACGCTGTTAAAGATGCGATTTGCGAACACCTTGAGCGTCTGATATGCATAAAAATATGCACAAAACCAATTTTTTATTAATGACCTCCACAGTTAACAAATTGAAACAACCTAGTGGAATTTTTTTCTTCCGTGTTGGGATTTTTATGGAATCCCTGACAAACATTCGGGTTTATCCAGGTTTGTTACACAGAGATGTACAATAAAATGGCAATCAAACCGCCTGATATCAGTACAAGGTCGCAACAAAAATCGCTCTTAGTCTACTCAGGCAATTCTGCACTTCATCATTGACGAGCACACTTGATTAGAGATAGTTTTTCTATTTCCAGCAAACCCAAGTAGAGTTATTATTTTATTAAATTCTAACTTTGATTTTTGTTCTTTAGAGAAAAAATTATGAACAAAAAATATTGATTCCACCCGGTTACAGTAAGAGGCAGTTACAATACAACTTTCCAAATACGCCACCTAGGCCTCCTGGTTGTAAGCACACAACATCTCCCTTAAGACAATTTTTTAAACAAAGTTACAGCTTCATGTACCGGTAGGTTAAGTTTGCTTGGAAGAACAATGTAAAAAAGGAAATTGCTGGGTAAAGGGATTCCTTCCGACAGCAAGCTTAGTTCATTTCGAACAACAGACAAATGATAAACCAGGACGATTACAATCATCGTCATGGATGAAAACAGTTTCAGATCAATTATAGTGTTTTTGTGTTCTCACACATGAAATGTTCTACTTATTTTGTGTTGTGCCATTTTTTTTTTTCATTTCACTATCAGGTGGACAGCTCATATGATTCAGGGGATTACGAAAATGCCAAGAGATACTCTAACATTGCCAAGTGGTTGAGCATACTTTCGATCATCTGTGGTGTCATCTTGATCGTCATTCTTGTTGTTTATTTTGCCGTCATTGCCACCACAGTTGCTTCTGTTGCATCGTCATCGTCTAACTATTACTGAGCAATTTAAAGCCTGGGTTCAAAAAAGGCTTTATTCAATTAAGGCTCAAAATCAACATGCATTTTCTCCTTACTAGCTGCCATGTATTTCTTATGACATAAGTCGGGAGAAATTGGTTAAACAGAAGGCATTCAACTATTGTGATTATTTTCTTTATTCTTGTGACCCATTACTTTAATCATAAAATGATATTGTAAAGAGAATTTGGATACTGGTCAATATTGGGGCTTAAAAGGTTAAAACGTTTACTGATTAAATTGCAAACTACTTATATGGGCGGAGCACAGGCATATGGGTTTCCATATTATTAATTATTATCATTATTATTATTTCCTGTTTCTCCTTTCTGTTTTTACATTGAAATTCACTCCTGATGGCTTAACAGAAGAGATTTCGCTAAATCGTTATTTCCTTTATCCAAATATATTTGTTTTTGTGCATTGTAATAACCTATATAAGGCAACTAAGGAAACAGGGAATGATGGGCTTTGGAGTTTTGTTTATGTAACAATCGATGTTGCGTGCATTCAAAGAAGTGTTAGGCCACGTTCTGAGCAACAGCTGGTAGGTGTGGAGAAAGATAAGAAATCTCTTGGTGTTGATCATGTTTCAAACAAGGCTCGACGCAAACGTGAATTATTACTATTACTTTCTCCTTATGTTTGACGACGAAGCTAATGGCCAAAGTTACTTCCAGTGATTTTAAAATTGCAAATTAGAGGCTTTTAGCATAGATATCAACCATGTAAACAGAATTCTATGATAGTGCCTTAGGTAATTTAAGAACAATAATTCCTTTCGCGCTTTTTGGATTTGAGTTGATAAATAGTAATAAACGAGGCGTGCTGCCAACCTGTGTGTGGGCAACCAATGAGAAAGCTAGAAGTATAGTACAATAACCGTGACTGGAAATTTAATAAAAGTGATATCTAAGAGAAGATGCGTAGCTCGTCTTATCTAAAACACCATAAACCTTGTGCTGTAAACCCTGTCTAACGAAACGGGGCTTTACTTGAATTTCCGAAATAGTGTATTATTTTGCTCCACAAAGTGAAATGTTCGGTGTTGAGTTACGTTAAAAGGTTCGGTGGGTGGTGCTGGTGCGCCAGTGCCCCCACTTTCCCACTGTATTGTCTCAGGCCACGGACAAACGGACCCAAAATTTCCATTCAACAACGTCCAGCATGCATTGTTGAAATCAACATCTTGCGCGTGTTTGTCCACCTTTTGAATGGTGTTGAATGATATTGAAAGGTGTGAACCGAAGTTTGATCCAACTGAAGTTTCGATTTAGCGTTTCTTTTGTTCTCAGGTGTGAAAAGCAATGTTGAATTCGTTAGTCTGGCACGTGCATCGGTGTGGTACGCATGGACGTGCAGCAAACACCAATTTACTTAATTCAGCAACACTCACCATCATTCAACAGGATGGCCAAATAGTCTCACGTGTGGAGTTCAACCACAGGCAGCCCAAGCTAACGTTGAGAACTGCGCATAAATTTGACTGTTTTTTCCACGCTAAGCATAATAATGACATCGGCACGCTATGCATAATAATGAAATTGGCAACATTTAAGAGTTTGTATGGAAACGCTACAAAACGTCTCAAATTGCCACAAATAAGAAAAAGTCCAAATAAAAATGATTTGCCTTATTACATTGTTGTATTGGTCATTATTTGAGGCTTCCTGGGCTGGTTTGAAGCCTTTTAGGTGAGAAATTGCGGCTTTCATTTTTCATGTTTGCTGAATCTTTAGAATTAATTAAAGGCAGGAAACAGTTTCACACTGCACCTCACTTGAGGCTCGATAAATTCCATCACAATAAACGAATCGCCCTAAAACTTCAAAGGTGTATTCTTGGGTCTTGTGCATACCTCTGTTCTTTCTCATAGGTTCCAGATCCTATTTTAAGCCGTCGAAAATCCGTCTTAAATACGAAACTCGCCTTTCCTGGTATGCGTTTTCATTTGAAGTGCACACATGAATCATTGCGAGAAGCGTTTCGACGACAAAATGGCCCCTAGCCGGGGTGAGGCTGAGTGAGATTGTCCACAAGCAAAAGGCGACACTGCGGAGTCCAGAGAGGTCGGTTTAACCGGAAATAGAGAAATATTAGAACGGCCGTGAAATTCACTCGCCTCACTTGACTTGGAAAACCATAATTTTGTTTTAGGGACGACTGAAGAACTATCTTTTGCTGCGCTCTAATCAACCCATTCGATGATTTTATGCCGAGTATTTGGCGCAAGTGACCCTGCTCACTGCCCGCAAATCAACCTCGTTATTTAATTCCGATATCTAGGGTTGTCTTCCCGAAAAAAAATATTGCTGTGACCGTGGAAGAATACCCACCACAATTTCCATTCCTTTGAAAAGCGGTGCAATTTTTTTTTCTAGGTGGAAACTGCTCCTCGTCTCTGCTTCTAAATTTCGACAACATTTTTTTGTGGTAAATGTGATGGAACAAACCACTATGCTAATATATTGTTGCACGAAGGCATTAAAACGTGCTCGTGGCGTCAAGTGAGGCGACTTAATTTCACGGGCGTGCTGACAGTTCTCTATTTTCGTCAAACCGACCTCTCTGGACTCCGCAGTGTCGCCTTTTGCTTGTGGACAATCTCACTCAGGCTCTCCCCGGCTGAGGGCAATTTTGTCGTCGAAACGCGGCTCGCAAAGATTCATGTGTGCACTTCAAATGAAAAGGAAAACCAGGAAAGGCGAGTTTCGTATTTAAGGGACCGTTCATTTTTTACGAGGTAGGGGGGGGCTGGTGGGATTTGGGGGGGGGGGGTCGCGTAAAAAAATGGCCTTAAAGGGGGGCCATCTAAAAAAAATAAGGGAAAAGGGGGGGTCACATGAAATATTTTTGTAATACTTAAAGATGGGATACGTTGTACTATTTTTAAAAAATAGATGCCCACCGAAATACACAAATTAGATTTAAAAATCCATTAAAGAAGTTCCTTCTGCTTTTAATAACGTTTCCACGGCTACAGACTACAATTTTAAAGCTAGGGAACTTAAATAAACCAACAAAGTTTTCTTTCTATTTAGTTACTTAATTTTCATTTCTGTATTTATAGTGGTAGCTCGACCAGAATAGCCTAAGCTACCTGCAAGCTGCTATAAAGGCCTGTAAACTATCTTGAATAAATAAAGTTACTGTTACTACATTGCTTCTCTCTGCTAATCTTCTTCAAGCTCTTCCTCGTCGCTTGTGCTGCTAGCGCTGTGCGAGTCGCTTTCGTTCCTTTCAGGCAGAGCATACTCTTCAGGATACAGGAAGCAGTACACATCATCTCTAACGTCAGGCTTGAGGTTTGTGATTATTCTGCTTCCTGCCGCATTGCTGAAGTGTTTTGATTGCAACATCTGTGCAATATATGGTGCATCTCGTCTATTCATTAATTCTGCAACATCTTCGACGTTGACGCACTCTTCAGGGATGGCTAGGGAAGGAGGATACACAAGACATTCTGTAAGATCATTGCCTAGCGGGTTTCCAAAACAGATGCCATACACTTGTTGGACGTTGTTTGAATCCCGCTTCTTCTTCCTTTCATTTGATTTTCTTCGGTTTTCTTTCTTTCTTCGCCTCTTGCTTATATGTTCTTTATGTATGCCCTTATATATAGTGTGGAAACTTTTCTTGTTTTCTTCTGGCATTTCCATATCCTGCTTGACCTTCAGCAGCTTAGCCTCAATGCACTTGATCTGCTCCACATTAAAATCGTGAGCAAATTCTTCTCCTTGCTTCAAGGTAGGCCCATTAGGCTGGAAGAGTGTGGACTCATGTTCTTTCAAATGTTTCACCATGCCATTCAACTTGTCAAACATGCTTCTGTGCTCTTTGATGAAGAAGTTCAATCTTCTTCCATCACTGGGCTTCAAATGATATCCTGGTTTGGAAAACTCATTTGCTCTTTTTGAACACCCATCCGCACTTAGAAAGGTGATTGTAAAACATCTTATCGACAGGATCGTTCAGTGGTGAACCTATTCTTAAAGGACTCGTCACTTTCGCCATTCTTTCGCATTTTGGAATGAGCCTCTTTGAAAATGCTCATGTAGTATTGCGCTCTCTTTCCTTTTGGATTTACAATATGGCCAATACTTGTTTTCCGAAGTCCCTTTGAGATGTCCGCATCTTCAGCAGGGGAGGAACTAGTAACCTACCGGAAAAGAAAGACGACGTTTTATGTAGATGTTATTGAGTGCATTGTGTTGTAATCGCTTATCAAATACTGTATTCGTTTGGTCGAATGCAGTTCAAATGTAGTTCGCAACATTTCAAAACGGAATCATAAGACAAACGATATCAATAGATGTCACAACACATCATACCTGGTACAGTTCCACCACGCTGGAGCGAAAAAAGAGTCTGTCCCTCGTAACAACTACTTTTCCAAGATTGAGAAGTTCATAAATGAACATTACGGGGAAGGGGTGAACTACAGGGAGTTTTTAAAGTTTTCTTGTGGAGAAAAGGTAGGAGCCAATTGTTCTTTTTGTAAAGAATGTCCGAAGCCTTTTCCTGACCATTCCCGTCTTCCCGAGTACCATTACCTACCGTACAACAATACGCCAAGGGAGGGCCGTAATCCAGACGATTGGCAGCCCAGAGTTCAGTTGAAGAAGGAGCGTGGCAGTGGCAGGCTAGTTTTGTCAGATGCAGAAAGTGTAGCAGCATTTTCTGACAAGTTTATTGTTGAGCCAAAGTTTGTTGTTGAACACCTTAAGCATCTTGAGGTGGTAGATTTCAAAAAGAAGAAGAGGGCAAAGGAGAGGGCCAAGGAAAGCCAGAAGGCGAAAGAGAAAAATCATGAGGATTATGCTTGGAAAGATTTGTTCGAAGATCCGACAAAATTACAAAAGTTTCGAGTGCCAGAGCTTAACAAATACCTCAAGCACCATAGACTAGACAAGCATCTGAAGAGCACCAAACATGACAAGGTTAAGGTAATTGCCAAACACTGGCTTCTCCAAATGAATCCTGAAAGAACTGATCTGCTACAAACAAGATTGAGAGAAAAAGACTCAGCTGAAAATGAATCTTTGCTAGACATTGATAACGATGATAGCGATGAAGACGACAACAGTGGAAGCGAAAGCAGCAGTGAAAGAGACGAATCGAATGATGTCATTCTTGCCTTCATCGATGACGATGAAGAAGTTGCCTTCATCGATGACGAAGAAGTTGAGAGGCCAGCCACAACACGTTCGGAAAGAGCCATAACCAGAAGATCAGAAATTGATTTTTCTTTTTTTTTATTTTTGACTCTTCAACGAATTCAAAGTTTATAGCGAGCTGAAACATTTCTCTTTTGCTGACTTAGTACGGTTAAAAGTGGCAAATGCCACTGTAGTATTAATTGTAATATAATGATATTGTCAAAAAGATGGTCTTGTTAACTGTACAGTATGCATAGCTGGCTTAATTGAGTTTTCTTTTTCCTTTTTCTTTTTTTTTGGGGGGGGCGGTCACCCAAAAAAATTTACCCTTATTAGGGGGGGGCCATGGGAAAAACTTTATTGACTGAGGGGGGCCATGTAACTTCTTAATGACAGTTTAAAAATCCCACCAACCCCCCCCCCCCCTACCTCGTAAAAAATGAACGGTCCCTAGTGTGCCGATGTCATTATTATGCTTAGCGTGGAAATGCGCAGTTCTCAATGTAAGCTTGGGCTGCCTGTGGTTCAACATATTGAGTGATGTTGAATCGAAAGGTTTAAATAGTTTGGCCACCAAGTTCAATATCGTAGAACAAAGTTGATTTAACAATATCAAATTATGTCAAGTCCGTTTGTCCAATGCCACACGGGACAGAGCGGCTTGACACAACAAACTAACTCGGCCGGCAGACCCCTCCTGGCAAACTCCAAAAATTTGAGAAATTGACGTGCTTTAACACGACAGACCTCCTTACACACGAAATTACTGCTGAAGCCCATTTTGGTAACTATGATTCCAAGAAATGTCACGTATTCAAAAAGTGAATCTCTTCGATCGACTGACAAGTCCTTCGCCTTTATTTTTCCTCGACCGACGACATTTTCTGCAGAAGACGTGTACATAAAATCGCGTGAAAAAGTGCGTATGCATTTGACAAACGTTTAAACATCACTAATCCAAGTTTAACAACACGAAGATTTTAACTCCATTCATTTTGGTCTTCTGGGACGGGGGCGGGGATACTACCGTACTACTTGATTCTATGAATACACATGCGCATTTTTACAAAGTAGAGTATAAATATATAGATTTAGCCAAGCCTAAAAGCGGAGCCCCCCTTTTGTTTTGTTTGTTTGTTTTTTTTTTTGCTGGCAGTTATTAAAATGTGAAAATACTCTCATTCAAGTCGATAAATTAAAAAAAAAACAAAAGAAAAAAACAAAGGAAAAAAATTCCTACTATCCCTGCGAGCCGAACCCTGGTTGTCGGCGTATGAAGCCGGGAGTTAGTCCACTTGGCCATGAGCGTTTATTGACATTTTCCAAGTTAATTTTAAGTGGCTGTCTCCCTAAGATCCTCATAACCCAAATTGGTCGCAAAATAGATTTCCTTCAAATCTTTTATGTGAATTGCACTTTGTCTGGGTACTTTAAAAACACTTTTCGTTTGGGCTCTAAATGCTTTCTTCAACAGTTTACAAGGGGGGTCCCCTGGTGGACAAAAACGCACATTTTATTGGTACAAAAATGCCAATTTTCAATAACTTTGGTAACTCCTCACAACACTTAAAATTTGATGCAGGACAAAATTCTACTGTTGGTTGATAAGTACAGCTCTTCAATATCCTACAGTGTTACTGACATTTCCATGTAGTTGTTTTGAGTAGTTAAAACAGTTCCTTTTAACAACCCAGTTTAACAGCTTTTAAAAAAGTAGGAAAAATGGGTAAACAAAAACACATGTTAACAAAAAGTGAGACCTCGTCTAGCAAATTCCTTGCATTCATGGAAAGTTAAAGACTTGATCAGAATTATAATAAAATAAAATCGTGCGGCCAGCTGGTTTAAAGAACGTGGCGCCGCTTCGTAATTATGCAAATTACGAACCACAATCTATGCGTGGAATTTTAGAGCAACTGTGATGCGAGCAATGCTCCTTACATCAGGAAAACACGGAAATAGTTTCAAACTACAGCAGGACACAAATGTAAACTGGTAACATTTCGCATATAGCTTTAATTAAAATGTACTGCATTCAAATAGCTCATTAACTATGTTCAATTCACAAGATAAACAAGTTATGAAGTACATGCCACTCGATGATTGCTAATTGCGCTTTACAAAACAACCTTGATCTAGAACTATTAATCTGAGAATAAATCAATAAAAGCAATTATTATATGGCCGTGTCTCACAAGGACTGGGAACTACCGAATTCACGAATTTGATTGGCTGAAATCGATATTGACCGCAGCATCTAGTCCGGTTACATTTTGCGGTGACAAAGGTGCAAACTAAACTACAAATATATTGACTATTTCCTTCCAAAAATACTAAAATGAAGCGCCAACAAGTCTGACGAGAAAAAAGATAGAGGACGAGCAAACTTTGGCAGATTTAAGTTCAGCTCATCGACTTTTGCAAGCAAAATGTCAGCTAGTACAACCCATTTACATTAAGCGAATTAAAGTTTAACTTGTTTGGCCATATGATAAACATCTTATTAACCGAGCTTAGTCTGTCTGTGTTGGAGAAGCTTGACCTCGGCCGTGTGTACAGACCTCACTGCGTTCGGTCTGTAAAGACCTGTTGCACTTGCGTTTCTATTTGAATGTATGATCGCTCACCAATGAAGGGTGAATTCATTTGAAAATAAGGGCTAGCTGGAGCTCATGAGGGAAAATTAAAAATTCAAATTTTTGCCCTTAATTTAGAGCTGCAAGTACATAACCACAGTGTGTGACGTGGCTGCTGTTTTTTTTTTTGTATTTTTAGCAAGGTGAAATAACGTGATAACTCGGACTTTGGGGGAGCATCTTAACATGTTTGAAAATAAACTTCTAGTTTCATCCAAGCTGTTAAATTCTGGAATCCGACCCTGGCGAAACGTCAGTACAGCAAAAATATTGCTACTTGATAGAAATATCCTCCGTTGAATACTTTCTGTTTGGTAAAACAGTTGTGGGAGCTTGGTCCATGACGACTTAATGGTTATGATCCAGTTTGCAGCATGTAGCCCCCAGAACCACCTGATCGTGGGGTACTGCTCTACCAAATGTGAACCTACGTTACCCCAAAAAACGTCTTGCTTGTGAAAGTTCGCCCCGACTTAGTTTTGCTGCACTTTCTCTAGATTAGCTGTATACCGCCAATCATAGTGAATGTCACTTCCGGAGGGCATGTACTTAAACGCCGGAACGCCGGAATGCCGGAATACTAAAACCCCGAACGCCGGAATACTTAAACCCGGAACGCCGGCATTCTTAAACCCTGAACACCGGAATACTTAAACCCGAAATGCTGGAATACCTCAACTCTAAATGACGATTTAACATACACAAGATCGCTGAAAAGACAAACAATTAGGGTTAAGCCACGCTACCGCATTATTAACGTTACCTTCTGACTCCCGCCAAAACCATTCTCCTCACTATCCCCTCCCCAACCCCCTGCCTTACGTTTTCCCGCCAACCATAATTATTATAATTTATTTGATTGCTGGGCTGTTTCGCGCTGGCATCGACTCGATGTCGGACATGGAGGACTCTCCAGCAAGGTAAGTGTATGTACCTGAAATTTTCTCTTTGACTTAAAGCGTTTAAAGTAACATTTACAAAGTGATAAACTGTTATTCCCTTCCTTTAGTCCCAGCCAAAGTCCAGAGAAAAAGAGGTAAGACACTGAATCTTAACTAGCCTGAGCGCAGGTTTTGGCGGGAGTCAGAAGGTAACGTTAATAATGTAGCGTGGCTTAACCTTAATTGTTCGTCTTTTCAGCGATCTTTTGTATATTAAATCGTCATTTAGAGTTGAAGTATTCTAGCGTTCCGGGTTTTAGTATTCCGGCGTTCCAGGTTTGAGTGTTCCGGCGTTCCGGCGTTCCGGGTTTAAGTACATGCCCTTCCAGAGTTGATCACAGACTAGCCAGCTAGGTAGTATGAGAACCAGGCTTAATCAATGGAAGTTACGAGTATCCTCAGATTTTTGTTAGGGATTGAATGGCGGGTGAAATACTCGAGCTCGCGCAAAAATTACTCTACTATAAGTTCTATCTCTACTAGACTTCTCTTAATCTAACTGTACAGTAGACGCCCGTTACCTTGAACAGAAACTCGTTTCCTCTTGAATACTGTTTCCAGTCATTTACTACTGTCATTGCCGAAGGAATTTTAGATTTCCTTGAAACCCTACTTTATTTTAAATTAACACTATAATGGGAGAGGGGGGGGAGTGCACGGACTCTGCCTTTGGGGACCTCTTGAAACTTTTCTATTATTTTTTAATGTGTGAACAAGCACCGCCAAAATTTTATTGAAAAATTAGTTGGGAACAAATTAGTGTGGTAGGTCAATGTACAGTGAGATTCACGTTGCTAAGGCAATCAAACTTGGACAGGCGTGTTCATCTGAAATTGTTTGGTACATTACTGTTTTAACTGAAAACAAAAATGACTTTCCTACTGAAGGTGTCATGCTATTAGATAATTTTAGAGTTCTTTTATTATTTTTGTTCACTTTTTGGTCAATCGGGTGGCTTTCCGAAGTCTTAGGGAAATCACGAAATCCAATACGGTGGATCCAATCGGAAATTATGACATAAGTCTGACGTCGTGTGACGTCATCAGTATCCCTTGCCGATCTCAAAGGAGACATTCTTGGACAAAATTCTTGGACATACTTTTGCCCCTCTAAGTTTCATTTTCATTGCTTTATTGCTATCGGAGTTTGCTGGAGGCCTGCCCCACAACGGCTTCAGAAGACCAAAGAAGGCCCGGTCTAGATAGGGTTAAGGTTGTCTCTTAACTGCAGCTGATTACTTTCTCAAAACTGAAGGAACCTTTCAAAGCCCCAGAAGTCGAAAACAGGAAGGTTATTTTCAAATCTATGAAGACGTACCCAGCTGTACGAGTTATTAACCGGCCGTCGCTATGGCGACCGCCGGTTTATAAAATGGGCACGGTTTTGTCGTGATGGTCAGTTGGCTTAAAGGAACTATGTCACGGCGTTTTCGTTCATTTTTCTGATCTGACAAAATTATTTTCTCATTAACGGAAACCTCAAAATAATAGTTTCCTAAGTTAGAAAAACACCAAAGAAGTAATAATTAAACAAAACTAAACAAGGATGGTTACGACTGAGGGAGATTAAGACGGATTACGAATGACAAACTTGAAAAACCTTGCCAACTTTTTCAAGTTGCGTTATCCGTGACGTAGCTCCTTTAACATACGAACAAAGTGCTGTAAAGCTTGTGGTACGGGTACTCAAGAGCGGTACTGTCTTATATAAGACGCATGCGCATATTAGTCTGCTGAATGTTACCTTCGTGTGTTCTTGTCTTTTAATTTACAGTATTTAAGATATCAACGACGAAGTGTTGTTAATTTTGGGGTTTTTTGTATTTGTCTTGTATAACGCATGCGCAATTGAGTAAAGCAGCTAATAGGATGGAATGCGAAATTGGCTGTGTTGTCTGATCTAGTTAGTGGTTATGGTGAAAATTTTTTTAGCGCAGGAGTTTTTTATTGGGATTGACATTTTGAGGGTGTAAAAATGTGGGAGTCAGAAGGATTTGTGAATGTCAGGAGCATATCACGCTTCTGTGAATGTGATTTGCTTTGAAAGTTGTGTTTTGTATAGGAGCGGTGTAACATTGTGCTGCGTGAGAGGGGGTTTCCCTTGGCGTTTTATGGGGGGGGGTGGTTTGCGAAGTGGATTGTAAGGTTTCTGATTGGCTAACTTGTATTTCGCAGCGGACAAAAAAGACAGTTGCGTTTTGCCGGCGTGGGCTAGGAAGAGAAGGAATTGGCACTAGTATGATGATGCAGTATTAGTGGATTGCACCATCAGTACATGATATTTCTGACTTGTGAACGGAGAGTGATGAGTGTTTATTTGAGGCGAGAAATTGATACGAAGGAATCGTCATTTTAAATAAGGAGATCAATTAATAGGGTAGGTGTTACGAGTCTTTTTGTATTGAAAGAACGAAAATATCTGAATATTATCGACGGATTTGTGTGGTTTGCGTGTGGTGTACGCTAAAGGCTACGACCAGTCTCTCTTTCCGTTCAGAGATAGTGAAGGAAAAGAAAAACAAGCGAGTGAGCGCGAAATCGATTGCGGCACGACAGGCGCGTTAGCTTTCAAAGACGTAGACGACTTTCGTCTCCGCTCGCTTGTTTACTTTTGCAAGGGGATTCCCGGGTTAGCAAACCGGATTTAAACATCACGTCATGAGATATGCCTTGACGTGCCCCATACTCTGACGATCTGCTCGAGCTCGTGTTTATCAAGCGTTATATTTTGATTCTACTGCTATGTTCACTATTTGTATTTAAGGTCTAGGCACAACAGTAAATACTTCGTCGTCCCGGTGTGAGCATTCTCATTTGTGGACGAATTTATATCGACATTCAACGTTTGAGTGAATTTGCGTTTTTCAGCACAAATAAAAGCGATAAGAAAGATAAGCTGAGTCATCAGAGTTTAAACATTACGTCATCCAGTAACGTAATAGTCAAAATATTGTGTCACACAATCACACTTTTCGTCACGCCGGTTCCTATAAATAGAGGATCGCGCTAACATTTGTGCAACCTAGGGGTGGGGAGGGTCAGAATGGCCGGTTAAAATGCCCAACGGGCTTTCTTGTTTTTCTTAACCAAACCATGGTCTTCATTGTGGTTGTGTGCTTGCAGATTAAATTAAGGACAACAATTTGTTTCTTCTCCCCATGAGCTCCAACCCTTTTTTCAAATAATTTCACTATTAATTCGTGAAGGATCATGAATTCAAATTTTAGATAGCTAAGAGCCAAAACGCGAGTGCAAAATGGAGCAGTACCCGGTGTTGTTGTTGACATTAGTAACTGGTAACTGGTCAGCGGCTACTGCCAGAATAATATAACACGAGAGAACTAAATGGATGGAAAGCTTGTTGCAAATGAAGGTTGTTGAACGAAGAATTTTCTCAAAAACCGACTGTTTGACGCTTCTAAGATGATCTCTGAAACGCACGGATCTATATATTTGATCGAAGATGACAGAAAATTGAGGTAACGGGTGCAAATGTAAACAGAACAAGATGCCCTTCGTTGATTTCATTGTTTTGCAAGGCACTAAGTGTTTGCTAAATAAGTTTGCAAAACACAGGCTGTGATATAGGCAATATGACTTTCTTTTATTGATTTATTCTCAGATTAATAGTTCTAGATCAAGGTTGTTTTGTAAAGCGCAATTAGCAATCATCGAGAGGCATGTACTTCATAACTTGTTTATCTTGTGAATTGAATATAGTTAATGAGCTATTTGAATGCTGTACATTTTAATTAAAGCTATATGCGAAATGTTACCAGTTTACATTTGTGTCCTGCTGTAGTTTGAATCTATTTTCGTGTTTTCCTGATGTAAGGGAGCACTGCTCGTATCACAGTTGCTCTTAAATTCCACGCATAGGTTGTGGTTCGTAATTTGCATAATTAAGAATTACTGGTGTTTCAAAGCGGCGCCACGTTCTTTAAACCGTCTGGCCGCACGATTTTATTTTATTATAATTACGACCAAGTCTTTAACTTTCCATGACTGCAAAGAATTTGCTAGTCGAGGTCTCACTTTTTGTTTTCCTGATGTAAGGGAGCACTGCTCGCATCACAGTTGCTCTTAAATTCCACGCATAGGTTGTGGTTCGTAATTTGCATAATTAAGAATTACTGGTGTTTCAAAGCGGCGCCACGTTCTTTAAACCGTCTGGCAGCACGATTTTATTTTATTATAATTACGACCAAGTCTTTAACTTTCCATGACTGCAAGGAATTTGCTAGATGAGGTCTCACTTTTTGTTAACATGTATTTTTGTTTACCCATTTTTCCTACTTTTTTAAAAGCTGTTAAAGTGGGTTGTTAAAAGGAACTGTTTTAACTATTCAAAACAACTACATGGAAATGTCAGTAACACTGTAGGATAAGGAAGAGTTTTACTTATCAACCAACAGCAGAATTTTGTCCTGCATCAAATTTTAAGTGTTGTGAGGAGTTACCAAAGTTATTGAAAATTGGCATTTTTGTACCAATAAAATGTGCATTTTTGTCCACCAGGGGACCCCCCCTTGTAAACTGTTGAAGAAAGCATTTAGAGCCCAAACGAAAAGTGTTTTTAAAGTACCCAGACAAAGTGCAATTCACATAAAAGATTTGAAGGAAATCTATTTTGTGACCAATTTGGGTTATGAGGATCTTAGGGAGACAGCCACTTAATACTTATTTCTTTCTTCATGACAAGCTGCCTATCAGCATGAAAATGCTGGTGTTTTTCCTGGCAAAATGTGTTCGGAACGCCGTAAAAACCATGGTTGTGGACAGAAAAAACCAAAACGCACTAGCTCTGCCATATTTGGCGTCGAAACCGCTGCGAAAAGCTGCGAACTCAAGCGGTGTGCCGACCGAGTTCGAACAGAACCGACAAGGCAAATTTGAACTTTTCACCTGAACTTTATCGCCTAAATTTTTTCGCCTAAATTGAACTTTTCCCCTTCCACCAAAAAGACAACTGAGTATTCTTTTGAACTTTTTTTTCCATTAACAAATTTGTCTTTGACTTTTGTTGTCTTTGCTTGTTTTGCTACAACGCGGGTCAACATGCGATCTCACGCCAAAAACACATGGGAATGCAGCACAGGGTTATATCCAGTGTATGAAGTGTAATGGCAACCCTGTGGTGCGGACGGACGGACGGACGGACGTACGGACGGACGGACGGTCACGTGACTATTATGTCACTACCAAAAATTTCTTGGCTTGATAGGTTACCAAATTTCCTTAGCAATGGAGCTCCGCTGACGCGCTAGCGCGCTAATATATAGTAAAGTAAGGGTTTCCTTTGAGGTCCACAACATAAGCTGATGACGTCACATGGCATAACAATCACCTTATGTTCTCATACGGTGGCCATCTTGTATATGCCAACTGTGATTTCTTGATTTTTTCCAAAACCTTCCGAAAAGCACCAAGATTGGCCATAAAGTAATCAAAATAAATAAAAGAACACCAAAGTGTTTCTAAAAATGTAAAAGTTATCTCAACAAAGTTATAATTTTTCAAATATGATGAACAAGGATTTCCTTTATTAAATTTTTCTTAGATAAACCGATCTTAGAAAAACACAGCACGTTTGGTGGCCTAAACTTGCATGTTTAACATTCATAAACGCTCCAACTCCGTGCGGGCAGATTTCAGCTTCCCCGCCCCCAATAGAGTTAAAGAAGAGTTAGAAAGAATAGAGGTTAATTTGTCGTCAACAATGACGTTTGCGAACTGCTGCATTGTTCACATAATTATTGGACAATGACTTGAGTTTGCAAACAGGAGTTACAAATTTGGCTTTGTAGTATGGAGGAGCCTTAAGAGGGTATCCTTATCCTCCTCCTCTTCAACATCGTAGCAAATGGAAAAATGTTCAGGGAATGCTAATGCTAAAAACGTAGTCAGTGTTGAAGCCCACGTTGAATCAACTGATTCTTAGCAGATGCGTCCTTGAGTTAACTTGACCTGACTTGACCAGCTGAGAAACGAAATTAGCCTGTGAACAGATGGCTCCTCAGTGGGTGATAGAGCACAAGAAAAATCAACGGGTGGAGCGAATTGTAAGAGGCTTAGGGAGGAGGCAACAGAGGCTCCGCCGTCCTGTTTCCCTCCCAAGTCTACATTCAGTTCGCACCATTCTCATTAAGCATGATTCTGTTCACAGCCTAACACGAAATGCACTAGCGTTCATTGGAAATAGCAAAGGAACAGAAAATGTGCGTGTATCGACTCAACCACTGTTTGATCTCAGAAAACAAGTTTTTAATCTTTCCATGATAAATGACGTCCATTTTATTTTCAACCAGGATTTCCGTTTTTTCTTGGTATCTGGGCGAATCACAAAACTATGGCAAATTCCAATTATATCGAAGCTAGCTGAGAGGTCACCAATCGAATTTGTTTTGCAATCACCGTCTGAATTCTCGTGCGCTCATTGGCCGAGAACCATTGTTCGTAAAATAACGTGACGTCACGGACCATGCTACAAAGCGCGGGAATTGTTCGTCTTGCCAGATTTCGGTTTTTGGGACCATTCTACGCTTTATTTTTGTCGTTTCTGATAAAAAAAATTACGTTCATTTTTGGAAAATAACCCTTTGTGACAGTTCAAATTTTTAAAGCTGAAATCAGAAAGACTTCTTTCTCTTGAAGACTTTTGTAACTCGATAAAGTTTGTAGATGAAAGAGGACAAAAAAGGCTGGTTTTATTCAGCGAAATTTAACGTCGCAAGCAGAGCGCAAAATATGCTCATTCCGAACAGGGACAACCTTTTATTTGAAGGTTTATTTTAGCATTCTAGTTGGTGTTCTAGTCTAAGGACTAATTCTGTTTTGACCATGCTTCGACAGCATACTTTGACGTCATATAGACGACTACAAACGTATGACGTCACACTTTGACGTCAAACCTTGACCTCATGACGTCATGCTTAGAGGCTATCTGTTAAATAATTTGAAGATCACTCCCAAGGAACTATGCTTTTAGAGGAGGGATAGAATTTTGAAAATCATTTAAAAGTGAGGGTATGTTTTTTGGGGGTAGTAGATTTTTCTCTCGAGATTTACAAAAGTGGAGTGACTAAGTTTAGTTTTGTTTATGTATCACAAACAAATCTTCTCATACATACGTGAAATGTTGCCAGCAACATGTCGTCGCCCAGGGTGACATGATCTAGTTGTTTTTTTTTTATGGTCTGTGGTTTTTGGCGAGAAACCGATGACGCCTGTATCACATGTACATCGCTCGAGCTTGCATAATCCTTCAAAGATGGGAGACACAATGGAGATCGACTATGATGAGTTAGCACAAGCGATCTTAAGGCAGCAACAGTTATCCGCATCCGCAACCAGCTCTACTCAGAATATAACAGGTACGTTTGGAACTTTAAAGAATGTGATTTCGTCCCTTTGTTTAGTTATTTCTTTTTGTAAATGGTTTGAACCCAGGAGTCACATCATAGGTCGGTAAGTTATGATCGTCCAGGTGAGTGTAGTCCTGAGAAGGACTGTTTGTGTTGGCATTGACTGACGTTTCGCTAATCTGAGCGGAAGTCAACATCAGAGAGGTCATCATCGCTCAGGTTGTCAAAACGTCAGTCAATGTCATTACAAACAGTCGTTCTCAGGACTACACTCACCTGGACGATCATAACGTACCGACCTATGTTATTTATTTTTTCAAATCGTTGATGTGTTTACCATGCCAGCAGAGTCGCTTCGATATTTCCTAGATCGAAACAATTCTACTAGCATGGTAGGGGTACATTTTTTAAGTTATTATTGAGGAGGGGGTATGATTTTTATGATTTTTGTTTGGCGACATAAAAGCAATGTTAAGTCAAGTTAGCTGAAAACATATGAGTTTAATTCTTAAGAGTAAGATCGTGGTGAAAAGACAACAGTTAATTTGTCACTAGTTCGCTGTGTGGTTTTCGTCAGGAAATTCTACTTGCAAAGGCTCTTTTTTAACGTCCATCTCTTCACGTTGCTGAATCGCGTTACAGACCATGAACGGTTCTTTCTTGCTTATTTTCAGAACAAAAAATTCGCATAACTTTTAATTTGACGTAGTTTACTTGGGAGGTGTCATCCCACGCAATTATTTTGCTAAGAACTGAAAACGTAGCAGCTTTTAATATAAGTCGTGGTTCAGAGCGCAGTAAAGTTACCCATTGACAACTGTTGTTGAAACCCTTACCCGCGCAACCTTGTAAGACACCTATTCAGAATAAGTTAAGCCTTGGCTTCGAATTATTTGTTTGCTTCGTTGTACTGTAAGTAAAATTTAGAGAAATCAAACACGCTCATGTGAATGGAAGCGACTAACGCTTTAGCGGGTGGCTACAATATAATTTACGTAAGCAAGTTAGAGATTATAGATGCACTAAATATTGGTTAAGTAATCTACATCGTAGCACTGTCATGCACCGTCATAGGAAAATCAACATATGCAAACTGTCTAAAAAAACTCCTTCTGTTTTCCAATCACCACTTTAACATAACAACAGTGAATTTTTTAAGTTGATCAAGATTTCTTACCAAATTCAATCGCTTGGGACGAAGCGCCACGCTTACAGAGTTAGAGACGGTCACGTTATTAATAATAAAAATTGAGGTGAAGCGACGTTCAACCATAAGGCAAGAATTCACATTGAACACGTACGGCGATTCCAGTATGACTCTCTTCAACGCTGCCACTTGTCACAAATACGATTTGCTTATCTCAAACGTATTATCAAAACGGTAGGGGTTAATTAAGCCGGGTTGAATATTTATATTTTCAGTTTGTGTCAACATTAATTTATACAAAACGAGAAGCCAATTAAGAGTAAAAAAAAACTTATTAACATTTTGTTACACGAACTTGACTTCATTATCACTTACGGTCTTTTCAAAAACACAGCAAATACGCTTAAAATTCTGCAAAAAGTAGATAAGGAAGTAACGTCTATTTTCTTCCCTAGTTATGTTAATTTTTATTTCAAAATTTGAAACAGATAAACACAATATCTGAGAGGTGAATTAATGACGTTGCAAAATGTTACATCAGAATTTCTGACTTGGAGTAATGCCTCAAAAGCTACTTGTCAAAATATATGCCTTCACAAAATCTGGGCTTTATAGAGCCATAAACCATAAAAGATCGATTGGAATACGGGTTGCTTAAGTTTAGAAAATTCGGGCTTTACAAATGCCTCTAATATTTACCGGTTTATTACGTAGTGACCCATTGCAAATTATAACTAAAAATTCCTACGAGCCTTTGTCTGTCAAATTTAACATTAAAATCGATTTTCTCCACATCACTGAAAAAGACTACGTTGACACGAGTTTACTAAACTTTACTGATTGTACATCTACTACAAAAGTGGTGCCAATATTTTTATTTTTCTCCGGACAAAACATGAAATTTCGAAAATGATATTCTCTAAAGAGTTTCTACACATAATTCCTATCGTTCATGTAGTCATGTTTTACATGTCTAACGTGAGTGAGTGTGTAAAGCGGTTTTATGAATGCTACATTACTACCAAAAAATTTCGGACGCTAAAAATGCGGACGTTTTATTTCGGACGTTTGATTTTCGGACACTTTTTCTCTCATTTCGGACAAATTTCGGACAAAATTTCGGACACTTTGCTGAAACATACCTAAAGTAAATTTACGCATGCAAAACATGAGACTGACATAAAATGTGTGAAAATGAAAGTTTTACTGCCCCCGGCCCCTCAAGGTTTTACAGATACACCGATGAGAATATAACACAAATTCAATCAAGCTTATGACTCAAGCAGTGTCTCAACTAGAGTTCGGTAGAGTTTGGCAGTATCGATACAGCAGTTGAGGGGGAAAAGTATAGGCCTTCTGCAACTGCAAAGGGAGGGCTTGAGATAGTCCTTCCAGCTACGTTTCAAATTGACGACAGCAAGCGGTTTCTTCTTCTTCGTCTAAAAGAGCTTATTCACAAGAATTTGAGCTTCTTGATCAATTACCTCAGTCACCGACGGGTACAGATGAAGTTCTTCTTCATCTGTACCCGTTGGTACCCGTCACATGTCACACGCATGTGACAATGACGAAGACCTTCAATTGTGTTGATTGATGATGAAGCAGAAGAAGACTTCCACTACTGGCACTGGTAATGCAACTATCATAAAACTGGGCTTGGATCGAAGACCGAAATAGCAGCTGCAAAATGGAATTTATCTTTGTTTTTGTCTTTCTTAAAGGAAACAAAACGTTTAATTTCGAGAGATAAACAGAACGACATCTGAACAAAGCCTAATCCGAATTCTAGCTGTATCATGTATATTGGCCTTGAATATGTGATGGCGTCGCCCAAGAAAGTACTTTGTAATGTAAAAACTTCGGACGCTTAAAATTTCGGACGCTTAAAAATTTCGGACTGTTTTATTTTCGGACACTATTTTTGTCCGAAATTAAAATCGTCCGAACTTTTTTGCAAGTAACGTATGTTGCCAAATGCCACTAAACTTTGCTCCAAATGCATTTGTTTTTACAATTAAGCTAGATTTTGTAAAGTATTCAATATTTGGCTTTAACGCATGCACACAAGCCAAAATTTTTCTTGCTTCGAAAAACCTGGAAATGGGACATTGATCAACTATAGGTTACTTGGCCTATTTTGCCACCAATTTTGCACCCAAAATTGGGCACGTTTTTCCGGAATAGCTCTGCCAGAATTTGGTCGATATTCAAGATGGACACACGTATGGATGGATCTGTCCTTGCTGTGTTAGCTTGCTTTCAAAACAATCTGGTTTCGTCAAAAAATGATGACGTCACAAGTGGTTCAATATTTACTCCTCCAATTTTCGAGATAAGTCGACTTTCGCAGCGAAAGAGTTTATTAAAAGGCGTGACATATGGTAATTCTTCGTTTCTCTGCAGAAAATGGCTGACATGAAAGTTGTCCCAGGTATGATCTGATTCTTGGGCGTGCTGGTATCCATTTTGTTCAAGTACTCGAAAATATCATTTCTTTGAAGACATAGCCTGACAACATAATTACTTCAGCAATGGAAAGCATATATTTTCCGGTTTCTTTAGAGCTTCAGAACCACGAGTAGAATGTAAGTTTGATAAAAGGTGAAATTGTTTTGGAACACAAAAAATTCTAATAATTTTCTCAAGGGGAGAAAGAACCATAGTCAGTTTCTGACGATTTTTTTCAAAAAACAAGAGATAAACATGAAAACATTAGATCGATGTTTTTCAAGTTGCAATCATTTCCATCCTAGTTATCGGAAGCCAAGCACACTTAATTGTAGTTTCAGAAAATTGTTGGAGAAATTTAAACAAACCTGAACCATTATTTTTGGGTTCCTTCAAGAGAGGATGAAGAGGTAAGAGAGTTTATCTCCCATATGGGCCCCCATTCCCATCCTAATCCCTCTAAAGTTATTTTTAGTAAAGTATCAGTGAATACACAACGATGAATGAGCCAATCAATTTCTCTTGTTTGTAATACAACACGGCTAATGTGTACTTTAACGAGTTTACCAAAATACGGCTTTTAATAAATCAGGGTACCTTTCAGTAAAAGGTTATTTTCTTCCGAATTTTAAAAGATAAACAGCCTTTGCCACTGCCTCATACAGGTCAACCGGCTTGTGGAGCTCAATCAGGCTGCGGACTTCAGTCTGATGACCCAGGCTATCAGTCATGTACCGTGCAGCCCGTGCAACAAGGTCATCATCCTTTTGCAGGAGAACCTGGATATCCACTACAAACTATCCAGCCTGGCCAAGCGCAGCCATCTTCCTGCATAGAGTTGCCAGTAAGTCGCTTTTGTCTTTCGAGTACGCAAAAAATGCAATGCACGAGAAGATATAGTTAAATCATAGACGGAGGTTTTCCAGTCTAGAATTTATCATAGGTTTATACTTCACTGGTCAAAGCCGTGAGTTTTCAGCTAACAAAAAGAAAACCTCAAGTTGGGAAATTATTTCACCAACGTCTATAACTGGTTCAAAGTCTTCACCCGTAGCATACAAAAATAAACATCTCATGGCAAAGACCTGGATACAATTTATATACAGTTTAAAGGAGTAAAGACTGCACCTTGATTAGACTGCATCTTGATTTGCAGCTGCACCTAAGGTTAGCTTAAATTCGCCTCTTTAAGGACGGTGCCTCCTAATACAGAGGTATTTTTGCAAAGTTTATGACTATGGGGGAAAAGCAGATCTTTAGCAAGGGTTATTGGGGTCTAAAAAGGAAAATGTGGGTAACCACGCATTTTTCAGAGATAATTAAGCAGCCATATATAATCTAGAAAAGTCTTAAAATACAAAGAATGTATGGCAATTTCTTTCCAAGTTTAAGCTCAATTATCTCTGAAAAATGCGTGGTTACTCCCAATTTTCTTTTTTGATTCTGATAGCCCTTGCTAAGATCTTCTTTTTCCACATAGTCATAAACCACGCAAAAATACCTTTGCGTTAACAGGCAAATTCCTTAAGAAGCTTGAATATCTCAAACCAAACCCGAGATGCGGAGAACGTATGCGCAGTAACAAAAGGAGGGACCGTCCTTAACAAACGTTCCACCTCTTCTTTTGCACACCACAAGTCTAACTTGTAGGTAATAATGTATAAGTAGGCCGGTACTCGTCTTACCTTGGTTTCAACTGTTTACTTTTCTTTCCTCAGATCACCCATGCGAATATTTTGCCAGTACCGTATCGTCCACTTCCTAAAGACATGTATTTTTGTATGGTTCTTTCTTTTGTGACGCCTTGTTTCTTTTTTCCAACCGGATGTCCTGCAGTCTTCTTGGCGGTGCTGGTAAGGATGAAACTATCTTCCTGTCGTCATTTACACCATGCAGAATTAGGTTGCCAGTTTTGTGGAACAAACTAAAGACATGTTTTCTTATGCTGTAATGTCAATTCGAAATGATATCGTTTCCGTTTACTATTTACATTTGTAGTACAACGCTAAATTTTAGCGTGCTCCAATTGTCTCTCCTCAGTGGGCGCCTATCAGCGCATAGTGCCCATTTTTGGCAATTTTCGGTGAACAAAATTGCTAGCTTTTTAACCATTTCCAGTGTAAATTATTAGAAATGAAGAACGTGTAATCTTTACACCTAAGAAAAATGTTCCCGTGGAGGGTCAAAGAGACCAGATCGGCAATCAAATAGCAACTTGTGTCATTATGTAATTAAAATTTTCACAATTTCGCAAAAAAACATTTCATGGTTTCTTTCGGTTACCTACCTTGCAACAACTTTGCCTAAGGGGCCGATTACATGAGCCGGGCTGGCTCGGTAGAAGGGCTGGCTCTGTCTGCCGAGATGACTGTTCAGCCCGGTATTACATGAGGCGGGCCATCCCGCCTGCGGCTAAATATAGAAGCTGTCGTGTGAAAGGATGGCTACATCGAAGAGCATGAATCAAGTGTTTTTATTCTCGCTAATCCATTATTTTGGCGTATCATTTTCAGTTTTACGTAGGTTTATGGTCTGATAAACCTTTATGTATTACATAGAAAGAGAAATATCGATCTCCTGGTGAGCCATTTTGCTCTGAAGCGAAATTTAGTAAAGTGTTGGCCCGGCAATCGCGATTACATGGTAAATTGTCAGCCCGGCTAGCCGAGATCCCGGCATCAAGCAACAGCCCAAGAGCTTCCTTCCCAGTCAATTCTAGGAAGGTTTTCAAGAGGCAGCGTAGAACTGGGAGTGAGTAATTTTTCAAAATGGCGGGCGGTTAAACATCTACCATCGAACTCAGGGAAGAATCGGAGAGAAACAGGAATATTTGCATGTAGAAATCAAAGACTGGGACAACAAAACTGACGGTAAGGTGATAGTTTTGTTGAAGTGTCGACATATTTCAGCGCTGTCTGCTTGAAACAACGTTCGGTGGGAACTCGAAATCCATGTTTCTGATAGCTCATGATTTAACCCCGCAACGTGACTGAATGTAGAATGTTGTTTTGAGAGATAAAAAATGATGTACTCATTTTTCCTTTCCTTTTTCTTTACTGCCAGATGGCCGGCGCCCATGATAGAGGCGATTATGAAGAAGCCAGGAGACACTTCAAGAAAGTCAAGTGGTTAAATGTAGCTACTTTAGTCTGCCTTCTTGCCGTTGCGATCACTCTTATTGTTGTTTTCGTTTGATCTTTAATCCTCATTTCTCATAATACACTATGGAAAGTGTATGCGTACAGTATTTACACACTCGCTGGTTTGTATCAGAAATGTCACTCGTTCGCTTGGCTCACTCGTTCGATATCCGATACTTGACCAACTCGTGCGTAAATACCATACGCACAAACCTTCCATGAAGTATTCTATATATCTTTAAAGCGTAAACTTAAGACTCTCCTGTTGTATAATTTTCTGTCGACGTGTTTTTTAATCCAGTAACGTTAATGTTAAGTATTTTAATTAGATCGGTCTTTTACATACAGTCGAAGCTCTCCTTGCGACCACTCTCCTAAGCGACCAGCTCTAGTTACGACCAGCGTTGTGAAACCCCGTTTGGCTTGTCACTTAAACTCTGTAATGAAAAGCTCTCGTAAGCGACCGCTCCCGTAAGCGACCCCGACCACTTTTGTGAATTACCAATAGTCTTTTTCCTTTGTTTTTAAGTTCTCGTAAGCGACCACTCGGTTAACACCCTAATAAAAGCACCCGGTTCTTGTTCAGTTTTAGAGTAATACATAATACTAGTGCTAATGGTTCTTTGACTTGTACCTTCGCGGACCTCCTTTGTGATAGGCAATGAAAAAACTATTCAATATTGTTACTACAAAACTACTAGTAATCATTAATATATGCCAAGCTTTACACTAAAAGCTCTTGTAAGCGACCACTCTCTATTGTTTCATCATGTGGTCGCTTACGAGAGCCCATGCTCGTAAGCGACCAGCTCTAGTTGCGACCACTTTTCTGAATTCCCGAGGTGGTCGCTTACGAGAGCTTCGACTGTATAATGTAGTCAGGTCATTAATAATACTGTATTGGTCCCCTGTGGGGAGTGTTCAATAAACATTGCATCTTATTGATTCCGTACCGTATCGCGTCTTATCGTATATATCGTATTGCATTGTATCTCATCGCATCGCATCGAATCGCATCGTATCGTATCCTGTCGTATCGTATTGCCGGTTTCCACTGTCTCGCAATCAAAAAATAAATTCGAAACCATTCAATAACAGAAGCTAAGAATTTCAAACGTTACAAATGATTAATAAATAAACAACTTCTAATAAATAAACAAAGTCTCAGGTCTGTGCAGGACACCGTTGTTGAGTTATTTGCCGAAACGTTCCACGCAAATTTATAGAGCTCAGTATGCAGACGCCATATTGGTGTCCTTCCAAGGGACACCAACATAGCGGCCGGAAATCAATGAAAACATCTGGAAATCACTTTTGCTATGAGAGCGATTACTTTTCCCTTTTGAGCTAGTCAATATAAACATTAACACCTCTCCTGCCAAAGGTCATAAGAAAAGATCTTTTTTTAGCCTGCGTAGCAAGCGTTTCGGTAAGGCTTTCCGCACGTTCGATGCACTTTTCACTTTTCTGGCCGCGGGAAAATTGGGGCGGGCGCAAAAAAGTGCGTGGAGGGGGAGGGGAAAGGAGAGAAGGAAACGCTTGCCCGCAAACCCCACGATTTTCAAAAACCCGTTCGTCCACGAGTTTCCTGATTGGCGCGGCATGGTAGTGTTGATTGCCAAGTGATAAATCCGTCAATCAAATCAGGTATGTTCATTTGAGCGTGACCCGCATGAACACAACAAACTGGTTCTCGATATCGGGGAATTCTTCTCACTATCACTATTTTTACCTGAAGTTCCTCTCAAGATCATTTTTGTCCTGATCCGACGGCAGATCTCAAAGACTTGGGGCAAGCTTTTTCCGACACGGAGGAATCTACACGAACATTCTTGCGACAAGGACTGTTACCTGATAGAGTTTGGAACAGCCGTTTTAATACACAAGTAGATAGACTGTTTTGACGGAGTTTGGGAAACAGCAGACTCGCTACCTATCGCACTCCGAATAACTTCGAATAATGCCTCTAAATTTCGAATTTTTCGAGCACAAGAATTGCTCAGTCATACGGTCGGGAAATAGCTCCAAGTTTTGAACAACTTTCACTCTAACCGCTCTGCAAAGATCAGCGGGAATTGTTCCATAAGAGTCCTTTCTTTGCGACGCTTTGAAACGGTTTTCCGAAGAAACTACACCCGATTTTTCCAGGCTGAGATAAAGTTTCAAATTTAACTGTGAATTTACCACACATCCTGAAGCGATCGTTTAGAGTTTGTTTTGATTTTGATGGAAGTAAATTTGTATCCTCCGGTGATCTGTTATTGGTAAAATACTTTATTCACCAGCTGTCAAACTGGGAATTTATCCAACTGCGAAAGTGTCAAAGGGGCGTTTTTCAAAATCATGGGGTTTGCGGGCAAGCGTTTCCTTTTCTCGCCTTCCCTCCCCCTCCCCGCTGCTTCCATCAGTGTTGCGCTCGCCCCATTTTTTGCGCAGCCAAAAAGCAAAAAGCGCCTCCAACGGGCGGAAAGCCCTACGGAAACGCTTGCTACGCAGGCTAACCTTTTTTAAACGAAACAGCTTTGTCACGGCGCCATCATGATGTCACGTCAGGGCGGCAATTTCGAAAATTCAAGATGCTGTATTTTAAACAAAAAGGATGAGCTGGAAACATGTGAAAAGATATATTTTTAGGTGTTCCTACACCTGGTGACGATAAAAATTTAGCAGGCCTAGCAAGTTTTGATTTTAGAATTTTATGACGTCACTTGCAAACCAGCATATTGCATCAATTGTATTGTATTGTATCGTATCGTATCGTATCGTATCGCATTGTATTGTATTGTATTGTTTTGTATCGCATTGTATTGTATTGAATTGTATTGTACTGTATTGTATTGTCGGAGACTTTTGAAAACGTGTCGTTTTTTAGCGTGGACAGGTGAAAAACGCACATTTCGAAAATGTTTTGTGGCTCCGAAGACCTCCTATTTTGGACCCTGGTTTCTGTTAGTCCAGGGCATAAGTCTTACCAATTCGCATTATGTTCATAAACCGTCTAAAACGAGGCAATTCTTTTCAGTTTGAGAGGAGGAATTTCCTGTCCAGGTGGAGTTTACAGAACCTTTTGGAAGAACCCGCTCAACCAACACCAGCGTTAATTCCCCATAACATTCGCTATGGCTTTTCTCATACTTATCCACTGGATAGAGATTTATCCGGTGGATAGTGCTATCCAACTTTTGAACAACTGGGGTCAGGTGAAGTTTACAGAACCTTTTGGAAGAACTTTCTCAACCAACACCAGCCTTAATTCCCCATAACATTCGCTGTCGGCTGTTTTTAAATCGACTGGTGCTCCCTTTTTCTCGAAATACGGTGATTTATCAGCACGACGCGTGCGTAGTTTCCGCCATAATCACTGCAAAGAAAAGTATAGACAAATGTGAAGAGTTTTATTTTAAATTGCAAAATTTAACACTACTGTTTCTGAAAACGTTGGGTTTTTACGTTGATTATGTGTTCAAAATGAATTAACCGGTCAAGCTTTATCGTCGCGAAATTAGTCTTTCAGTTTTTTTTTTCCGCATCGCCTTCAAGAGATTAAGTCCGTCAGCCGTCTCTTGGTACGGAGAATTGGACCGGGAGGGACTTGGAGATACAGAAGCCATGCCTTAATCGGTATGTTTGACGTCAACTTCTGGCAAACGGGACGATCCAAGTTTGTTCAAAGAACCACACAACATTTAGGAATCGCTGCAGCCCAGTGTGAAGTCTCAGATCAAAGTAAGACGGATGATGGTTCAGATAAACAACAATTTTAATGAGGAATCAAAACCTCAGGATTCCGACGCCATGACGGGTTACCCATAATTCCAAGCGTGATACAACGAAAGGTAACTGTCCGGTTTTCAAGAAAATGACGGAGACATTACACCCAGTAGTCTCTCTAGTGAGCGGGAAGAGAGTGCCTGGGTACTAGGCTGGAATCCCGCTAACTTTCATCGTAGGGTGCAAAGGAGTCAATTTGATTCTAATTGCGGCTAATTTTACCACCGGTGACCCATGCTAACAGTGTGAGCATGGTGATAAATATAAGGATTTGGCTGGAAATTTAAGAAATCATTTCTAGAATCGTAAAATAATTTGTTTTTGGCAAATAAAGTTCCTCACTTGTTTTAGTTTGTGTCCATTGTGTGTTTCTTGGTTTTGTGTGTTGAATTGAGCTTATTTAAAGCTATTAAGCGACTTTGGTTCATCGTTCACATACTGTGTAAATAGTACTGAAAGGTTGGAGCCAGAATCAGTGTAGAATGTTAATGAGGGCAAAAGTACGAACGATTTTCTCGTCGAAACTTTACCGGGCTTCAATTTTTTCCCCTAGAAGCAAAGAAGAATAACGTCCTTGCCTTTTGACGCCGGTCAAAGGCAAATTTTGTCAATCCTTAGGTGACAAATAATCGTAGATAAAGTCAACACGTGTTAAAACGATTCGATTTGACCCGTGGCAGGGCAAGAACGTCATGCTAGCCCACATATAAGGCACTAATAACATTACAATCTTATATGAATATATACACCAACTGATTAACGCACCTACCTCCACTATCACACACTTTCCTTCACTTGTACTCACTTTCCTTCATTTGTACTCACTTTCCTTCATTTCAACTCACTTCCCTTCACTTGTACTCACCTACCTTCACATCAGTGCCTTATATGTGGGCTAGCATGACGTTCCTGGCCTATATGTGGGCTACCATGACGTTCTGGCCCGTGGCAGGCATACCGGGGCCACTCAACGCGGCCGGGACTGGGCAGGAGGACAATTTTTATCCCTACGAGGAGACCCCTGTGACCGAAAAATACTTGCCTGCTCCCGGAAGGGAAAAATTTGTCAATGACGGGATGTTGATGTTGCAAGATGTGCAATGCACGTGAGCCATTCGGAATTTATTTCTGGAGATTTAATTAAAAAATAATTCTACTTTTCATGACCGATAAGACCGGATTGTTACAGTATTGATTCTTCCGTTGTGTTTTCCTCCGACTAAAAGTATTTTTCCCTCTTAATTCGTTGAATGTTTTCTTATTGTTCCTGCATTCCTCGTACCTGCACGCTAGCTGCTAGTCGTTGTTATTCGCCAAATGGATCCATCATCAGACGGCTCTTTGCCAACAGTCGAATACTAGTTTGAAGGATGTAAGTATTTTTCACTTCACTACACTAGTAAAGCTTCAGATATGTGTACGTTGAAAACTTGAGGTTAAAGTGGTCGTGTATATTCTAAAATTATTTGTTAATGCTGCTCGAAAGGGTTTTTAGCCGCGCGCGCGTGGCTTGCACACGACATGGCTAGAACACACGCGTCAACTGGAGTGAATCAAAATTTCAAGGAAGAGTCGCACCCAAAATACGTGGAAATACAGTTTAAAATCGCGTAAACCGCAAATAAAATTAAACTTTCGTTTTTATCGCCAAGGCCTGCTCGGAGAACTACCGTTTGGGAGGGGGGGGGGAGGGGGCAAGAGGTATTCAGTAGAATTCAAAAACGGCTTTTTGGATATATCCAAATGACAAACATAACAGCAAGGCTGATCTGACTACGTAGAAAGATTTGACTCTGCAAGACATCAACACGACACTAATAGAACTTCAACAGAGCAGGGTTGCAGCCGTAGACAGCTGTTTCGCTCTTCTTAGAGCTCATCAGTACGGCATAGCAAGATGGGAAAATGCCGTAAAAATACCCGTGCACTCTGTTAAAAGCCCTAAACGAGGACGCACGCCCACCAGATCACGCCATCACGTGTCTTGGAAAGGTCGAGAGTCCAAGTGTCGTGTTGATGTCTCGCAGAGCCAAAGATAGGATGGACAAAACCAACCTTATAAAGAAACATGGATAAAACCATGCTATAAAGAACAGCATATCGGATCTATAAAAAGACCTACGGTCCAAAAAACATACATACAGTAGAACAATATCAGTAAAGGACCGCAAACGAAAATGCTGCACGTGTACGTAGGATCTAGTAAACCAGACCTAATCAGCCAAAGAAATACTCAAATGACAAACACAACAGCAAGGCTGATCTGACTACGTAGAAAGATTTGACTCTGCAAGACATCAACACGACACTAATAGAACTTCAACAGAGCAGGGTATCAGCCGTAGACAGCTGGACTCTCGACACGACACGACACGACACGACACGACACGACACGACACTACACGACACACGACACGATACGACACTTGGACTCTCGACCTTTCCAAGACATGTGATGGCGTGATCTGGTGGGCGTGCGTCCTCGTTTAGGGCTTTTAACAGAGTGCACGGGTATTTTTACGGCATTTTCGCCATCTTGCTATGCCGTACTGATGAGCTCTAAGAAGAGCGAAACAGCTGTCTACGGCTGCAACCCTGATCTGTTGAAGTTCTATTAGTGTCGTATTGATGTCTTGCAGAGTCAAATCTTTCTACGTAGTCAGATCAGCCTTGCTGTTATGTTTGTCATTTGAGTATTTCTTTGGCTGATTAGGTCTCGTTTACTAGATCCTACGTACACGTGCAGCATTTTCGTTTGCGGTCCTTTACTGATATTTTTCGATATAATTGGATATAAGTTCTACTGGATAACGTTTTGCCCTACCGCAAGAGAAATGAAAATATTCCACAGGGGTCTCCTCGTAGGGATAAAAATTTGCCTCCTACCCAGTCCCGGCCGCGTTAAGTGGCCCCAGTATGTCTGCCAAGGGTCAAAATCGTTTTAACACGTGTTAACTTTATCTACGACCCGGGGGGTACTCCCTATAATGGCCTATACGGGGAGGCTCCGCCCGAAAGGGGTACCTTTTTCAGGCTTCAGGTATATGAAAGGTAGGGATTTCACGAGCTGAAGTATATGAAAGGGTAGGGAAATCTGTCATTTAGGTATTTAAAAGGGCCTTTAATTAAAATATTTCGAGTAGACGCACCTTATGACTGTTTCATTTTAATTGATTAAAAGCTACATGAAAACGACAAGAAGACTTCTTTTCAAGGGTTTAGAAAAGGGATGCAGTGTTCTTAAGTAGGTATGTGAAAGGGGTACCATTTTTCAATGGAAGGTATACGACAGGGGTACCTTTTCTGTCAAAAATGGTATATAAAAGGGTAAGGGGCTGGACCTCGGGGCGGAGCCTCCCCGTATAAAAATTTGTTCAGTGCCCCACCCCCCGGGATTTACGATTATTTGTGACCTAAGGATTGACATAATTTGCCTCTGATCGGCGTCAAAAGGTAAGGACGTTATTCTTCTTTGCCTCTAGGGGGGAAAGATTATAACCTGGTAAAGTTTCGACGAGAGAATCGTTCGTACTTTTGCCCTTATTAAGACGATTTCCGCTCAACGTTCGAGCAGTAAGTGCAAAAATTAAGTTACCAAAAAAATACTTGCAGCACTGTCACATTTTGAGAACAGATAAGAAGAACTTATCGTTACTTTTGCTCCCAAGCTGACCCCGCGAGAGAAAATTGGATTTGAAGTTATCCATATTTCAATTAAAAAGACGCTTCATGTCAGTTCAAAACAAAATGGCGCCCGTTTTTAGCATACTTT
Source organism: Siderastrea siderea (assembly GCA_964030785.1). Lineage (NCBI taxonomy): Eukaryota > Metazoa > Cnidaria > Anthozoa > Scleractinia > Rhizangiidae > Siderastrea > Siderastrea siderea. Next base: position 10,566,379 of record OZ034968.1, on the reverse strand, counting down.
TACGATATTTGAAATTAATTTTCTTGAGAATGCTTGAGAATTTCATCACGGGGTCACTTGGGCAAGTGAACTAGAGTGAGATGTTTCAAATAGCATTTAAAATGTTACCGTGCTATGAGTAGTTTTTTGGTAAATATTTTTTGCACTTATTGCTCGAACGTTGAGCGGAATTCATCTTAATATTCTGGCTCCACCCTTTCAGTATTATTTACACAGTATGTGAACGATGAACCAAAGTCGCTTAAACAGCTTTAAATAAGCTCAAATCAGCACACAAAACCAAGAAACACACAATGGACACAAACTAAAAAAATTAAGGAACTTTATTTGCCAAAAACAAATTATTTTACGACTCTAGAAATGATTTGTTAAATTTCCTTACAAATCCTTATATTCATCACCATGCTCACACTGCTACAAGCTTGGGTCACCTCTGATTTTACCCTACAATATCGACCTTGTTGGTGAACGTGACTGAACAAAGCGCCATGCCAATGATGCGATAATACAGACAACTCCTGAGAGTCCGTAAAAGCGGGGTGTGAGAATACATAAACAAAATTCTTAGTAGACAACATAATATTTACTCGAATTTACGGTAGAGTGGATTGCATGACGCTTTGTTCTGTCACGTTCAGATATCAACAAGATCGATTTGCACGGCGTTAGCCAGAGTTACAGTCTTTGTGACTTCCCAGTACCCTGTGGACATATCCGGGTTATCGCGTAGAATATCGGGACATCGCGACAGGTCTAGAGCAGAATCGGAAAAGACTACATGTGTGAGACAAATACGCCTTCCTGTGACACTGGTGAGTCACGCAAATACCGCTAATTGTTACATTGGTACTCAGTCTTGCCCGGTCAGCGTCTTGCACCATCGATGATCTTCGCTGAATCAACAGAACAGAACTGAGGGAAAGGAAAGCAGGAGTGATGAATCGGTCCACTGGAAACCGAGTGGTAAGTTTTCAACGTTTCAAAGCTATCTTCGTGTTTATTCTATTAAATAACCCATCAAATAAATAACAAAGCCTACTTTTTTTCACGTCCTTGGGCCCCCATTAGAGTTCGCAAATTGTGGAAACATAGCATAACATCCCATAACATAGGGGTAAGCTCATTAAAAACGTCATTATAATTTTTATAATTCAATAGATTTCCGTAACCAAGTTAGTTCATTTCGGTAAAAATAAACTCTGGTAACTCAAAACATGGCGTAAAATGTTTGCATGATCAAGAAAGAGCACCATAGAATCGCCGAAAACCACAAAGATGTGCTTTCTATCTTCCTTCGGGTATGCATTCGGGCTTCGCTCTATGGGAAGCTTATTAAACTGTGAATTTTCAATTTTCAGAAAATTATTCTTAAGTTTCCAGACAGTTTTTGCTTAACAAAAACATGTGCTGTTGACATTGAAAGTGTTGACATCTCAAATCCATATGTCAAATGAAGTGCTGAGCTGTTGGCCTCTCAAGGCCAGTTTAGGCCGGCAGCCAGGTTAATAAACTCGTCATTGTTTTGTATTTTCCTTCAATACCTTTTATTTTTTTTTACTTGCACAGTTTAATTAGATGGGCCCAGGCCTTGAGGGGTGGGGAGGACGGGGTAGGGTATTCCAGGTCAAGATATTCTATGGAGGGATGGGATGGGAGTGGGCTTATGTTTTGTCCTCGCTTGTCTTGGCTGCTGACACTTCTTTGCCTTAAAAAAGTATATGCTGGCAATGTTCTGTTTGTTATTGTGAAGAACAATAAAACTGCATCAGAATGATGTAATTGTATAATAACCTGTCACACAGTCTCAGATCAGACTCGTACCCAGTCGCTATTTACAAGTCTGGGGGAAAGGGAGAGAAGATTGGATTCTATTGAGGCACGTGCGGTGACATGGGAAGGGGCGAAGGAAACATAGCGACTGGCAGATTTTGTATCAATATGGCGGGCGCTCACAATGAAGTTCTTTTTCACGCAAGGTAATTAATCCCATAAACGAAGCTAATTTGCTTGCTCACGTCGCAGTGGTATCGGAAATATTTTTTTTAATAAAGCGAACGGTATTTTGCATCACTACGCGGTACCTAAGCTTGTAACCTAGCTACTTACTGACCTTTTCTGATACACGTACAATACACCTTTCGTCAACTATTATAAATTTCACAAATCATTCACTGAGATCTTTCTTCGAACTTAAAGTAGTTTTCTCAAATAGCAAGGAATTTCTAAATCGATACCTTGATTTCTTGGTTCCATTTATTTGAAAATTGCCAACGACAAGCCACAATATTTTCACCTTTAATGTAAACAGACGATAGGTCTTGAAAGGGTCGTATCCTGAATTACGACCACCTACTCCTGTTTGCGATTGAAATAGGGCCGGTAACGTCTCCCTGCTCTTCGTGGAAAGATTAACTTCCATCTCCCGAAACTAGAAATCCAAGTATCTTCAGAATTCAGTGCCGTTTCCGTGACAAAACGAGCTGCACGCCTCTATGGCAGAATGCACGTCTCTATCATACGAAATCTGCCAGTCGCTATTTTTCCTTCGCCCCTTCCCATGTCATCGCGTGCGCCTCAATAGAATCCAATCTTCTCTCCCTTTCCCTCAGACTCGTAAATAGCGACTGGGTATGAGTCTGGTCTCAGATGGTGACTGAGCTCCTCTGACAACTAGAAGGTGATCAGTATTAAGTATGGGGGGGGAGGGTTAAGGGAAAGAGGCCAGGCAGAAGCTGATCATTTGACATGCATTTTCATCCCTTTGTGACTATCAATGCACAGTCCAGCTTTAACAAGTAGACTTCAGAGGCAGTTATGCTGGATATTTTTTCAGTGTTTGTTTAAGCCAGAAACATGCTCAGCATGATATATATCCAGTGCTGTAACCAGTATGAGGCAAACCGAGGCACTTGCCTCAGTCATTTTTTCGTTTTCTCAGTAATTTTCTTTCGTTTAACATTGTAAGTACCTAGGAAGGGAATCTAAGCATGGACATTGCCTCAGTCAAAATTTTTTCTGGCTATGGCCCTGATATCTAAACACCAGAAAATTTTGCCTGTAGTGGTCACTTGATTATTTGTTAGAAATTAAGTATGCAGGTAGTCCCCACAACATCTCTTGCTTGTATTCATAAGAATGTTACCAGCAACTTGCAGTGTTTTAAATCTTGTTTGTGGCTGATAATGTATTTCATGATAAACTGTTCGTGAGAGCCTGTTCTCCCTTAATTTTTCAAAGTTTTCTTATCCCTATATGCGAACATCTTTGCTGGATGGTGCATGGTACCCACTTGGGGCCATTTTTAGCAGAGCTAAGTACTGTGTCTTGGGCTCCTGGACTAGCTTTTACAATGTATGAACTTGCATCTCAGCCTTATCCCCGGCTATGTGCGGGGTTTTCTGTCATCACCATTTTGAATAGAAGACACTGGGGATGTAGATGCCTGCATCTACACTGGTCAGCAGCTTGCTGGAATTTTTTTTTTCTTTTTGCAAATTATGACCCATTTTGTGTGCCAGGTTACCTGGCATTTCAGTGGAATGCAGCTAGAGGTTACCCTTTGTTGATAAAATTAAACCTTCTTTCTTTTCATATGCAAAGCATGTTAACTTTCAAGTTTATGGTAACAAGTTTCTGATCCTCTGGTCCATTTAAATGTGAAAATTAGCAAGGAAGATTTTAATAAAACAAGTCAACTCTAGCATTGCTTGCACTCATCAAAGGCCTGCAGGGTACTAACTAAAGCACACTATTGTGTGATGAGTTCCTAAATTATTGAAATTAGTGGGGCTGTGTGTTACTTTAATTAATGTTTATCATTTATTATTTAATGTTGATGTTATAGTCACCATTCATTTAAGTGTTCTAGTGGATTGAAGTAACATCAGTGCTGATCCTTATACGTTTGCTGCAGTATGAAGTTAATTGATTTAAATAAGTTGGTGAGGTATGATTGCCAGGTTGGGAAAAAATTTTTGAGGTGTCATTGACTGATGTTTCTAAAACCTCAGCGAAAGTCATGACTTCTGCTCAGGTTGTTGAAGCATCAGTCAATGTCACCTCAAACAGTCCTTCTCAGGACTACACTCACCCGGACAGTTATACTTTGCCGACTTATGATATGACTCCTGGGTTAACAACCATTTACAGTGTAAAAAGTAACTAGGAGCACATGACCTCCTCCCTGGATGCTCATTTGTAGTGCTATCCCTCTCCCTTAGCATTCCGGTTGATTTTGGTTTTTCCATGTTATGTTAGAGCAGGGGTTTGGTTCGCATTGCTGATTTTATTTGAACGAAAAGTAAACCTAATCACATGAACTTTCACAATTTCAAGTTTGGTCATGTTTGGTTGGATAGCAATAGGGCTTCAAATCATACAATGCAGCAAACATCTTATTATGCATACAAACTCCTTTTTTTCTTATTGTTGCAATTTTTTAACTTAATAAACATGACTGTTTTAACTAAATTAAAAATTTGACTTCATTTTTCACTAAATTATAGTAGCCACATTACAGAATTTAGAAAGTGCCAGTCAAAAATTGATTAGTGAAAAATACAAAAATAATCTGTGTGGATTTTCTCAAAGCAAGAGGTGGTTGTATATTTTGAGCCATGTATATATAATTTTGCATCTTGACTCAGTCTATTGTTTGAATTCAAAATGGCTCACATAGGTAGGGGGAGACAGGGCACAGTAATTTTAATATTCACTTTCCATTTCAACCACTCAGTGTGATGAGCGAAAAAATTTCACAGAGGTCAGGGGTTCAAATCCCGTACAAGCCTCAATTTTTTCAGTTGACGTTTGTAAAGCTGTTATGTTCATTTAGATTGTCCCTGAAAAGCCCCTCACGGGTAGTGGTTTATTAAGTTGTTGTTGTTGTTGTTATTATTATTATTATTATTATTATTATTATTATTATTATTATTATTATTATTATTATTATTATTATTATCATGGTACGACAGAGTGAATTATAATTAAGGTAGAATCTGATAAATGCGAGGAAAGTCTGATGAAAATGAGGCTGCTGTAGTTGTGGTCTACCTCTCATCTGCTCAGGGCAGTCAGCATCAGCATCATTGACTGCAATTTTAATAGTCTTTTAATAGTCTTTGAGTGACTCATACTCAGGGTAATTGACACCCTGCTGTATCGTGTCAAGTAACATATCACTTTTACAAGTGAAAGTCGTCTTTAAGGCTACTGGCTTTTTAATAATAATAATAATTACTTAATTGACCACTCCCCGTGAGGGGCTTTTCAGGGGCAATGAAAGAAATAAACTAAATGAACATAACAGCAACCCCATAACAGAAGCCCAACTATTTACAAGCGTGGTCGAGGAGGTGATCTCAGGGCTACCCAGAACAACTCCAGCTAGTGCCCAGAGCGGGACTTGAACCCGGGACCTCCGGATTTCAAGTCCGGCGCCCTAACCACTCGGCCACGCTGCCTCCCTCCCTTGTACAGTATGAAGTTAATTAATTTAAATAAGTTGGTGAGGTATGATTGCCAGGTGGGCAAAAAAATTTTTGAGGTATCATTGACTGATGTTTCTAAAACCTCAGCGAAAGTCATGACTTCTGCTCAGGTTGTTGAAGCATCAGTCAATGTCACCTCAAACAGTCCTTCTCAGGACTACACTCACCTGGACAGTTATACTTTGCCGACTTATGATATGACTCCTGGGTTGACAACCATTTACAGTGTAAAAAGTAACTAGGAGCACATGACCTCCTCCCTGGATGCTCATTTGTAGTGCTATCCCTCTCCCTTAGCATTCCGGTTGATTTTGGTTTTTCCATGTTATGTTAGAGCAGGGGTTTGGTTCGCATTGCTGATTTTATTTGAACGAAAAGTAAACCTAATCACATGAACTTTCACAGTTTCAAGTTTGGTCATGTTTGGTTGGATAGCAACAGGGCTTCAAATCATACAATGCAGCAAACATCTCTTATTATGCATACAAACTCCTTTTTTTCTTATTGTTGCAATTTTTTAACTTGATAAACATGACTGTTTTAACTAAATTAAAAATTTGACTTCATGTTTCACTAAATTATAGTAGCCACATTACAGAATTTAGAAAGTGCCAGTCAAAAATTGATTAGTGAAAAATATAAAAATAATCTGTGTGGATTTTCTCAAAGCGAGAGGTGATTGTATATTTTGAGCCATGTATATATAATTTTGCATCTTGACTCAGTCTATTGTTTGAATTCAAAATGGCTCACACAGGTAGGGGGAGACAGGGCACAGTAATTTTAATATTCACTATCCATTTCAACCGCTCAGTGTGATGAGCAAAAAAATTTCACAGAGGTCAGGGGTTCAAATCCCGTACAAGCCTGAATTTTTTCAGTTGACGTTTGTAAAGCTGTTATGTTCATTTAGATTGTCCCTGAAAAGCCCCTCACGGGTAGTGGTTTATTAAGTTGTTGTTGTTGTTATTATTATTATTATTATTATTATTATTATTATTATCATGGTACGACAGAGTGAATTATAATTAAGGTAGAATCTGATAAATGCGAGGAAAGTCTGATGAAAATGAGGCTGCTGTAGTTGTGGTCTACCTCTCATCTGCTCAGTGCAGTCAGCATCAGCATCATTGACTGCAATTTTAATAGTCTTTTAATAGTCTTTGAGTGACTCATACTCAGGGTAATTGACACCCTGCTGTATCGTGTCAAGTAACATATCACTTTTACAAGTGAAAGTCGTCTTTAAGGCTACTGGCTTTTTAATAATAATAATAATTACTTAATTGACCACTCCCCGTGAGGGGCTTTTCAGGGGCAATGAAAGAAATAAACTAAATGAACATAACAGCAACCCCATAACAGAAGCCCAACTATTTACAAGCGTGGCCGAGGAGGTGATCTCAGGGCTACCCAGAACAACTCCAGCTAGTGCCCAGAGCGGGACTTGAACCCGGGACCTCCGGATTTCAAGTCCGGCGCCCTAACCACTCGGCCACGCTGCCTCCCTCCCTTGTACAGTATGAAGTTAATTAATTTAAATAAGTTGGTGAGGTATGATTGCCAGGTGGGCAAAAAAATTTTTGAGGTGTCATTGACTGATGTTTCTAAAACCTCAGCGAAAGTCATGACTTCTGCTCAGGTTGTTGAAGCATCAGTCAATGTCACCTCAAACAGTCCTTCTCAGGACTACACTCACCTGGACAGTTATACTTTGCCGACTTATGATATGACTCCTGGGTTGACAACCATTTACAGTGTAAAAAGTAACTAGGAGCACATGACCTCCTCCCTGGATGCTCATTTGTAGTGCTATCCCTCTCCCTTAGCATTCCGGTTGATTTTGGTTTTTCCATGTTATGTTAGAGCAGGGGTTTGGTTCGCATTGCTGATTTTATTTGAACGAAAAGTAAACCTAATCACATGAACTTTCACAGTTTCAAGTTTGGTCATGTTTGGTTGGATAGCAACAGGGCTTCAAATCATACAATGCAGCAAACATCTCTTATTATGCATACAAACTCCTTTTTTTCTTATTGTTGCAATTTTTTAACTTAATAAACATGACTGTTTTAACTAAATTAAAAATTTGACTTCATGTTTCACTAAATTATAGTAGCCACATTACAGAATTTAGAAAGTGCCAGTCAAAAATTGATTAGTGAAAAATATAAAAATAATCTGTGTGGATTTTCTCAAAGCGAGAGGTGATTGTATATTTTGAGCCATGTATATATAATTTTGCATCTTGACTCAGTCTATTGTTTGAATTCAAAATGGCTCACACAGGTAGGGGGAGACAGGGCACAGTAATTTTAATATTCACTATCCATTTCAACCGCTCAGTGTGATGAGCGAAAAAATTTCACAGAGGTCAGGGGTTCAAATCCCGTACAAGCCTGAATTTTTTCAGTTGACGTTTGTAAAGCTGTTATGTTCATTTAGATTGTCCCTGAAAAGCCCCTCATGGGTAGTGGTTTATTAAGTTGTTGTTGTTGTTGTTGTTGTTATTATTATTATTATTATTATTATTATTATTATTATTATTATTATTATTATTATGGTACGACAGAGTGAATTATAATTAAGGTAGAATCTGATAAATGCGAGGAAAGTCTGATGAAAATGAGGCTGCTGTAGTTGTGGTCTACCTCTCATCTGCTCAGGGCAGTCAGCATCAGCATCATTGACTGCAATTTTAATAGTCTTTTAATAGTCTTTGAGTGACTCATACTCAGGGTAATTGACACCCTGCTGTATCGTGTCAAGTAACATATCACTTTTACAAGTGAAAGTCGTCTTTAAGGCTACTGGCTTTTTAATAATAATAATAATTACTTAATTGACCACTCCCCTTGAGGGGCTTTTCAGGGGCAATGAAAGAAATAAACTAAATGAACATAACAGCAACCCCATAACAGAAGCCCAACTATTTACAAGCGTGGCCGAAGAGGTGATCTCAGGGCTACCCAGAACAACTCCAGCTAGTGCTCAGAGCGGGACTTGAACCCGGGACCTCCGGATTTCAAGTCCGGCGCCCTAACCACTCGGCCACGCTGCCTCCCTCCCTTGTACTCTGGGCCATTATTAAACTTAAAAAATGACACCTTCCGGGAGTCCTTAGGAATGTAAATTGGCAGATTTGCAAGACAATGTGGTGTTCTCAGGCCCGTTAGACTGCGAGTAGTCTCTAATTTCGAGGAGACGCGACGCGAAGGGAGCGCCGAAAATTTCTAATTTTCGGCGCTCCCTTCGCGTCGCGTCTCCTCGAACTTTCGCGCGCGCGCGTGTGTATTTTGCCCGCCCCACAATCACAATCGCCAAAATTAGAGACTATTCGCAGTCTACAGGCCCGTGCATTTGCTTATCAAGCAATAATTGTGTTATTGCTAAATACACCTACCGGTATTGTAGTACATTTTCCTGGTAAACAATTGTAATGAGGTTATAAAAACCAACAGTAACTTTTTCAAAAATAACTGACAGCTAGTGATTGCGCTTTGTACGTAGATATCACGAGAAGCCCTTTACAATACGTCATTCAGGCCTCCATGGCCTGAGGGAACGTTCAGTTAACAAGAAAGAGGGACATGAATATGCAGTATCATTTACCCGAAAAGATTCAAGGCCCCCCTTCACGTTTTCATTAAATTTTCGACCCCCTCCCCTACTGGCTTAATATTTATCCTGACTGACATTTCATATCCCCTCCCATACAGTAGGTAAATATTTGCCCTCAACACTGAACAGCCATTACATTTGACTCCCAGATATTCAAATTATATGAGTACCTTAACTTAAATTGATAGTAAGACAGCCTCTGTGAAATTTATATTGAAAGAGCGCAAGAATTTGTTGCATGACGTAAATCATATGCTAGACGTTTTAACGCAGCATCGTGAAACACTTGTCTGCTCAAGAAAGGAGAAAGGTGAAGAGGCGAAGGACAATAAAAAAGAAAGATATAAAAGCAGTGTCTCATCCAAATGGATGTAATGGATGACGTAAGACAGTCTGAGGAGAGCAGGGAAATTGGCCAATGTCAATACATCAGATCCTGTGAAGATGATTCCATGAATGAAGAAGACCAAGATGAAGAGCAGGATGTTATAGTATCTGACATGTTATAGTGTATTTATAAGGGGAAAAATAAAAATTACACTGTTAATATCGAGGAAAAATTCTGCGCCACCCCCCACCCAGTGACCTCATCATTTTTCCAGAGCCCCAACACACACACCCAAAATTTCACCCCCCCCCCCGCCTCAAAATCTTTATTCCCCCCCACTAAATTAAACGAACTTTCCGTAATATCAGCTGATGGATGATGAACTCTTTCTTAGCTGATGAAATTGATGTGCACTAGATGTTAGACCGATCCTCTTTTGGTCCGAGGTTCTCCGTTATTTCCTTTCTTAGCGAAGAGATAGCGAGGTACCTCGGATCATCTGAAGATTGGGCTAACTCGCCGGGACTCACTCTGAGAAAACAGACACTTAAGTGTAATCGTCGTCTCTGGAATTATTTCTTACTTGTCTGTTATCTTTCAGCTGTCCCTGACGAGTTTGGCCTTTAATGTTCTGACCACACCAGAGAAGGGCAGTGGTCTGAGCCATCTACAATCAGCCTGCATCAATGGGGACGTTGATACTGTCAATGCCATCCTAAACTACAGTCCTGACAAACTTGACAGTGCCATAGCAATGAGTGTCAAGGTCGGCCACAACTCTCCTCTTTTTCCTGGCAAGTCTATCATGGCTGTCCTAAGAAAACAAGGCAGTGGAAAGCACAAGCAAATTCGTGAACTTGTTGAAAAAGTTACAAAGCACTTCCAATCCCAGTCCCTACTTCACTTGGCTGCAAGAAAGGGAAATACCGAGCATCTTCGAAGATTGCTTGATTGTGGCGAGCATGTTGACGCCATGTCGCCAGACCTTATGGAAGGTAGAGAAACGCCTCTGATGTTGGCAGCGAGGTTCAATGATGTGGACGTTGTGGAATATCTTGTTGAAAGAGGTGCCTCTCTAGACGCGCAGGATGGTGGCGGGTTCAATGCGATTCACCATGCCGTAATGGGTGGCAAAATGATAAATATATTGCGGCTGATAGAGCTTGGTGGTAATGTTTTGAAGGCGAGTTACGACCACATTTTACCTGTTCATCTGGCTGCTGAATGTGGCTACACAGATGTTGTCCGTCTGCTTGTGGAGCACGGTGCAGATGTCAAGAAAGTCAATTTTTATGGCCTGAGTCCTTTATCTTCAGCTTCACAAAAGGGTCACTTAGAAACAGTTCAGTTTTTGATAAAGAATGGATGCCAGTTACATGAAGGTGATGAGGGACGTTATTTGCCGCTGCATTATGCAGCTGAAGGAGACCACACAGATGTAGTGAAGTTTATCATTCAAAGTGGTGAGAGTGTATTAGCTAAAACAGGAGATGGCCAAACAGTTCTCCATTTAGCCACTCGTCTGGATTTGGTCACCTTCCTTGTCGAGAAAGGAGCTGACATTAATGCAAGAGACTGCTTTGGTAGAACACCACTGCATGCCGCTGCTGGAAAGGGTCAAGCAGATACAGTCACCTACCTCTTAAATCGTGGTGCACATATCAACTCGCGTGATGATTCTGGATGCTCAGCTTTGTACGATGCTTTCCAAGGAGGACATGCAGCTACCGCTAAGGTTTTGATTGATAGAGGATGCGACTTGAGACATACAAATGACGAAGGACGTTCCAAGTATCTTAACCCTGGGTTACTTATGGTGTCAGCCGCAAAAGGCCTCATAGACGTTTTAGAACTTCTTTTCGAAACAGGTTTTTCTGTGAATACAAGTAGCTCTTATGGAGAAACACCTCTAATGGCAGCAGCTAGGTCTGGACGCGTAGCCACAGTGGCTTTTCTCTTGGATCGGGGAGCAAGCATCAATGGAGCCCATGCCACAAAAGCAGCGAGTAAAAAACGCAATTGTGCTAATGCCGACAACGACTCTGACGATGACCAGGAAGCTGACTGGGGAAATCACATTAAATGTCAAAGCCGTTCACCATTGTATTGTGCCTTGGAGGCGGGTCAAGGTGAGGTCGCTAAACTTCTGATGGAGCGTGGAGCAGATGCTTCGAACTCGTGTGATGGAAACAAATCTCTTGCAGAACTTGCCGCAATGCATGGTTTCTCCGATATTGTTGAGCAACTCCTTGAAAAGGAAAACTTCCCTTTTAACAAAATCGTGGATGGTGACAACTTACTAGCATCAGCAGCTGGTCGTGGAGATCTTCAGTCAGTTCGTTTTCTTTTACAAAAAGGTGCGGACGTCAATGCAAAAAACACGTCAGGGGACACAGCTCTCACCAGTGTTTTTCAGTTCGCTGAGCGTCGTCATGTCTTGGAAATTGTCAAGCTCCTCCTTTCTTTTGGTGCTGATATTAACTGCAATAACTGCAGAGCTGAAACACCTCTCCTGTTAGCTTGTTACAGGAATTTTGACCACGTTGCTGAGCTTCTTCTTGAACATGGCTGTGAAACAGGAATTAAACATTTTGATCAATATTCTCCCATACATCATGCTGCTGAACACAGCAATGGCAGACTTGCTGAGATGTTATTTCAGTACGGTGCTGATCCCAATGTAAAAGGAAATTGTGATGAGATGACGCCTTTGCATTTAGCAGCAACCACGGATAGTGTTGTCGCTGCCCAGGTTTTGTTAAAACATGGTGCAGAAGTCGACATGGTGGATACGTTAGGTGCAACACCCCTCGCGAAAGCTGCAAGTTGTGGTAATCTGCCTATGGTGCAGTTACTGATAGAAAATGGTGCCAGTGTGAATACTAAGGACAAAACTGGAGAAACTCCTCTCATTCGTGCTTTTAAACGTTTGCGCTATGAAGAATGTGAATCCACAGTCCTAGTCGAAGCATTGTTGGATCATGGAAGCTGTGTAAATGCCACTGACCTGTATGGGCGATCCGCCATTCATTACGTACCAGCAAATGCCAGAAGAGAATTCTTTGACCTCCTTTTACACCACGGTGCGATTGTTAATACTCCAGATGAAAATGGGGAAACGCCTTTGCATTTTGCTGCATCTGCAGGAAACGCAGTTTGTATAGAGTGGCTTATCCAGCAAGGTGCAGATGTCGGGGCTTTGGACATCGATTATCGCACCCCTCTCCATGCAGCGGCTTATGAAGGCAACAGAAGATCTGTTGAATTATTGATTCAACACGGAGCTGCTGCTCATTTGGCTGACAGCAAAGGCTGGTTACCATTGCACTTTGCTGCTATCAGAGGACAAAGTGTTGATGTTGCTGGGGTTCTGGTTGAGAATGGGAGTGATGTTATGGCTGTTGATAAGAAGGGGAGAACAGTCCTTCATCTGGCAGCAAAAAGTGGGTACAGTGAAACGACAGAATATCTGGTCCACCAAGGTGCAGACATAAATGCAAGAGATTTTAGGGGGCAAACAGTGCTTGCAGCAATAAGTGAGAATCACTTACGGAACTGGGACTGGAACTTTATCCAAATATATCTTGACAATGGAGGCGATACATTCGCTGTGGACGCACGTACAGGTGCAACAGTGCTTCATTTTGCTGCAGCATCTAATTCTCTATCAACTTTAGACAATCTTTTAAACCAGGGGCTGGAGCTAGAGGCAAGAGACAAGAATGGAGATACACCTCTTCACAAGGCAGCAGCGTGTGGCGCCACAGAGATGATACAATGTCTCGTTGATAAAGGAGCAGACGTGTTAGCTGTAAACAAGAAAGGGCGGACGCCTCTATTAGAAAGTTTAAGATCTAACTACAGGGAAGGATCCGAGATTTTGTTAACACATGGAAGTAGTGTACAAGTAGCAGATAAAGATGGCAATACAGCTCTTCATTTCGCTGTACATGAGCCCAGTCTTATAAAACAAATCATCAAAAAAGGTGGAGATGTCAATGCAGTGAATGTACGTTGTTGCACTCCTCTTCATCAGGCGGCTTACTGTGGGTACGCTTTAGATACAACACGACGTCTGTTAAAAGCAGGTGCTAACGTCCACTGTCGAGACGACCAAGGGAATACACCTCTTCACGTAGCTGTCGCACATGCCGGTGAAAGTATTGTTGAGTTGCTTATTAAAAATGGAAGCGATGCCCATGCCACTAACATTCAGGGAAAAACTTGCTTGCACATGATTGCTCATTTTGGTGATGGCGAAATGTTGGAAAAGCTGATTGCTTGTGACGTTCAAGTGAATGCTGTTGATGAGCTAGGTAGTACTGCTCTTCATCGTGCCGTGTTGGAAAACGACCAGTGGCTCGTAGAAGGTCTGCTGAGACATGGCGCCGATCCTGAAGCTGTGGATTACAAAGGCAGTACTCCTCTGCACGTAGGCTGCTGCTCAGGGACCAAAGAAGCTGTTTTTGCGATGATCAATCACGGAAGGTAAGATGCAAGGTTTGATTTTGTTTCGAAGTGCTCCTGCATTTCGGAGGGGTTTTGCTTCACTCTTCGTTCCTTTATATATATATATATAAATTTTTTTTTTTTTTTTTTTTAATTAATTTTTCCAGTTACAGATTTTTAAATGTAATTAAATAGAGTAGTAAGTAAATTAATTTATAAGTTAAAAGGGAGATAAATAAGTAAATAAATAAATAAATAAATAAATAAAAGGAAAAGGGGTGGCTGCAGAAGCAAATTAAAACTGATAATTTCAACTAAGTGTCTAAAGGTTTTTCCCATTTCTCCAGGTGCAGATTTAATTTGTTCTTTTCTTTGGCAAGGTATTCTTCTATTTTGAAAATCTTTTTATGGTGTGCAAGGAAGATGATAAGGCTTGGAGCAATAGATTTTCGTCTGCAGAAAAAGATGGTCTGCTTTGCTATTAACACAATATGATTCAAAAGCATAAAGTGGCTCTTGGCATCAAACAAACCAAACATAATATTAACTTGATCGGTTAAATCAGGAAGCGTATCAATACCGCATTTACGTAACCAACTAGACATTTCTTTCCAGAAAGCTCTAGAGGCTTGGCAAAATACAAAGAGATGTTCGGGGGTTTCCTCGTCCTTGCCACAGAAAGTACATAAAGGTGATTCAACTAGTTTAAGCTTGCTTAATTTTGCATTAGTAAATAAAATTCTATTCAAAATTTTATACTGAAAATCTCTGGTATACGTATCTAACGCGACTTGGAAGGGCAAGCTAAAAATTTTTTTCCACACTAGCTCAGAATCGGGAGGCATTTCATTAAATCTAGATTTTGCTGTAGGGATTTCACGCAGATCAGACACCTGTGCTTCAGACAATTTTTTGGTATTTATTTCTGATACAGAGACTTGCAGAATTTAGCACCAACGCAAAGTCAAGAGGGTCGAAAGGGGGAGTATGTGAGAGTGTGTTGGATTTCAGCTCTTTTTTCCAACTAATAGGAATAGCGTCTATTAACCCGTGCCAGAAGAGGAAATTTTTGGACTGAAGACCTTTAAGCTGCAAATCCGACCACGTATAAAAACTTCCATCGGCCTTAACCATATCGCAAATTCTATGCATGCCTGCTTCAACCAAATCCGAGTAATAACATGATTTTTTGTTAACGGGTATGTTCTTGTTGTTCCACACTATCTCATTCATAATATCCTCAACTTGATCAGGCAAGGTCGTGTTGAATCTGGACCATAACGTCAAGCATTCGACGTAAAAAGGGCTCACTTTTACAGGAAGATCACTAAGACTAAAGTTACACTTCAAAAGGTAAGGGCCTCCGACCGGCTTTAAAAGTGCATCGGAGACAAGTTTCCAGTCAGCAGCGTATTCCGGGTCCACATAGCGTTTAAAAAAAGACATCTTCTGCGCTTGAGTAAGAGATTCCAAGTGTATCATATTAAGCCCCCCATTTTCAATATTATTTATTAGAGCACGTCTTTTGACTTTGTCCTTTCCTTTCCATATAAAATCAAAAATAATTTTGTTGGCGCTATTAATTATTTCATTCGAGAGAGGTAACTGTGATGCACGATATAGAAACTTCGAGATAGCAAATGTTTTAACGATTTGGATCCTGCCTGAAACAGTTAAATTCCTCCATCTCCATAAATTAAGTTTCTTTTTCAAAGAATCCAAAATTGATTCAAAATTTAATTTTGCTGCTTCTTTTTTATTATACGAAAAAAAGATACCTAATATTTCAATACAGCTCTTGATGTCCACGTTAATATGAAATTCAGTAGGGGAAGAAGTGCCCAGGTAACAAGCTTCCAACTTGCTCTTATTAAGCTTAAGGCCGGAGCACAGCCCGAAATCGTTCAGTACTTTCAAGAGGTTGTCAGCGGACTGGTCGTCTTTCAAAAAAGTGGTCATATCATCAGCGAATGCAGTTAATTTAACATCATGTTCATCCCGAAGGTTAACACGTTTAATCTCATCGCTGCCTCTAACGTATATAGCTAGTGTTTCTAGAGCAATAATAAAAAGATAGGGGGATAGTGGATCGCCCGGTCTCACCCCACGCATTACGTCAAAATGAACAGAGGAAAAGCCGTTATTCATGACGCAACTTTGGATATTAGAATAAAAGGTGTTGACCCATTTAATAAATGATTGACCGAAATTGAAGGCTGACAAGGCCTTATTTAAGAAGGTCCAATCCATAGAATCGAAAGCCTTTTCGAAATCAATAGCCAGAAGAGGACCCGATAACTTATTTTCTTTGGTATAAAACATAATATAATCTATTATTCTGGTGCAATCAAAGATTGATCGGCCCTAGCCTGCGTAGCAGGCGTAAACGGGAAAGGGGCGGGGGAGCAAGAACGCGGAGAAATGGGGGACTGGAGGCTAGGGACGAGGGAACGCCTGCTACAAAGACCCCATTTTTTCATTTCTGCGGCCGCCAGCGGCCGCAAAATTCTGATTGGTTAATTTTTGACAGTAAGTCCCACGGGAATGACGTAATTTGACGAAGAGGTTGAACTTGGTTGCAGCAGGGGAAGGTAGCAAAATTGTCTTGAAACCAGAAACGGCAGTTAGAGCTCTTCTAAAGGGCCGGGAAGAGAGGTTTTAGCGGTTTTGCCAGCGGGATACAGTCCTAGAAAGAAGAGATTTTGTCATTGTCAGAGAAGATTTCAAAAAAGCATTGCACCGTTTTACGCGTGAATTTCAAGGCAATGTAAGTTTAAATATCCCGTTATCGGAATGAAGACTCGCCTTTTGAGAACTATAAATCGGAAGAAGAAGCCCTAAGAAACGCTCGACACCTTAATCAGTGGAATTCAGAGAACTAAAAGCAAAGATATTATTCTTTGAGAACAGACGGTTGTTTAAAGAGAAATATGCCGTTGCAAGACATCACTCAAGCTGTTGACTTTGTAGGGAATCCATGGTAAAGTAAATTACATTTTTGCTTGTAAATTTGGATTGAAATATTTTTTTAATTGTCCGATTCTTCGTATTATGGCTTTCGCATAATATTTGAAAAATGAGCAGTTTGGTCAATAAATGCCGTTCAAAATGTATCGCGGTTCTTCGCTTGCGTGTTTTAAAATAAGCTTACCTTTCCTAGAAGCGAAAATTGAACGCGTTTGGTTTTCAGAAGCAAAGAGGGGTTTATCTTAATAAATCTTTTTATTTAGAAAAGCTTCGTGTCTCTTATTTCGAAAATAAGCGCAATTGAGTATCGTTCAATAAAGTTGTTCTTTGGCTCGAAAAAAATTCTCATCCCAACTATATTTTTAGACACTTCATTGAATTCCTGCGTGAAGTCAGTCATGCAGACAAGCGCGCGCCTGCTTCTGAATGGTGTTTGCATTGACAGTCAACTTAATTGGATTACCTGAAAATCGGTGGGCGGAGATGAAAAAATGGGGGTCTTTGTAGCAGGCGTTCCCTCCTCTCTAGCTCCCAGAACCCGATTTTTCTCCCGCGTTCTCTCTCCCCTTCCCCGTTTACGCCTGCTACGCAGGCTAGATCGGCCCTTAACATAGGCGCATTGATTTTCATGAATAATGAGAGGTAAAACGGTTTCTAACCTTTTGGCAATAGCTTTGGATGCAATCTTGACAGCCACATTTAGGAGAGAGGTCGGCCTCCAGTTTTTAATATACATTTTATCTTTTCCTTTCTTTTCTATCAATTAAATTATGGCCATTTTCTGAGAAGTTGAAAGTTCACCACACTCATAGGCTTCATTGAGACAGTCCACTACAAGATTACCCAGGAGTGGCCAAAAGGCCTTGTAGAACTCGGCTGTCAGACCGTCATTGCCAGGGGCTTTCCCAGTTTGAAAAGTGAGAAGCGAGCGATAACACTCATTGTATGTAAGTTCCTCCTCTTTTTTGTTTTTTATCCTCGTCTAACTTGGGTATAGAAGGATTGTATAGGAATCTGGCAGCTACATCCCCATCCCAGTTTGAAAAGTGAGAAGCGAGCGATAACACTCATTGTATGTAAGTTCCCCCTCTTTTTTGTTTTTTATCCTCGTCTAACTTGGGTATAGAAGGATTGTATAGGAATCTGGCAGCTACATCCCCATCACTGTTAGAGCCATGATCTTGGTACAAATCCGAATAAAATAATTTAAGCTGATCTAAAATTTCAGCAGGATCAGTAGTAACTCTGTCATCATCCAATTTTAATTTCCTAATACAAGAAGAGCTGTTATTTTGGTTTTCAAGTCTTAAGAAATAGCTGCTATTTTTTTCCCCTTTTTCGAACCATCGGACGCGAGATCGAATTATAGCACCTTGCGTAACGTAATCGTAAGCTGATTCATATCTAATTCGCGTTTCCTCCAGACCAGTTAAGTTTTCGGAAGTGGGAGTTTCATTGCATATCTCCTGCCATCTTTTGACTTCTTTTTCCGGTTCGAGTAATTTGTCGCGGCGCTCTTTTGCCTTCTGCTTGCTGAATGAAATTGTTTCTTTACGTATCCTGTATTTAACAATATCCCAAAGAAGGCGTTTGCTAGTTATGTCCTTGTACTCTTCTAACCAGTTTGGGTATGAATTCTTAACAAAGTCAGTATATTCACGATCGTCAACAAGACTTGAGTTAAACTTCCAATAAGAGGAACCCGGTTTATGTTCTACGATCTTTTTAAAGTTCAAAGTAATAGCCGAGTGGTCAGTTTTTATTGCAGGGATGATATCGGTGGAAAAAATATCCTCTTGAGCAGAATTACTTATTAACCAAAAGTCCAATCTACGTTGAATTGTAGAATTTGGTTTTCTCCATGTGAAACGCTTTTTATCTGGGTGATGAATTCTCCAAACGTCAATTAACTCGTTGACTAACATGATATCTTTAACAATATTAACACTTTTCTGTTTAATCTTTGGGTGACCATCTAGACAATCCAAATCTTCGTCAAAAAAATATCAAAATCACCCCCATATGACGATTTTACTGTTTGCGTCAAAGTCATAGCTATCAAGATTTCTTTCAATCTTTTGGAAGGAACCTTCCTGTTCGTGAATTTTGTTTGGTGCGTAGATGTTTGCCAACAAAAACGGGGTATCTTGTACCACAGCCTCTAAAATGATGAACCGACCGTTCGGATCGCATAACACCGATTTCTGCTCAAAATCTAGCCCTTGTTTCACTAACACTAAAGTGCCCTTACTGTGATTTGAGACGTGTGAAAATAACATTTTGCCCTTCCACTGCGTATTCGAAAAATTTTCATCTTCACTCGAACTATACGTTTCCTGAAGAAAAACAATATCCGCTTCCTGTTTTATAAGCCACGTTAATATTGCCTTTCTTTTGTTTAAAGAACGTAAGCCTCGCACATTTAAAGAGACAAGTTTAAAATCTGTCATAGACATCATTAATTTTTGTTATTTTTAATATTTTAAAAAATGACCCAGTCAGTGTCACAAAACAAAAGAACATAGCCGAAGGAAACAATAACAGTGTAATTAATGCTATCAGTATTTTCAGCACCTTTAGTATAACACCCAGTTGTGAAGAAAAAATGCCAAAACTTACCAGACGGAAAAAATTGCAGCATATGCAAATTAAAATAAAACTTAGAAACATTTTTGGATGGTAAATAAAGAGAGAAAAATAAATAAATAAACGAAGAAAGCCAAAGCTTACCTCTTGTCTGATCTTTCGGAAGCAGAAAAGGAAAGAAACATCGTACATATAAAGTCCCTGCAGCCTCATAAAGAATACTAAGAGGTCGATTTCCAGATGTTATACTCTTATGGCTACAATTAGCAAGTTTGAAGGTGGTTCCACGGGATCATTTAGGCTTACAGCTCTTCGTTCCTGATATCAGGAATATCCGCTAGAACCGTCCGGGTATATACTGGTAATCAAAAGAGTAATCCTCAGATTGGGTTGTTTACGTTAACTATAGTTGCTCAAGATGAGAATTCCTAGCTGAGTGAAATCCAAAAACGCAGTGGAAAAATTTACAACCGGTTTTACTGCTTTGTGTAGACCCGGGCGTTTCAAGCGTGATTCGCCGGCTATGGTTCGCCCGTCTTGATTCTCTTATAGTCGCAAAGCGATGAAGGAAATTGGGAGATTTCTTTTTTATGATTGGTTATATCTCAGAAAGCATTTCTTCTGTTAACCTACCTTAAGCACAAATTTCCTGGATTATTTCGTGACCATGGGCGAATCGCGATTTGCCTCAGGTCATGATTCGCTCTTGGTGACAAGGTGATTCTGGAAATTTGCGCATGGAATGAGTTTACAGAGAAAATACTTACTTTCTGAGATATAAACAATCACAAGAAAGTGTAAGATCTGCTAATTTCTTTCATCGCTTTCTGATTATAAGAGAATCAAGGCGGGTGAATCATGCTTGCAAAACCCGTTCTACACTTAGCAGTGAAATTGGCTGTAATAGACAGCGTCCGAGGAAGGGTGTTTTGTCGCGCGGTACTTTTGGAGTATCAGGATTCTCTTTACGGCGTTGCTTGAAGAGAGGACTCTAGGCTGAATTTCTCCTTAGGATTTTAATCAAAAGTTCTTGCTTGTTTCAGTTTTGCTCTCAACTCAACCCATGCTTATTTCGACTCCAGCTTACACACTGAATCGACGCTTAAAGAATCCACTCCTTAATTTCAGAACGTACAGTGATTGGTTAACGTAGATTACGTAAAGTTTTCTGATTGGTTCGACTCGAGTGTTTTGGAATTGTAACTTAACCTGGCAACGGCGGCGTTCTTTAATCTGTCGCAAACCTGGTAATTATTTCTGCTGTTAAGTTACAACTTCTAACGAATTGATCGGCCTAGTGAAACGGTTGATAGAAGTAAGCATAAATATAGTTTTCCCGATACCAATCACTGACATTGCTGAAACTAAGCGGATTTTCTTTCCGTACGTGATCTGTATTCAAAATGTTAAATTCAATACCACAAAAGGATCCAAAAGTAACATGTAAATATTTTGAAGGTAACTAGGTAAACTAATTTAAGTGATCCATTGTTCAAAAGGTTGCATGGAATCAAAGTTCCACAGTTCGTGCTGGTCAAAAGACCAGAGTGTCCAGAATTAACTTAAACTAAGTTAAGAACACTTAAGGACATAAAGCTAGTGATTAAAAATAGTGACCAGATCGTTACTTGCCTGTTGGACGAACACGAAAACATTAATTGTTTAGTTTAGCTGGATTAAGCCAAACAATAGTTGTTTACGAACTGTAATCAAATCGATCTGGAATCAAAAGAAAAGGGATTAGGGCGTGAAAACGTTCCCACGTGAAACTTTTCCAGCTTGCAAAACAAAATGCAAAGTGTTGCGAGAACGTGTGCATAAGTCAGCCACAAGTTCTGGCACGTGTATGTTGCTTAGTAACGATATGGTCGTTGTACGAAAAGTACAGATCTAGTAAATCAAATAAAGTTGTTTACACTGATTAAACTCGCGAAATCATTCAAAACACTCGAATCGCCTAGAATTTGGGAATGTAAAAGCTAATATGAAAATATATAAAATTGTGTGCCAACAGTTTTGGTTTAGTTTATCACATCGAAATTTAAGGTTGTAAAAATTATTTTAGCTAAGACTTTTTTTGTCATGATTTACTTTTGTTTTCAGCAATTTGGAAGCAAGAGATGTGAAAGGTTGTACTCCGCTTCACATCAGTGCAATTTTCAATCAAAAGCCGACTGCTCGTTTGCTTATTGAACGCGGAGCAGATGTGGAGGCCAGAGATAACGAAGGAAGTACTCCACTACACCTGGCTTCAGCCTTTAGTGATGCAGACATAGTTAACCTGTTACTCGAGCGCGGGGCGAATGTCAAGTCAACAGATTCTGAAGGCAGCATTGCTCTTCACACAGCTGCTGCACTTGGCAAGACAAAAATTGTGCAAGCCTTAATCAATGCAAGTAGTGATGTCAACGCCCCTGATGCGAGTGGAGAGACGCCGCTGCACGTGTCTGCAGGCTCAGGTCACGTGGAGGTAGTTCGCCTGTTGCTTGATAATGGAGCAGATTTGTCTGCAGTCGACAAGGAAGGGCGTACACCAGCTGCATGTGCTAAACTGTTTGGTCACAACAAAGTGGAACAGTGTCTCAAGGATAGGAAGAAGCTCACCTGAGTGGGATTTTTGGTCTATCGAGGAGTTGAACTATATTATCTCACAGATTTCACGCATTTGATCATATTTTATGTTAATTTGAGCATATTTATTATTTCATTGTTATTATCATTATTATTACTATACACGTTTTTGAATGAGATTTTTGTGAGATACAGAATCATCAAGGTCGATATAAGTGTTTCATAATACTTTGATTTTAAGGCCGCGGGTGAGAAACTAAGTCATCAGTATTTATTTATTTAAAGCGTATGCACGAAGTGCGACGAATGGTAGCGACATTGCGCGAAATACTCATGAATAGGCCCTTCAGTAAAACTTTCAGTTTCTGAATCAATAATTGCACGTGTGTTAAATCGTGTGCTACGGAGTTGTGAATTTTAAGCATTTTATAAATAGAAAACTGTCGAAGTCCGGCTTTTTTTTACGTTCCAACGTTCATAGATGCTTTTTAGAAGTTTTCCAACAAAACAAAACAAAAACTGCAATAATACTCCTTATAGCTCCAATAGAGCTTGGGAAACGCTTATAATCTTCAATCCAAACATTTGCCATCTCTAAATTGCAACGTATTGTTCTTTTCCGGACAGTGAACAATAGCTGCTTGAATTTAAGTTCCATAATTAGCATAATCTTACTTTAAACATTCGTGTTTATTCGGTAAGCCTTCGGAACCGCTAATACCATCAATTTTGTGTCCAAGAATACAGCGCAGATATAGAATTTCCTGAACAGACACAACAGGCAGACAAACTAGGTGTATTGTAGATTGTGACAACAGAAGCCTTTTTTTCAAACAGGCTTTTTAACAAAATATCGAAGGCTTCAAATTTAAACAAGGACGATTTTACTCATTTAAAAGCTGACAACTTTCAATGGAACTCGAAATACTACAATCGGCTTCTTTTGTGACACAATAGAGGTTTCAACTGATCAATGAGTGGCAAAATAAGAAGCGTTGTCCTCTCCACGAGAAGAAAACTTGGACACGGAGTCGCGTTTTACAAAATCTTAACTTTGGGAGCAAATAGCATCGCAAAGAAGCGCAATCTATCAAACCAAAAACAACCTTGTTGCACTTCCACCATTGCCCAAGCTCTCTGTTAAGTTTCAACCCGAAGCGTTCAAGATATAACGTTTTTTAGCGTAATAACTTCACCAAAATTTTGCCTTAGAAATTTATTCATGAGCAACTTGTCACCCGCGGCCTGAAGGAAATATTCTAAAGCCAAAAAAACTCAATCTCTTCTGTTTTTAAAAATATCTTCATAGACCTTTTGAGGTTTTCGGATTCTTCAAGTATTGTTGAAAATTTTACAAGATGCGCAAGATCACCTTTCAAACTCCTGCAATGAGTGTGAAAATAGTTTAGTTATGCAAAAATAATCGAAGATTTTAACTGAGATTTTAGAAGGGCGTATGATGCCGGTTAAGTATGAAAAATGTTCTGGAAAACAGTTTGGTGGTTGAAGGAAAAAATAAGTTTTACCGGCCATGGTAATCAATAAATGGATCCTCGTGATGAACAACATGTGTTTACTTAAGTACTTGAAATTAACGCGAAATGATCGAAGGAGAAGATAGTATAGGAGAAAGGAAATTAACGACAAAGAAGGGGTAAAAATTCCAAGTGAAGGAAATTACAGCCGATTCTAGCATGATTCGCCCGTCTTGATTCTCTCGTAATCACAAAGCGATGAAGGAAATTAGCAAATGCTCTGCTTTTTTGGGATTGTTTATATCTCAGGAGGTCAGTATTTCTTCTGTAAACTTATTTCACGCACAAATTTTCAGAATTGTTTCGTGACCATGCGCGAATCTACCCTGGGTGCCAGTCTGCCAGAGGCTTTTCTTTCGCGGCTCGGCCTCTGGCTGATTTTGCCCGACGCTAGCGAGGAAAAAACCTCTGGTACCAGGGGTAGGGGGGCTCATGATTCGACCATGGCCACCAAACAATTCCGGAAATCTGCGCATGAAATGAGTTTACAAAACAAATGCACACTTTCTGAGATACAAGAAATCATAAGAGAGCAGAATATCTGCTAACTTCTTTCATCACTTTCAAGTTAAAAGAGAATCAAGACGGGTGAATCATGCTTGAAAACACGGGTCTACACTTAGCAGTGACATTAGCTGTAACGCGAGCGTGGAGATCGTGTATCGAGGAAGAGTAGGTTGATCTTTTCGTCTGCATATGCATTGAACTGCGAATGCGAGACAATTCTGAGGGCGAGACTGAACTTGCATATGTGGTACACAATGTACTAAAGATTGGAATGTGCCGAACAAGGAAAGCTGTTCGGGTTGGTGCAGCTACTGACATGTTTCAGAATTTCAGATCGAAATGAAATAAAGACAATTTGTTATAATGAGGTAAATTTATAAAAGACGACGCTTGACGTTAACTCCATTTCTGATAGTTTTGCTCTGGACGATAAACATCAGAAAGTGGGCGTTTTAATCGAAAACGCATTCGTGTGGATAATGAAAACAAAACACTTATGTGCACAAAGACATTTTGCAACAGTTGCGGCCAAAGATTGAGAATAATTTTCCTTTGTTAAATCTTCCTTTGAGTACTTTCAACTTGCGGTTTTCGGGACTTCAACGGAATTCGAACCCGTGGCCTTTGCGATCGCGCTGCAGTGCTCTAACAACTGAGCTATTAGGAACCATACATTGGGAGCAGGACAATTTATTGAGTTCATGTTGGCAACTGTTGTTGCAACCTTCACACATCTAGATCCCCCTTGCATTCCTCGTGTGCCACGGGACTTGTTCAACAAAGAGCGGTACTTACCTCCCTTAAAATCAGAGGAATAATTTTCGTTACTATCGCTTGACAATTGACATCGATATGTTAAGTACTAATACAGTAACGCAACCAGTCAAATATTCGATAATCGATTTTATTGAGTTGTGAGTAAAAATGAAATTGTCTCAACGAATGCAAGCTCTTTCGACTTCCTTGTTGTTTTTTTAAATATATATTCAGCGAGTTTCACCCTTTCAGAGTTTAAGCAAGTGTGCTTGGCTTAGGCCCAGATTCCACACCATGTGTCGACTTTAAGTCCTTACACATACGTAAAGCCATTCAACTTCCTTTTTCAGTCAGCTTCAGTGCTTCATCTCGTCAGATGCACTTGGACTTAACGGTATCTTTAACTGATTCTCAGGTAGGTGCTATTAGTAATACAAGGTCACTTGCAGATAGAAATATAACACCACAATATTTATTTTGAGTACTGGAAAGTTTTTTCTGGCAGTGTCCTTGCCACACCAGCAAATAAAGAAAGGATATTTGATGAGTTGATTTTCAATGGTTAAAAACTCAAGGACTGAAGAGCACTTGTAGGCTGCTACTTTTTGCACCGTCTACCACGAAATAAATTGTCCATTTTCGGTCAAATTGCGTCATGCGTGTTCAATATTCGATTATTTCAATTTCAGTCTCCCAAATAAAACGCTAGATATTGTAAATTCAAAGTGACAAAGAAGAACTGGAAACTCGCTGTCAAATTCCCAGTAGTTAATAAAACATTGAAAGGTATCATGTAGAACAAGCACAAACACCAAAAGAGACTGACAGGCTGGTACTTTAAGTGTATCGTAAATTGATTTTTCTTTCAGTTTTCACATTTTGTGCAACCTTTCGAAGCCGTAGAGACCGTAGACGTGAAAGCAGCATACTACCGCGAAGACCTTACAAAACAGACTTCTTTACATCACTCACTGAGCTGAATAACGTAAATATGAGAATTTCAATATCAAAAGCGAAATTTCGATGTTTTGGCGAGATCCCGTCCTTTAAAAGATGTAATGTTCTTGATAATGCTAACGGCAACGTCACGTGATTACCTTCATCTGTTAAGCTGGACTGAATTAAACCGAAAGCTTTTGGTTAACTAAAGCACTGAAACGAGATCATGAACTGGTTCGTTGCCTTTGCATAAACATGGAAGTTAAAGGGGCTACGTCACCGATAACGCATCTTGAAATGACTGGCAAGTTTTTTCAGGTTTGTCATTCGTAATCCATCTTAATCTCCCTCAGTCGCAACCATCCTTGTTTAGTTTTGGTTTATTATTACTTCTTTGGTGTTTTTCTACCTTAGGAAACTATTATTGTGAGGTTTCCTTCTATGAGAAAATAATTTTGTCAGATGAGAAAAGTGAATGAAAATACCGTGACACAGTTACTTTAAACTGTGACTGAGATTAAGAGTCTTATTGAGTCTTTTGAAGATTTGCATATTCCAGCAAACTCGATAAGGACGACATCGTAAATTAAACTGCTTAGTGGCACCTTGCGTTTTTGTTTGGCGAGGGGGGAAAGCGGTTAAACAGTAAGAATAAACTTTGACAGAACCAGCATGCCAAATAAAAATTCAAACAAGACGTATCGATCAAATAAAATCTGTCTCACGCCAAAAGATGATGCCGAAGGAGGATTTAAAAAAAAAGAACACCTTTGACGTCGAGGAAGAGCAATATAACTTTTGCCCTCCGTGCATTTGATTTTTGAAAGATTCAAGTCATGGAAATGAAAATCTCAACGCTATTGAATAGCATTTTACGAAAAACTGAAATGAAAAGGAAATCCCATAAACGATATTCAATTTTTATAAATGAAAATGAAAAGTTGTTTTCTGCTGAACAAGGGCGCTAGTTAGTACTAGTGCTGAAATATCCAACAAGAACTGTGCATGCAAATGGGGGGCATGGGCTTTTGACTACTTACGTTCGAAAAAGGGAGACATCTAAAAGAATGAAAAGCGATTTTTTGTAAATCACTGGAAATGTAAAAACTCTTTCCTTCAATTCATGCAATAATGTACGGTACGGTTAGAGCGAGAGAACGTGTTTCACCAGGGTATTGAACACCGCGAATACTGTTGAAACTGAACTTACGTTCAGCAAAGATTTTTCGTTGTTGTTGTCACATTTTTCTGACAAAAAACTCTTACGAAGTTTTTGTTTTGTTTGTTCTCTGCTTGTTTGTTTTTATATCAGTTCTCAAACAAGTCAACAAAAACTGATAAATAGACACACTGAGACACATCGGCAAAATCTATGCTGATTCAGAAGCAGGGTATTTAAACCGCTCGATAAGTTGTATGAATTTTAAGACCAGGAAAATGCATCGCCTCATGGCAGATCGCAGTTTTGCAGTCGGCTGAGTATTAATATATTGAAAGAGACTATTGATTTCTATATCCCCAGGAATATTAGTTTCTGCAAGTTACAATTCAAGAAATGGCTGGCAAAAGTAATGAAGGTATGACTCAACTCTTTCATAACATTACCTAAGAAGATAATCGTAACGGATCATGTAACGTAAGTATCGCAACGTAACGTAAAGTAACATAACCCAACATAAAATTCACCGGCATATCATCGGAAGGAAATGTTGGAGAGTAGCCCTGTTGTGGACATTCCCGGCCCTTACAATTTTCTTTTTTGGATCTGTACAATTAATGTACTGCTATTTCATTTTTTTAAGATTCTTTTAGTCTTGACTGATCAAATAAAAAGTTCATTTATTTTAAGATTAAACTTTGGCTCCTCCTGCAGGTTGCCAGCCGAACATTGCACACCCTGCCCATGGTCCACAGCCTGGTTATCCCATGTCAACTATCCAGCCTGCCCAAGGACAACAAACTACCACCTTAGTTATGCCAGTAAGTTTTAAAAATTTCAAGTATTAAATTAAATAACTACAATCCTTTAATTGTTTTCCATGTTTTGCGAGCGAACTCTTCTGTAGTTGATGTACCATCTACACCACAGGCGTACTATCCCCAGTTTGTTTGGTGGACAGTGGTATAAATGGCTGTGTTGGTTAGGCATCTTCCGACATACCTTTGTCCTCTTTTTCAAATCGAGGCCTGATACTCAGCCTTTCATTTTCATTCAGATGAAACTAATTTTCATGTTGAAGGTTGTGTATCGGGCCTCGCTTTGAAAGGCAGGATAGAGGTAATTTGGAAATGGCCTATTAGCCGTAACAAATGCGATGTTTCTGGCTTTTCAAACTAACTGGAATACAAACAAAAATATGGCAGCGGTGACGTCCTTTGTTGTCGGCACTTTTTATTTCTATTTCGTTGGTTGGAAAAGCCTGGTTTTTCAGGGTTTATTAAATTACTGTTCTGTTTTAACAGCCGCCCACCGTAGTGCCAAGTCGTCCGGCATCTTGGACTAATTTATCTTCATTCAGCTGCATGTTCTGTTTTTGGCCCATCGGATTAGTGGCGATGATCTTCTCTCTTATGGTAAGAATAGGAAAAACAATAATAATAGTAATAACAACAACAACTTTATTCATGTGTCAGAGGGATCTAGCACCCTGTTAAAACAGGTTACTAACTGGGGACACAAACAGCTTAATAATAAAATTAATTGCAAATTCCAATCAGATTAAATTTCGTTAGGCACGAAAATGGTGGCATGGCGACATCGAAACGTTGTGTTTTTTCGCTTATTTTTATTCTTAATTGCAAATTATACAAAAAGTACAAATAACTAAGTAACAATTAATTACAATCCCAAAACTCAAAATTGTGAGCTTTCTTTATTGTATAAATTAAATAGGTTCAATGCCAGGAGACTGGTCTGTCCAACGAGGTCGCGCTGGATATGATGCAATAAACAATGGTCAAGGGTCGCTAACACAGGAACCTAACCTCCCGAACAAACTGCCGGCGATTTTTGAGGCGATTTCAGGTCCATTTTATAATCGTCAGGGCTCAACTGCCGCATACCCTGCCATTTCGACTAACTTCTGCGTTGCCGTTTCTCGTTCTAATGACGTACCGCGAGACCGACTATAAAAACAGCACGAATGTATATCTCTCGTGCCTCGAAAACCCTTCCACTTTTGAATTAATTTTACTCTCCGCTTACCGCGCACCAAGGCACCTTTCTCTCTTCAACTCAGTTACTTTTGAAGTTTCCCTTTCCGCGTAGCCAGTTTCTAAGAGCCTGAAATACTTAAAACGGTTTTGCCATTACATCGCATACGAGTAGCCAAAATTTTCAGTTACGCGTTTGATGTGGCAGGGTATTCTGCAGTTACTCCATCGCCTGTCCGTGTCTTCTGCCACAAAATTAGTTTTGTATATTAAACTCAGGCGATTTGAAATCGCTTGTGATCCTTCATCACGTCAAGTGAGCTCGGCCAGAGATAATCATTTTAGGCAGGTCAGGTTTTTTGTCTTTTATTGAAAGGTCCATAAAAAGACAAAGAGTGACAACAACAGACTGAAAACAAAACTTTATTTCGGTTATATCCCTCCCGGACAAAAGCACATGCACCACATCTCCTAAAGGGAGCCTTGAGACACATACATATACTTTATTTAAACACGGTAAAAACATCAGTTACAGAGTTAAAAATAAAAACTCATGTACATGTTTGCCGTGTGGGAGTACGAGGCGGACATAAGGCATTTGATCTCATCATTAAACCTTTTATAAGACCTGATGGCTCTGACATTGTGTGGAAGGTTATTCCACAACTGTGCCCCACTGAAGCAGAAACTGCGTTTTAAAAAATCAGTACGGGGCTTGGGCAGAGCAAATTTGTTTTCCTCGTCTCTTAGTCCGTAGTCTGCGCTGAATGGTTTACACAAGTCTTGTAGGTACTTCGGAGTTTGTTTATTTACAGTTTTAAACATTAATTTAGCTTTAAGGTGGCTCGAAACAGTTTTGTTGGGCGCGCGTAGGCTGGGTTCCAATTTACCCGTGAGACTCAAAAAGTAAAACAAACAAACAAAAATGGCGTCGCGCTCTCGTCTGGATTTAATATTTTGCGCCGGTCTTTTAAAAGCTGCGTGTAGGCAAGGTTGAAAACGACTGGAACTTAGGTGACAATTCACTTGAATCATGTCCTCTTCAATGTTATCAACAAGATCGTCAACTCAGCCGCATATGAAGCGCAGTAAGCTTATATTCAGAGGCTATGCAACTGAACTGTGCTAGAGAGGACGGTGACTTCAGAACTCTCTCATCTCCAGTGAAATCGTGTAAAGGCCCTAGAATAGTCGCCTTTTTACCATTAGTTTCTTTCGCTGGCTGTTTTGACCACGGAAGCCTTTTCTACGTCCAGGTCGCAGGCAAAAAGCCTGGCACCGTCACCGTTTCCATGCCAGGGCAAATTTTTCGCGAACTCCGATTCGTGTTTCTGAGAAAACATCCCCATTTAGAAAAAAGACAAAATAAAAACCGGCACACACACACCTTTACCGTGTTGTTAGCAAAAACAATGTAGACTACAGTAAAAGGTTTTTATTGTCTTCACATCATGAAATAACGGGGCAAGAATTTAAAAGAAAGAATTAGTGTAACAAAATTAAACTTGCAGTGAGCGAAAAAAATACCTTGTGAAACAGACAGATTTTGATTTAATAAAGAGACTTATTTATGTCGAAATGTTGACAAACCAGCGGCTACAAAGAAAATATCACAAACAATCAGGTGAAAGATTCGCTTTCTATTTTGCTGAAGTGGTAGTTTCAATCTCAGTTTCACCGTAAATCTCTTTACTTGCGAAACAAAATTAAAAAGCGTACAAGAGAATTTCAAAGTCAGCAGTCGGCTCGCTAAAAACAAGTTAGTTGTTTCAAGTTAGTTTTCTGGGAAATACTCCACATTTCCGGATAAAAGAAGCGCTCTCTTATTTGCTTAATTAAGTGATAGTGCGATAGTTTGGTGGTAATACGTTTTTTCCCGTAATGCAATAAGAAAACCCGACCTGTAGAATAATTTCAAAACACCACCGCGCGCTATCTTTGTAAATTCGTTTGGTACGAAATACTCCAAATGTTCGGATAAAAGAAATGGTTTCTATCTTGCCGAACTGGTAATATTGACAATTTGACTGTTATTGGTAAGTTTTTCCTGGGGCGAAAACAATTCTTCAAACCTTCGATTGATCAACCAATCGAACAAGTTTCATCAACAGAAAAATCTTGACAACATTGACACTTATCAAAGATCATCAAAGGTAGTTTTGTTTTCGTTTCAATACATACCTGTACATAAGGGACTTCTTCAATGTATTGTTTTTATAGTGGGAAATGTTGTCTTTTTGTTAATTCTGTCCTTGTTCTCCTGTAAGACATATAATTCCGAAGTGGTGTCCATGTACGCGTTGCTCAATCCTGAACTCCGTTTGAAGGACAACCTTGCCTGATTGCAGTATTTTCGCAACTCCGTTGTTTTTAAGATTTTCAAGCACATTCCACTTTGGTTGAAGTACTTGCTCTCCATCGCATACGTTTCCAATCCTCTTTTAGGTTAAGAATCGTTGACATGTAAATAATTGTACAGTGGTATAAACAGTAAGCTAAAGTCCACCACCGCTTTCGAAAACATGATATTTGTGAACGAACGCTCCGAACGTTTGCAAACATTTAGAGATAAGTTCGGGTTTTACGGAGTTCAAATAGGTTCTTCAGGCAGACGATAAATCAAAACAAGTACAGAAAGCAGCCTGTCTTACGAGGATTAAGACAATCTTTGTTCCCAAGATGTAAAAGAAGCATTAGTCGCCATTCTGAGTGAAGTGCCGATGAATTCACTTGAGATAGAATCAATCTGCACGAGGAGGAAAACATTCCGCTATATTTGGTGCCAATGATCCAATGATTTGAAAAAAAATGATGTAATGTTCTTCGACAAGCACCGATCCACCCAAAACGTCACCTTTTCAAACGTAAAGAAAGTCATCAGGGCGGAAGAAACGCCCAACGAAATAAACCTGGAATAAAGAGACTTGAAACCGCGTGCCGAGAGTGGCGTGACAATTTCTGCACATGCGCAAATGCCTATCTTGTCGTGTCGAAATTTTCAAAATTTTGTAACTTAGGAAGAACGTAATTTCGCTTCCGCTCGGTAAATTTCTTTGATTTTTTGCATGTTAACTCGTATATACCCAAAGAGTTTTTCAAGCGAGATTCAAAAAATTTTGTCGTACGGGAGAAAAATTAAAGGTAAATTCGTAAAAAAGGGTTCTTTGCTGAAAGTTTTCGACAGAATTTTCTTTAACTTAATCCTTAGGTAGCTTACAAGAATCAAAGGCCGTATGCAAAATTTAAAGAAATTTCACCGTCAAATTTTCAAGCAAACTTAGGATACCTCTGTTTTATGGTCATACTTCGAAACCCAATTGCGTTGCCATGGCAACAAATTTCTTAAGGAATCTACCAAAAATTGACACTGTGATATTATCATTATTTTGTAGCAAAATTTGATCATGATTGGCCAACTCTAACCTAACTATTTTAACTCCCAAATATAATGCATCGAAAAAAACAAGAACCCTTTCGAGCCACCTTAAATTTCATCCTTCTGATAGAAAGGTCATCCCATCCTTGTCTAGTGCGAAGGGCAGTAGCACTGGAGTGATAATCAGACTTCGTGATAACCCTAATGGCGCCATTTTGTAGTTTTTGTAATTTACCGGCTAATTCATTACTAAGACCGTCCCAAACTGGGCAGCAATAGTCGAAGTGTGGTTCGATAAGAGCTCGATATAGTAGAATAGCCGTGTCTTCACTTATAAACGGCCTTAGCCTTTGAAGTGCACCTATACCAGAGAAAATAGTCTTAGCAATCTCATTGACATGTTTGGACCATGACAAATTTTGGTCAATGTAGATTCCTAGGGATTTTGTGTCACACACTCTGTTGATTTCTTACCTTTCCATCTGTACATTAAATGAATGGGTAACGGTGTTAGCAAGTCTTTGACGGGAGCCTATTAACATTAGGGACGGACCATTATTTTTTTGGAGGGGGGAGATGAAAATTTTTTCAAGACAAACAATTTTTTTCTTTGTTGTTGTCTGTGCAAACAACTTTTTTCCGGCTGCATCTTCCTGCAAACAATTTTTTTGTGTGTGTGTTTGTTGTTATTATTATTATTATTATTATTATTATTATTATTATTAACATTATTATTATTATTATTATTATTATTACATTTATTTATATACGGTTAAAATTCATCAGGTAATCTTATGTAGTAAAAATACTAATCGAAACATAACTGCCTTAAATTGCTTTCCACGAATGCCGTGTCTCTTTGTCTCTAACTTATAAAAGTATAACTGCACCATCGCTTGTTTTGTTTCCTAAAAAAATTGAAAATCTCACATCAAAGTATCCTGAAACATTACAATGTGAACTAATTGTACGTAATAATATAGAACTGCACCAGCGGCCTTTTCTCCCCTGATCCAAGAGACGATTGAGGAGCCAAATGAAACAGTGCTTGCTTACACTTGCGCTTTATTTTGTAGCTTATACAAGACTGGATCCAATTTGCCTTCTTCATCCAAGTGGAAAACACGAGACTGCTTGCTGTTTAAGTCATGATTTATTAAATGTCATCATCAAACCAGCCTAGGACCCTGTTGAAAAGCCAGTGTGACTATTAGTGAATAAATGCAACCCAGGAATTTAAGTTAATCTTTTCTCTTAGTTAGAGTTTCATTGCACTTCAAAGAGTTCTTGATTAGTAATGGTAATTGGACGCAGTGGAACACAATTCAGGGAGTAATTGGGTGAGTTACTTTAAATCAGCCGAGCGCGTAGCGCGAGGACGATTTGAAATTACGAGCACGATTACCCCTGAATTATACAATAGGAAGTCCAGTTAATTCTATCTATAACAAAATGCAAGATTAGAAAATCTATGTGCCCTTCAGGGATATATTTTTAATTATCAGTTTTGCAAGCAGTGGAGAAACAGCTATAAAAAGAACCAATTTCAGTGCACCTGATTGACGCGTGCGTAACATAGTTGTCCGATTACAGCTATCCAATTACAAAAAGTTCTTGTTATAGAAACGATTAATACAATAACCTAACTTTAACATTTAATGCTTTCAAGGTCCTCAGAAGAGATTATTTTTAATAAAGGGGTTAGTTACTGATTTTAAGAAACTGTGGTCATTTGTTGGTGGAAAAGTAAAAAACAGAAATTGGGGTTTATCAGCCAAGTCAATTTGGTAAATCAGCCACCGGAAAGAAATGACAAAACTGATTTTTGGGTGTTAAATAGCTCATTTGCTCTAATGAATAGCTAACACTGAAAATGTCAACTTTTGAATTAGTTTGTGGTGGCTAATTTACCATGTCAAACCAGTTGAATCCAGATTTTGCAAATCATTTTGTTGCATTGATATCTTGCATTTTAACAAATAGGACTAAACTTACTTATATAAATCAAACTATGTATCAACTAGTCTGCAAACTTTTTATTTTCTTCTTTTCATGTCTGCAAACAATTTATTTGGGCTTTTTTGATTTTGCAAACAATTTTTTCAGGTTTTTTCATCCCCCCCTCCAAAAAAATAATGGTCTATCCCTTAGCTCGGTTTTAGCAATGTTTAGGCTTAATCTATTTACCCTTAGCCATTCATAAAGGTTAATTAGTTCGCCATTTAGTACAGATTCAAGCTCCGATGACCTACTAGCGGCAATGCTGATGTTTGTGTCGTCAGCGTTCATTCGTGGTACGACTTTACTGAGACAGTTCGGCAGGTCGTTAATGTATATCAAGAAAAGAAGTGGGCCAATTAGACTTCCCTGGGGGACTCCGCAGGTAACAGCAAGCGCACCAGATAGCTCACCATTGACTGAACACTTTTGATGGCGGTCACTGAGATAAGAATCAAACCACTTTAAGGCCTTTTGATCAACTCCATAACTAGCTAACCTACTTAAGAGGATCCTATGATCAATCGTGTCGGGGGGAAGTAGCAAGGAGTGACAGGCCTGCACGACTTCTAACAATGGAAACATTTATGCAATGTCGCCTAAAAGAAGAAACCTGAAAAAATTCAGGCTTGACCGGGAATCGAACCCACGACCTCTGCGATACCGGTGCAGCGCTCTAACCAACTGAGCTATCAAGCCAACTGGGAGCTGGTCAATTGAGAGTTGGTATTTATTCCGTAGATGGTGAATAAATGAACATTAATATATGAAATCATATGTTTGAACTGCGGATAAAGTTCAAATATCCGCAGTTCAAATATATGATTTCATATATTAATGTTCATTTATTCACCATCTACGGGATAAATACCAACTCTCAATTGACCAGCTCCCAGTTGGCTTGATAGCTCAGTTGTTAGCGCGCTGCACCGGTATCGCAGAGGTCATGGGTTCGATTCCCGGTCAAGCCTGAATTTTTTCAGGTTTCTTCTTTTCAACCGCTTAGGTTGAAACACCTTCACTGCGATGATCTTCACATAAGTCTATCTTTATCCGCAGTTCAAATATATGATTTCATATATTAATGGTCATGTATCAAACATTGTTGGGCAAGGAATTTCTTCCGTCTACCCCACCCTCCTAACTTAGCAAGGGTTTCTAGGTCGGTTCTCAGTGGTAATCCAGGGCGATCCCGGTAGTTTAAGTCAACAAAATTAGGTGCAATAGCGTAGTGTTTTAAAACTGGCATCATTTTTTTTCTCAGACATGTACATGAAGTGCTTTGCATAGTTGTTGATGCTTTCAACATTTTTTTTTTCATTTCATCTCCAGGTGGACAGCTCATATGACAAAGGAGATTACGAAAATGCCAATAGATATTCCAGCATTGCCAAGCGGCTGAGCATGGCCTCGATCATCTCCGGTTTCACCGTGATCCTTGGTGGCATTATTTATGTTGCTGTAATTATAACAAAATAAGGGTTCAAATGAGGCCTAACACTACTGTAAAAATTAAAGCCTGAAATCCAAGCTTTCGCCGATCAACGGTCGTCAGGGATAAGAAAAATATTCCATTTGAATCATAACGGGCGAACCATGATAGGCCCATGCGCACGAAATAATAATGAAAATCTTCGCATAAAAAGCCGTAGTTTACGTAGGAAATACTTATTTCCTGAGGTATTGTTTCCAAACAGAAAGAAGGTGAAGATCTGCAGATTTTCCGGCTGCAGCTTGTTACTTCATTATCCAGAGGGGAAGCTTTAAGGAACGGAACTGAACGACAGTTTTCTCAATAATGTTACTGTGTAGTTTTACTAATAAACGTCTTACTGGTGTGAACTTGGGTGGTTTCATCTCCATAGGCCTTAACGTAATGAGATTAGACATTTCCTTTTGTTGAGAATTATCGGGATGTTTTGTTTAAATATTTGAGATAAACGCACTAAAATACGTTAAGCACAGTAAAAATCCGTTATGCTAATGAAAAAAAAATCTGGACCATTTACAGACGTCAAGAAAGTGAACTAAATCTCTGTAAAATGTCTACATTTCCTTTGTAAATTGCAATGGCTGTAAATGTGTACACTTACAGAGATTTTATAAACCCTATAAAATGTCTGTAGATCTTACCACATTTTGCGCGTCCAGATCGCATAAAATGTTTGTGAAATCTTTATGTTTTCCTTGTAAATTGTGTCCAAAATTTACAGAGATTTTATAACATACGTAAAAATCCTTGTAAAATCTCCACATTTTCTTCGTAAAAAAGGCTAGGAAAAAAAACTGTAAAATCGAGAACATAAAATGTCAATAACACCTCTGTAAAAATCGAACCAGAATAACTGCATAAAATGCCAGTGAAATGTACACAAATAAAGTACACATAATGTTAATCAAAAGTGCATTTAAGGTGGCTCGAACCTATTCATTAGCGTGTTGGTTATGTTTTTGAATCGCGTTTATCAGCAAGAAAGATTTAACTGATTTCTACAAGTTTTGGCACCCTAAAGGAAAAATGTTGGAACTTTAAGAAAATATTATTGATTTTTCTGTGGGTATAAAAACGTTTGAGATATCAGCATGTATTTAAAACCTCCTATTTGCAAAAAATGTCCATAATTTTGAAATCCTACGACAGATTTTTTCCTAAATTCTTCAAATAAACCTCAGAGCCCTCAAGGTTTATAACTGCAAGTTTGAAGACAATCATGACCATACAACTCCCTGCACAAAATCCTGGTCAAATTTAATCTTAAAATGCTATGCCAACACATTTTTGTTAGTTGACGCACAAACAACGAAGAGTGCAGCCGAACTATCTCCTATCTGAAAGAATGAAGTTACCCAAAGCTTCATTGAAAGAAACTGTGTAATCAGAAACCTATGGCGAACACAGTTAGCGCGACAAGAAGAAGACCTTTATGCTGCATGTAGGATGAAATTAAACATGTTCTTTTTATCTGACTTACTGCGTATTTGTCCCTTTATTTTCCAAAAAATTCTTAACAAAACAAAATATAGCATGTACGGAAAACTCTTGCTAGTTTTTAGCACCGTAGATTACCTTTCTGGGGAGAAATAAATCCCCCAGTTCGAGTACTTCTAACCATCCGCTTTTCCACTGCAATGAAAACCCTTGTGCTTGATAATATATTCAAGATCTCTGGCTTCCTTTCACATTCCGCACGGGCAGTTTGCCACTTGGGCCAGGATAATGAGCATTAACATATGAAAATTTATTTTCCTATTAAAATGATAATGTTATAAACATTTAAACTCCTCACAATGTCTTTAAAGATGGTAAACGTATCCCCAAGTGGCAAACTGCCCGTGCGGAATGTGAAAGCAAAGCCAGAGTTCTTGAATATATTATTAAGCACAAGGGTTTTCATTGCAGTGGAAAAGCGGATGGTTATATGTACTCGAATTGGCGGCTTTATTTCTCCTCAGAAAGATAAC
Organism: Siderastrea siderea; assembly: GCA_964030785.1. Lineage (NCBI taxonomy): Eukaryota > Metazoa > Cnidaria > Anthozoa > Scleractinia > Rhizangiidae > Siderastrea > Siderastrea siderea. Next base: position 10,528,642 of record OZ034968.1, on the reverse strand, counting down.
CTACGGTCTAAAAACTGTGAAGAGTTTTCCGTAGATGCTATAGTTTGTTTTGTTAAGATTTTTTTGGAAAATAAAGGGACAAATACGCAGTAAGTCAGATAAATAGAAGATATTTGATTTCACCCTGCATGCAGCATAAAGGTCTTCTTCTTGTCGCACTTTTCCGCTACTTTTGCGTCAACTAACACAAATGTGTGAGGATAGCATTTTAAGATTAAATTTCACCAGCATTTTGTGCAGCGAGTTGTATGGTCATGATTGTCTTCAAAATTGCAGATACAGAACTTAAGGGCTTTGAGGCCTAATTGACGAAGTTAGGAAAAAATCTGTCGTAGGATTTTAAAATTATGGACATTCTTTTGTAAAAATGAGGTTTTAAATATATGCTGATATCTCAAGCGTTCATATACCCACAAGAAAATTGATAGGATTTTCTTAAAGTTCCTACATTCTTCATTTAGGATGCCAAAAAACATAGAAATCAGTTAAATCCTTTTTGCTGAAAAGCGCGATTCAAAAACGTAACCAACACGCTAAAATAGGTTCGGGCCAACTTAATGTCTGTAAAATATCTACAGTTTAACACATTAAATCACTGTAAAATGTTCATATTTTCTCTGTTAAAAGAGGATGAAAAGCAAAACGGGATGTAACAGCCAGAACACAAAATCACAACAAAATCTCTGTAAAAAGTGAACAAAAATCAGAGCACAAAATGTTACTAAAATGTCCACAAATAAAGTACACATATTGTTTGCAAAATGTACGTATTTTACCTCAATAAATCTCTTCAAGATGTTGACATTTTCTCCGTTAAAAGAGCTGGTACTAAAAACGGCATAAAAAGAGCCTTAATAAAATAATAAATATAAAAACGTAAAGGCCGTGAATTTTCAGGAGTGAACTTTCTGATCACTCAGCGACTGAAAAGCGGGAATGCCATGAAAATAGGTATGTTCTCTATTTAACAAAAACAATACAATTATCGTAAAATTTAAGTCACTTAGCATTTTGCTTTAAAGTTACTTATTGACATCAGCCAACAAGAATTTGCTTGCAATCCAAACACCTGTTGGTGTAATTAACAAATGGAGATAATGATTAAATATGTTGTTAATTACTTCCAACAGGATCACATCAGATTAAAACCAACTATTATTAAATATCGCAATTGGATTCAATTATCAAATATATAGATACTTCTTTTTAAAGCTTAGTACACACGTATGGTATAATAAATAGTAAGAAGTGCATGTCTTATCCTCTGATCATAAAACATCTTCAAAAAACATTTTGGATTATCCATTGTTATTTATCTTCTTAAATATTTCCATGTAAATAATATCTTTAAGTCATTTTTTTTCATATAATTAAGTTTGCTTACATTTTTCACTGGGAATTAAATTGTAAATTGAATTGGTCACATACTTTAAAAATAAATAAGCGTAGCTGTTTAAACATATAATTAAAATAGATAATCTATAATTGATATTATAATAAAATTCCTGTGTAATTATAACAATATACCTGATGATGCTTTAACTATATTGTTAATTGCTTGGGGTTATATCATACCTGGTGATGCTATATCATTACTGATGTGCTATTATATTGTAGCTGGTGACATTTATATTGTAATTCGTGTGCTGTTACATCATGCCTGGTGATGCTGTATTGTTATTGATGGTGCTATATCATACCCAGTGATTTGTCACTGGGTGCGATATACAGACACCTTGGTTACGATACAGCATCACTGGGTACAACATGTAAACACACCAGTTAGGATTATATTGCATCACATCATACAACCTACATGTAATAGGTCATTTCCGAATTGTCTTGTGCCTCTTTTTTCAAAGCGAGGCCCCGTGCAAAACCTTTCATGTGAAAATGAGTTTTTTTCTGCATGTGAATGGAAACTCGTTTTCATATGAAAGGCTATGCACCAAGACTCGCTTTCAAAAAGAGGTACAAGGCAACTCGGAAATGGCTTATTACACTTTTGTAGATGATCTGCAAATACATTGGGGTATCAAAGTGTTCTTTACTATTATTCCAATCAAATTTGTATGCAGTACATGCTCAGTATGTTTAACTCATCTGACATCATTACTTCAGGAGTTGTATTTGTCCCAGTAGCTATAAATATAATTCTATATAAATTTCTTTTGCCCTGCCCAGTTAACTAGGACAAGATTGTCTTTAGTAATTACTTTTCCTGAATCCTTTCTCTTTACTTTCCCTTTAGCAGAGAGTTCTTTACTAAAAGGAGCACCATCTGCTCTCTACTATATGACTGACCACTGGGCAATCTTACTCCGAGTGATATCAGCCTTTTTAATCGTTACCACCTTGAGATCGTACATTGCCATGTTTTGGAGTATCTAAGTGACCAAGAGCAAACACTATATTAGAAATACAAAATGTTGCCTAATTTAAATACCACCTTCTGGTAACTGTACAACACATATGCAAATAAATAAACACTGCATAACATTCCTGGTTAGCAACGGGATGAAACCAGCCTTGCAGCTACATACACACTGTATATGTAGCTGTAACAGTGTGTTTTGTTTGACTGAGCCTTTTTAGCTTTTCTTAGAACACCAATATCCACTATGAAAATATGCAAAGCAAATTTATTCTACTTATAATATGGTCATGTAGCCATACAGGAAAAATTGGAAAACAGCCAGGGATGAAATTTCTCCTAGTGTGGTCAATGCTTTGGAGCTTTATAAAATCAAAACATTGAATTTCCTGAAATTAAAGCTGGGGGAGATTATTTTTTTCCTGTGCTTAAAAAGGTGGCCATTATTCAAGGGCGGCAATTATTTCAAGGGGGGGGGGGGGGTATTTGAGTGCGATGATTATTCGAAGGTCGACTATTATTCGAGGAAATTTGGTAGCCAGGAAGGACCCAGTACATGTCACTCATACATGGCAGCAGATGTGCCTGATAAATATCACAAGTGATCTGTATGGCTTCCCCTTTGAGTATAAACCATGAATTGAAAAGCACAAGTAGAATTTAAACATAAGAAAACACTGCCGGAATGACCAAATTATTTTTAAAAATTATGCTATTTTACATTATTTTGTAACCACTGTCATTCCTATTGTCATCTTTGCTTAAAACTGCATTTACTTACCACTTAATTTTTAAGCAATTCAAGGCTATTTTCGTCCATACTCTTTTGACGCTCCTTTTCATACATTGATAAGGTGGTTTTAGGGTGCACATATAGAATTTTTCAGAGGCTGTGAATAAAAAAGTATTCTATGTATGAATATAAAGTACCGTATTTTTCGATTAAATGCCGGGCCCCAAATAAATGCCAGGCATAAAAAATCAAATTGTAGATAAGCCCGTCAGACATTTATTTTTTGTATTAATAGTTAACTTTTAAAGATTTAAGGGCAAGATACAAGACTGCCAAAAAAAAAACGAACAATAACACTTTCTTAAAAAATGGTGGGCCCAAATAAACTGCTGCTTCAAAGAAATGCCTACCCTGCTAGCAGAGGTTGTTTATCTTGCCACTTCTTTTTCTTAGTCTTTTTAGAGCTGTCTTTACCATTGTTGTCTTCCACCGTGAGAAAAACCTCTGTCACAATGCAATTCCACTCCTAACTTAAGACACGTACATGCATCTTGTCTGTGATTGGCCAACCTCTCCCCGCGCTGTGTAGTTTGGCTGACAGGCAGGTTATCATTTGGCCAATCACAGACAAGACACGTGTTTTAAGTTAGTCGTTTCTGTGGTAACAACAGAGCATGCTCAATAGGGAAAGGAATCGTATCATGGCAGGGGATTTAATTTTCTTGCAGTGGAAGTAAACAACAACGGCAAAGACAGCCGTAAAAAGACCACGAAAAAGAAGGGGTAAGATAAAAAAAAGCCTCTGCTAGAAGGGTAAGAAATGCCGGGTCCACCATACCAAATTTAAAATAAACGCCGGGGGCGTTAATTGAGAAACGACAGTATTGAGTTTCTTTACAACTGATTGTCTTCTTTTCCAGTGCAGCAAGATTAAAACCATCTTAAAAAATAGCAAAACAACGACAATAACAAAACAATCATATTCAGTTAGGATAAGATACCAAGCATAAAGATCTCACATTATGAAATTACATATTACAGTACAAACATGATAATTCAAAACAAAAGCAAAATCCATATTCAATCAGAGTCACTGTGGTCACTCGCAGTGGTACAGGAGCTTGAAGAACCGACAAAAAGGCCGTCACTTGCAAACTGTACCAAGCATAAAGATCTCACACTAAGAAATAAAATGTGTAAACATGATAATTCAAAACAAAGAAAATTTATTAGAATCTTGATCAGTTGCGGGCCCTCAGAAATGAGCCACAAATACTACTTTTGAAGTCCCTGAGAAAATGTCATCAAGAACACTTGAAGTGCGTAGAATTCGCTCAAACGTAAGCAAGAATATTTGGATATATCAAAGCCTAAGCATACGTTTTACAGTCTAAAACTATACCTTGGCAATCACAACAGCAACCATGCATGGCGTCCAAACTCGACTCGATGAAGCTTGATTAATGGCAGAAATACATTCCCACCGATCGTTTATCCGCTGTAAGAAGATTGTATGCAGCTATCCAGAGACTGTGAAGCAAGAAGAAGGAATAGTTCACAAGCCATCTCTCCGAAGCGACAGAAATTTATACTCCCGGCCTGTCCAATCGATGAAATCCGATAATCGATAAAATCGATCGTAATCGACATTAATCAATAGCAATTAATCGATTGATCATCGCGGAAATCGATGAAAATCGAAGATCGTAAACGTCGTGAGTATCGATTTCCATCGATTTTCGTCAATTTTCATCAATTATATCGATTGTCATCGGTCGTCGTCTTAATAATAATTTCAGATAATTTTGCGCTGCGCTCAAGTACTTGTACCTAAATTCTTCCCTTCGTAAAAAGAGATCCATAGTTTGATTCCTGCTTTTCCTCTAAACTTTTTAAAAAATAAGAGGATTGAAAGCTTGTCATGAAAACCACTTCTTGTCGAAAAGTCTCGTTAGTTGAAAGCCGTTGAGGGGTTGAATTTCAACGCATCCGGTTGAAAGACGTCTGTAAGAAATCATAACTTACTTATTTATTAAAACCAATAATAATCAATAAAATCGATAAAAATCGATACAATCAGAAGGAGAAGAATTGTGAGTATCGATTTTCATCGATTAATCTACTCAATCGTAATCGATTAATTTTTACCCATTATATTGATTATATTGATTGCTTTGCGATGATCGATTTTCATCGATTGGACAGGCCGTGTACTTCAAACGATAAATTCACCCGAAGATCGTTAAACAGGCGCCAAAAATACGAAGAGCACGTCGGGAAGGGAACAACTTTGCGCATGATCAATCCGTACCCAAGGTCACTCGGCCAAACCGGAACCGACGAGAACCGGCTAGAAAATGAAAATGCAATTCTAATAATATAAGTTGGTGGTACATCACGAAAATAACAACATCAGTACTCTAAATCTACAACAAATTTGCTCGACCAAAACTTGCGGTAAATTAATTTTTTGTCCAGGGCTAGATTTATTCAAACTGCGTTGTTTCAACTCACTGTGTTGGGTAGACTTGTCTTGTGTCAATTTACAGAGATTTTATGATGCCCTGTTTGCGTCAATTTACAGAGATTTCATTGTGTCCTGTTTGCGTCAATTTACAGCGATTTCATAATGCCATGTTTGTGTCAATTTACAGAGATTTCATGGTGCCCAGTTTGCATCAATTTACAGAGATTTCATAATGCCCTGTTTGTGTCAATTCACAGAGATTTTATTCGTCAGTTTACAGAGATTTCGTTTTGAAAATTCAGTGCAGTTTTTCTACAGACATTTTAGACGATAAGATAACCACAGAAAATTATTGTAAATGTTAGATTTACAAGCATTCTTCAGAGATTTTGTGAAGTCTGTAAATTTTTTATTTTTGTGGCTTATTTCAGCAGTTAAAAATTTACAATCATTTTATAAAGATTCTAGAAAGAAGACAACACGAAAACTGTATGAAATGTCTGCAAACATTTGTATTCCATATGAAAAAGTAGGCAAGATTTGAACTCTTTTAAGATGTCTGTAAATTTAGGATTTACAGACATTTCATTAAGTCTGTAAATGGTCCAGATTTTCCAGTGTACTTTTACTTTTTTCGTTTCAATTGAATTTCAAAAACTGGGTCATCTCTCGCCATTGATCTTTCCTTCTCTGTTTGTTCACTACTAATAATCTAAAAATTTATTTCTTATTTTCCAACGATGCTTTGCTAGTTCCCCTTGGGCCACACCCGTTACTCTCTTTAAAAAAAGTTACCCATCAACTAAAAAGAGAAAGCCCCAAATCACTTGCTATCTGGGCTTCCTCGCCATTATCTTCTTTATGTTGTAACTACTTTTTTGTGGCCACTAAAGTTGAACTTTAACTTGAACTGTTTTTCCGTCACCATTTATACCGAACAGCAAAGTCATCAGTGAGCCCTGGGATGTACAAGCTTACTCATACCCCAGCATTGGTACCAGGATGAACTCTACAAAATGGTACCTGGATGTACTCTACAAAATGGTACCAGGATGTACTCTACAAAATGGTACCTGAATTTACTCTGCAAAATGGGGTAAATATTATCTGTTGTGGCCCTACTGGGGGCCTGTGGCACCTTCCAAAATGAGACTGAGGTGTCCAGAAAATAAATAGTCCTTTTCTGCCAAGTATGCTATTGTTATTACAGGGGCGTAGCCAGGAGGATTTTTTCAGAGGTACGCACATTTTCCAAATTCAGTAAGGATAAATTAACTCCCCCCCCCCCCAAGACCACTTCCAAGGATCCAAGTATCTATATATATTTCATTTAATAATTAGTGCTGGGCTTCTCCGGTTGTCTATTATCAGTAGCGCAATGCAAGGAAGTCGTTTCTCAGTGTTTCGCAATTGAATGTTGTTATTATTGCGCATCACTTACTTTTTTCGTCGACTTATTCAAGAAGTGCACTATGTAGCTATAGCAAGATAGCCCTTCCCTTCCTCTCACAAATATTTTTAGGCGATCAGTGCTCAACGTTAATAAGGAGCTTCTGAAACCTGTAAAATGACGTATGGGGTGTAACAAGTTGCAATGTTTACAAGGATAGTCTTCGATCTTTCTTCCCAGCAACCTCTGGGATAAATTGGTCGACGTGCGATTGACTTCCTTGTGTTTATGTACATGAAGGACCGCTAATGAAGGCAATCTCTCTTCAGACATTGTGCTCCGAAGTGGCATTTTGAGCCTCTTCATGCCACCGAAGCTATGTTCTGCGACGCAAGTTGACACTGGATATGTCAGAAGCGTCATGGCTACATAAATTCCTAGGTACAATTCTGCATTGGTGTAGTCCAGCGTTTCGACCAAGGTTTAGGGATTGCATCTTCACTCAACCGCCACAGATGACGCCAGCTAGTGACCTCTTGTTTGAAGTCATCGAGAGACATGTGCATGTCTTCTCCACAGTGGCTATAGATGTTTCCCACCCCTTTTCTGTCAACCCTTGAAGTTTTCCTGAAATTAAAATTGAATATCAAAAATTTATGTGAACAAGTGAAGTGAGACTCTTATACGTACTAGGTAATGTAAAGGTGTTATCCAAAAGTACCAGGTACAAGATGTGTGCCTGGAAGCCCCGTTAGGGTTTCCCTAGCAGCTCATTGACTTCAGATATTAGATGGTCCAGAAATGGGAGGTAAACTGCCCTCTTCCAGTAAGCAGTATTCAGAGCTCTACACCCATTTTACCGTTACTGGCATCGTAACGCATTTTATTCTCCACTAAGCTATAGTAAATTCTTCGGTGATTATTTTGCTAGCTACCAGGCTATTAGAAATGGAAGCAAAGTAGTTATGGATACCTGGTGGTATACCGATGGTCGGAGGGTACATTCAAACACGTGCTGCAAAATCACAGTCGTTAAAACGAAATCCCACTTGAGGAGAGACGAATGCAGCACCCGAGCTTTATTGTCTCCCCTTCACTTAGTTCAGTCATTAAGCGTGTGTCTGTGCAGTAGTGTATCTCCATCTTTTTCGAAGCTAAGAGAAGTCCACCTGGAGCGCTACCATTAGAAGTAAACTATTAAGCTTATGAGATCTCGTCGTTTGTAAAAGCGCTTTGTCTTCGCTTTGTCTTCGCAGCAACAAAATGAGATCTATGATCAGACTGTTATCGCGATGCGTATTTGAAAGAGTATGCACCTTGGCTTGGATCGTTTCAATAGTGCTGTTTATTGATCGCGATCAAGAGCAGGTACACGAAAGACTATGAAGGTCAGCATTGAAGTCATTGAGGTCTTATTCAATAATCACTTTTATGTTTTATTTATTCATTTATTTATTTATCTATTTATTTATTGGCTTTATATTTTTTCTTACTTTTTCTGGAATTTTTCAGGTACGCACGTGAGTACGTGCGTACAGGTAGCTACGCCCCTGCTTCCTTACTATATGATGAAGCATCTCTAAAGAATTTAGCTGCTCTACATTAACACATCCACCCCACACGACAAAGCCATATAGAACTGAAGGTAGGATAACCTGAAAATACAAATCCAATAGGACATCCCTGCATAGGAACGAACTTCTCTTTAAGAGGTTTTTCCCTATGATTGATACCACCGAAATTGACACCAGAGTCAAGAATTTTATAACTTTGAGCTTATAACCTTAGAGTTTTAATGAGGTATAGTGATGATCATGAGGTACTGAGCTTACTACACCACCCAGTTTTTTAGAATGTCACCAGATCAGAAATGTAATAGGAAATAATATCATCAGTGTGCAAAGATGTTTGGTTATGACTACAACTAACGCAAGTACCAGACAGTCTATGCATACATAACGAGCACAAGTTATTAGGCGGCGCGACGTCTCAAACGTCGCTGCCGTCTTATAAAATGCAAGGCACATTCCTGAATTGTCGGAAGTCAGTAGACTTAGTCTCCGCACGGGCTCTAAAGAATCAGGCTCGTTATAATGACGTGGATTTTACTAGATTGAAAGCTAATGTTTAAAATACCGGACGCTTTTGTTGGTGACATGACCATTCTTGCATGTGAAGCGTAATTTTGTCTTTTTGAGTTTCGCGGCGTATTGAAGTTGAGTAAAGGTAAGCGTTGAAATGTTTGTTTCGCTGTTTTTGAGGACATTTCGTTTTTAAGGGGCAGTGTTTGCAAAGGCTAGCGAGAACTTGGGAGTTGTGTGCGTCCAATGCCCATCCGCGCTCACATGCGTTCTCTCAGTGCACGAGACGGAAAGCAATCTATACCTGCCACTGTAAACCCGGCCTTTACAGAATCAAAGCTGGAACTAACTTCTATAGTTTGATAAATAGCGTCCCAAAAAACTATAACACTAAAAAAGGAAAACAGTGGTGGTGATGAAATCTCAATCAAATAACAAACAAGACCTGAGTATCACCAATCTAAATTGATTCCGTCGTACCAGGTCAGAAATACATTTCTGCTTTTCGGGTCTGCCCAATTTTTAGAATTTTGTTTGTTTAAACCTGTCTAAGACCTCTCAGTCTTTCGTTTATGTCTGTCCACGGTTTCAAACTAATTTAATAACGTTTCATTCATTTTAGTCTGTATTAGAGCACGGGTAACACGCAAAAATATAAACGTCACGAGTCGGTTAGCTATCTCAGCATTGACGTGAATATGTCTTCCAGATGTCTCTAGAAACACAGCTTTCTGGCGATCAGAAATTGGTCTGAACCCCTACGTGAAATCAAGAACACTAGACAAAATGAAGTTTGAGCTCAAAAGAGAAGTAAAGCTTTTTGAGCAAAAAGCGTTTCCGCCTGCTGTAACTTTAGGATATCACGGTTTACGATTTGAAAGAGTCGCACAGAGGTCACTGGTTACAAACAAACAAAGTTCTCAACTTACATACATACATTTATAAATATTACCGGAAGTGCAAATTGTCCATAACAGGTCACTGGAAACCACGAACTACTAAAGTTAAACCTTTTTTCCTTAAGAAAAGGGGAGTGGGGATGGGGGTGAGAGACTATGCGCCGCCTGTAAATTCTTCAGAATTTCTTGTTTACTGTCAAGACGTTGACTAAATAGCCCCCATCACGTGACGCTAGCTTGATGATCGGTTATTAAACAGCCGGTTCTTTGATGATCGACTCTTGGACTTCAGAGCACATATCAGAAAGGTAGGATTCTTTTTTTGTTGTTCCTCTGGCCAATAACATAAGATATTAATTATGCTTTTTAAGATGATTACTAAAAAGGGTTTAGTATTTAAAAAATGCAGCGGCGCTCAAAGCGGTTGAGTCAACAAGAATCAAACATATGGAAGGAAGTGTCGTGGAGTTTTAGTTTTTATTCCCAACTTCGTTGTACAAAACAAAGCTCCGGAAAGCCAACAAATCAGATTTAAGAAATATTATTAGAATACATTTAAAAGCCTTTAGTAAATTCGTTTCCATCGCAAAATCAGATATTATATTTCTCTCCTTTTTACTGGATCAAAAATTACTCAAAATTAAATAGAAATGCTAGAGTTGTCGTGTGAAATAATCAAGAGAACAAAATCTAGGCTTTTAAAATAAAGGATTGTTAATAAAGGGTTTGTTCTGTTTGATTGCTTGCAACAAATGTAGGGAAAATTGCGATAATAATTAAAGGTTTAAAATATTCATTTCTACTGTTGTCCATAAGATAACATCAACGATACAAGATGGCATCAACATCAGCGACGTCAGTAAGCTTCATCTCGTGTTGGCCAACTTGAAAACTAGCAAATAATTACTTATAGAAAAAGGAAGAAACTCATGACTTTTTTTACTGTTTTAAACAAGAGGGATCAGAATCTATCAATGTATGGCCAAATACTTTTCAACCCTTAACAAATTCAGTGTAAAAAGGTTTTCTCAACAGTGGAGTTCCACGACCATCTTTCAATGAAGATGAACGTCCGAAACTAATCATCAAAACTTTGTATTGTCGTCAGAAAACGTACATGTTTCCGTTTAACCATTTAAAAAAAAAACAACGAAATTTGTATCGTCTGAAAGGCTTTTCTTGAACTCAAGTCTCACATTTTCAGATAAAGCCAGACGCAAGCACATTGCCTCGATTGAAAACATATGGACAGTTTGAGCAGGCGATTCCATAGAAATTTACACATTTTATTGGAATTCCTGAAAGATGTCATTAAACGTACAAATTTCTAACTAAGCCGCAATTGGACAGAAAGTTTATTTGCGTTTTAGTGGGACTGTGGATCTTAATGTTCGTTTCGTGGCATGTCCAGCTGGATACAGGACGTTACCAATCTCACTTATAAAAGTTGAGTTATGTTGGTAGTTGTCACAATTACATACTTATCTACTAACAGATGTTTATGATTCAATGGTTCTTCCTCACGTTTCATTTCCTAGATTTTATTGGAAGTAATTTTTTCTTTTTTTGTCGGTACGATAATGCGATCGATGGTGAAAGAGAATTCAAGAACTGAGTGATTGAGAAACGTCTACTATCAATTCCCTTTTAAAAGTTGTATGATAAAGTACGTAGGTCGACCGTCACTATTACCCATCTACTTCCCAATCTATGATGCAACGGCTCTTCCCTCACATTTCATTTGTTTGCTTAGTTGCTTGCTTGTTTGTTTTAAGGATATGCGATACTGGCCTCTATAAATTTTTCCGAGAATGAAAAATAAAAGCTCCACAAGTACTTATCCTCAGAAAACTAAAGAACGCTCATGCCAGCCAGAATGGAACTGAACGCACCCAACCCTGAAAGCAAAGGTACTTTGGTCGCCCTTTGTTCTGGGTGTGATTAAGTAACCTCTGCGCAAAACCGTCCGTTTTATTTATCTGCCGTGGTCCAGGAATTTGGACGAATTAATTAAAATTACTGCTCTCAACCGGTTTAAAGCTTACGAATGCTGTGAATGTTGTCAAAATATGCACGCTTTATCTCAGAAAATTAATCAACTAAAAACCAAATTGATTTCTTGAATCGCTTAGTAATTCTAAACAAACTTCAATTACTCCTTGCCGCTTTGCATTGAGAATTTTCGTCCAAATTTCGTGATAGTTTCTCCGACATTGGCTGCCTATACACCACAAATATCCTAAGTGTCATGAACATAGCGGCTAAATAGTATGCTGAGGAGCTCGAAAAGTTCGACAATTGCAAAGCCAAAATACTTTTCTGAATCGCTTGGTAATTCTAAACACAAATCAAATACTTTCAGAGCGTTTGAATAAGCCTTTCTGTCGAAACAGTCCTTTGAAAAGTTCGGACTGCCGGGCATTTAGTCTTGTAAGATCCGTGCCCGGCTGCCGGGCATCTAGACACTGCCTATTCAATATAAGAGGCAGTTTAATTCAAATTCGTTGATCTTCGTCCCATAGCCTGCCTCAAAAAATAGAGTCATCTGCGAGAAAAACTGAATATTTGTGACAGTAGCTTAGCGTACTTCGCCTCAATCGACTTCAGTGCTATGACATTTACAGCTTCCCTATCGCCCACATTGCGTTTTGCTTCATGGAACTGACCTTTAAACACTGAACGTCAATTTCACTTTTTTTTAGATCCAGAGGAGGCTGGATTGGAAAAGTGACAAACACTTTAAGACGTTCATGAAAAGCATGCAATCCGGATCGCTCATTATAACAGGCTTACGTTAAATATGCATTTGGCCAACAGACGTATGCTTTAATATCTGTAGGTAAAGCCAAGAACGTTTTATACCAGCTTTGTCAGTGGATTTAAAGAACAAGAAATGACTGATAAAGAGAAAGCTGCTGAAGGTATGAGTTAACTCACTGAATTGAAGACAAAGTTGCGACGGCTTCTTTACGTGGAAGAAAACGAATTATGACCATGAGTATGCTTGTGTCACCCCGGCACTGAAAAATTACTTTTTTCGCATTTAATCACCGGGATTAGAACATACCATCACTCCTCTTCCATTGCTTATATACCAGACATTGACGTTCAAATCCTAGCAGCCTGCAGGATTTCTGCCACATGAACCTAGTTTAATGGCCTACTCCGTACGAGTCTCCTATGGCTCAATGGTAGAGCAACCGTACTGGGAATGGGATGGACATGGATTCCACTCCTATTGGGAGAACTCGGATTTCTCTTTTTCTTAGCATTCCTGTGTCACTTATAAATTACTGTTAAATACATCTTTATGCAAGGTGAAATACCATTATTCCTGATCTGAGACCAGGGAATTTTAACCTCCTGCACTATTTTGTATTGCTGCCAGAATTGCGTAAACATCTCAACAGACATCTAATTAAAGTAATTGTCTGGAAACGCCTTTTTAGTGCAAGTTATTGAATGTCAGTTTTACCACTAACCATTTTTTGTGGTTATACCAAGCTCAACCTGGAAACGAAACTCATTTTGGTTTCCAAGCAAAACCGGATAATCACGTTGAACCAGATACAAAGGTCCATGTTGGTACCCAAGCTCAACCTGACAACCAAGCTCAAAATGATTGCCAAGTTCAACTTGAAAACCAAGTTCAACCTGATAATCCAGCTCAACCCAATAACCAAACTCCACCTGATAACCAAGCACAGCCTGGTAAACAGGCTCAATCTGATTACTCACCCCCGCCTGGTTATGGAACAGAGCAGTCGAATACTCTACCATCTTCTACCAATGAACTCCTTCCACTGGTAGAACAACCTAAACGTGTTACAGAAGTGGTCGTTGTGGGCATGGTTGTAAGTTTTTTCTGTCCTCAGTATCTTTTCTAATCTTTACTTTTCTAGTTGATTAAAGTCACTTTCTCTATCATTTCTTATCTGCTTGCAAGCTACACCGAATAAGAACCTCGATCGACTGGTATTCGGTAGTTCGAAAGTCATAGCACCATAGGGCTGTCAATACGTGAAAGAGCAATTCAAGTAAAAAATAATATAACGAAGGCTCAGCAGACTAGCTTTTCAAATCTACCTGTATCTAAACAACTAGCAATTTTTCCTGAGATTATTTCCCCTATTCAGGTACTAACATTTTTCGTTCTTTATGATACTGTTTTGCAGGGCACCCAAGGTTGTCCCGTCTTGCCACCGAAGCCAGATCCTTTTCCACCACCTTGGACACCGTTCTCCATATTTAATCTGATTTTCATTTGTCCAATCGGTTTTGTCGCTCTTATCTGCTCCTGTTTGGTAAGAAACACTAATTACTCTTGTATAGTAAAGATGCTTGAGGTTATTTTGTTTGTTGGTTTGTTTGTTTGTTTGATTGATATTTTCAATCAATTGAAAAGCCGTTTTCAATTTTGCCTTAGTAATACGTAGTTCATTGGATAACACGAGTGGAATTATGCATGAAGAACAAGAGATGCTGTGCCGATACTGTGTCAATTTCTTCCTGGGTCTATTTAATTCTGCAGACAAATGTATTTGACTATTAAAGACTATTAAAGCCGAAGAAAACTAATAAAACAGGGGAACCTTTCGGCTATTCATAACTGAATGGTCTTATCTCTTTACAACGTTTCATTTGTTCACTAAAAATAAATCTTTAATTTATATAGAAGAGTGTCCTAAGAGCTGATGAGGGTAGGAGAGCGAGAAATTGTGAGCGAAAAATGCCACATCATGTTGCCGTAAAATATGAGATGGCTGGGTGTTTGTCCTTTCGGCGTGATCAGCTAAAAAGGAGCGTAACCTAATTTTCGATCATCATCATTATTAGTACAATCTGAATAGAGTTTTTTTCCCAACTATATAAAAGACTAGCTATTACTTAGTGAAAAAAAAAATTATATACTTGATTTTTTGTTTTGTTTATTTGTTTGTTTTTGAAATCCAGGTACACATAACACACAGAAAAGGAAAATATGCCGCAGCAAGAAAGATCTCATGCATCGGCATGTGGTTGAATGGAATTGGTATTGTTAGCATCTTCATTCTTGCCATTGCACTTTCTGTCACTCTTCCCCAGTGAATAAATAAATAACTGTTTGCTTTTAGTTTAGCAGGTCTCTTTGTCATTGCCATAACCGAAAACGGATTGCCTTGTTGATGACCGCGCAGTTTTAGTTAAGGGACAAAGGTAATTCCCCTATTACTTTCGAGTAAATCTACTAGGATCTGCGTTTTGTTCTATGAGCGTGCTCATGAGCATGGCTCACCCTTTGCCAACACCTCCGTTGTCTTTGGCTGGCTTTTTTAACCCTTTGCTACATGACGTATTTATGGGTACGCAAAGCGCGCGGATTTGTCAAGATTGGCGGCTATTAAGGCTCTTTCTTTCTCATACGATTTTTAAACTAACATAATATTGATAACAAGTTACACTTCTTACTATATTTTAAACGACTTTGTGAGTTCCAAAATGTTCATGTACTGTACAGTAGAAACCTAATAGTTCGAACCTTCAGCATCTAGCCTTGTAAAACTTTTCGAGATCTCGAGTTATCCGACACGAAATAAGAAGTAAACATATCGTAAGACGATTTTGATTCGAGTTAGCGAGAAGATCGAGATACTGGGGGTCCGATTTGTCAAGATTCTACGGTATTTTGAGTACTTTTGAGTAAACGCGACCACAAGTCGACCTATCTGTTGCGTCACGCTCGTAACGTGTCGAAGGGTTTTGAGACGGTCTTTTGACCGTAACTATGAAAACCACGTAAAACCTTTTTCCTAATTTTTTTAATAGCAAATAACACTATTTTGTACCCATAGAGCGCTTTTCAAATGAGTGTTGTAAAACCTAAACCAAAGTAATTACCCTAGCGAATCACAACAAACACGAATTACCCAATGAACCAATCAGAACTCAAAGCAAATACATGTAACCAGCGCCAAGCGCGGGTAAACGCGCTCGAGCAAGTGGCGATTGGTTTGAGTTTTCTTCTGATTGGTCGTGAAAGTGGCGCGAGATTTTTTAACCAATCACAGAGCGAAGTAAAGCAAAACCAAAGCAAAACGCGAATTACTTTCAACCCTCAATTGAAAACCGCTCTAATATTAAACAAATCTTACTTAAAGCCACTAAAACTCACGGTCATTCCATGCCCGCGTGCAGACCGACTTTTAATTGATTTGTTTCTCAACTAATTAGCAGTGAAATCAAAACCAATCGTGACTGGCTTGCATGCGTTTTCCCGCCCTTGAATCTATTAACATGTTTTTGCTTCGAGTTATGATTGTTTCGTTGTGTTGCTCATGTATGCAGTGATTGCCTGGTGTAATTACTTTGGTTTTGGCTTTAAGGCTCTCAGTTGAAAACCACTCAACCTTACAACGCAACCTGATACAACAAGCTCGTTTAAAAGAGGGCAGGGTTGGCAGAGGGTGTTTTAATGTATTTTCCTAATTTTCTTGACATGTGATGACTCAAGACTCAGTCAAACGGTTTCAACATCACCCAACACACAGTTGTTGAATACAACTTTGTTGTGCGAATGTTTGATGGCAATCAAACTTTGTTCAGCCGCATCATTCAACATTCTTTAGAATGGTTTAACATTATTTGGCGGGGTGCCCAAGGGCGTTTAACCTGCCAGTCCTGTGTGGACATATTGAATCCGTTTGGTGGGCTCCTTACAATCCAACTACGTCAGTCATGCGTGAACAGTGCTTCCGGAAGATTCCAATCCAGTCTTCAACCTTGCGCGTCAGTTTGAATAAAGTACTACTTACACAAATCGTTCAACATTCGATGTGAATTTCGAAATTTAGCAAAGAATTTTGAATTATTCTTTGCAATTTTAAATTATTCATTCCAACTGACGCCTAAATTTGGAGACTCCATTAAAATCTTCGAAATCGGCTGATCATGAATAACGTAGATTGACGGTGAATTGTTCCGGGATGGATCATTCTGCAAGTAGGACTACTAACCTCACAATGCAAAATAGAAGCTAAAAACAAGTAAATGAATTAAATAGGTATCGAAGCAATTTTTGGATCATAGTCCAAGGCTAATGAGCAGTTTCTAATTTTACTTTTTTATTTTACTTCCAAAAGCTCGGAATAATAATAATAATAATAATAATAATAATAAGAAAGAAAGAAAAAATAACAAATATAATTTTGCAAAATATCGACAAAGGAAAACGTTACCACTCCTGATGTTCAATACGTACCTTTCGTTTGAATAGTCGTAATGTGTGCTTCATATACGGGTTCATGATGTTGAAAGGGTTGAGACCTAAGATAACTCTATATAGCAAGAGGCACTGGTTGTATGAAACCAGAAGAATACAAATAAAGACCTAGATGTAAAAACGATCACTGTGTGATATAAAATTAAACGATGTGTGTTATAGAATTAAACTATGCTGATTGATTAATATGTTTCACAAGGAGGATCTGAAATAAAAAGTTTCGTAGCTGTTGTCACTGTTTCTGGTTGCATTTTTTTATTCCTTGCAGGAATTAAGTGTTCACGGCTGATTGAGGGGGCATTCTTGTCATATGCACGTTTTCCTCTGCTTTATGACAAATACTTTTTTCAAAATAAAATTTTTAACATTTCCACCAGTCCAAAACTGCTTCCATTAGGTTCAGTAGTTCAATGTTATGTGACGTTTTGTGAATTTTTCGGTGACTTTGGGGGTGTTTCGGAAGAAAAAAAGCTGGGTTGTGATAGTTATTAAACTAAAAAAAATATTGAAGTTTTAAAATTAGAATTTGAAGCTAATGATAAACAAAAACAATCCGCTAACAACTGCTCTTCATTGGTCTACTAACTGATGATGTGTCAAAAAGTGTATACTTTTTGGTTACTTGGAATTGCAACTTGATTTCAGAAAATATTATACTGATTTGCAATAGCAGGCCGTCTTCCTGCCTGTCCTGCCAATTTCCTATTTCATCAAGAAACTTTTGGGACTTCAGGAAATGTTTTTATCGAATAATTGGAGTTCAAGCAAGATTTATCCAGTAATTGAACCTTTCAATTCATAAATGCTCCTCACTCTATCCCAAACCTTTCTTAAAGAGTCAATAAACGCCCTGTTAACTTGTCAGAATTATTTTTGAAACCCCATTTATTGTACGTTTGTATTTTTTCACCAGCAAAGGGTAGCGAAACAGGAGCGGTTTATCATAGGTCGAGTTTCTCTCTTGGACCTAGTGATGGATTCTAAGCGACCCTTGAGAGAAGGCAACTCAGCAGGGCTCTCGCTCTAGCACCCCAAAACTTAATGATCATCATCAACGACAATAGATAGCCAATCACCAGATAAGCATTCATTTTGTTGATTTTGTTCAAATTCAAATCGTGGATGCGTTTTGAGGGGGAAAATCTAAATCCAGAATCTTGACTCCAAACAAAAATTTTGATTTTTTGCCTCCACTAAAACCCAAAACGGATAAATTCAGTCAATTCGTGAAAGCCATACTCCAAGTGCCCTGCATGTTCAACAAATTAAATCAGTAAATCCGGTATTTAATATTCGTGATTTAAAAGTTTGCTTGGAATGGCATTCAAAAAGACTTTATCTAACAAGCGGTCTTTCGTGGAAATTTTTTTTCTGAATGAGTCATTATTTGAATCATGGTAACGAAAATTCGAGTTAGACTGCATTGCTTGCTGTATGTTTGTAAAATATTAAAGGGCAGACACGGCAACTTTACTTACGTGCCAACTCTACGATTGGACAAAAAGAAGCGATTGTCTTAACAAATTATAATTAGCTGAAATGCTGCAGATAACGTGTTTGTTGGTATTTGCATGCAATTCCAGCAAAATGCTGGAGAAATCGCGTCTTGTACAGTTCAAATATATCATTTAATGGGCCCGCGTTTAGCTTCGCTAAAGCAAACGATCCTTCGAATTTGTCTCCATATGATTTGAGATCATAAATATTCCGATTGCAGGAATGTTACAGTCAGTTCAGTTACTGTAAGTGGAGCCCGTAATTTTGCTCAACCCAAGAAGTAGACTATGAGTTAACGCACTTCATTAGTTTCTAAGGAGAAGGCATTTCATCACATTCCTTGTTCCGTGCTATGGCTATTTGGTTTTAATATACCCTAGCTAATAAGCCCTTCTCTGTTATTTTGACATTCTTTCCTTGTTTTATGCTGTAAAACAAAAATGCCTTTCACTTAAACTTGAACGCAATGACCTATAACTACTGCTCAATGAAGCCTACAAAACGTAAATGGTTATTCCGTGTAAGAGAATACTAAAAACTGAAATATAGCCAGGAAAATCTGAATGTTGCTGTAAACTATACCTTTATTTTATATTTGCAACCTATGAAAAGCCCTTGAAGTACACATTAAAAACACACCGCATTTCATGACTTCAACTAATAATTGGTCGGTCTTAGCTTAGCTCTCATCAATAACAAAATTTGCATGTACGTAATTATTGACATGCGACGTATTTGTTGTCCGCCGGTTTAGGATGGGTTGTCATGTTGAGCTTACCGAATAAACCATGCGATAAACACTGTATAACAATCTATTCGGCATCACTCTACGTTTCTAAAACTCCAAGATAATACTAAACGATACTGTACACACTGGAAAGAGAAGCTGCTCAAAGGAAAAAGCTCGATATTGTGGTGATTTATTCAGGTAAGTTAAAATCATGAAACAGCATTAATAGACTAAGTGCATGCATTATGTCGTTGTTAAATGAAGTCGACGATGGCGTATTTCAAGTAATTAAAGTACACTCTGAATAGTGAAACTTTAAAATCGGTCTGTAAGCAGCGGTGCTTGCAAATGTTATCAATGAGAGCTTCTTGTTTTTATCGTTGAGTGGTCTCTTAAACATAACACAAACAAACTCCATAAAGAGTAAATAACACGGACCGTGTTGAGTTCAAATAACCGGACAAAAGAATAGAGGTCGAGCTTGAGAAAGTGAAAATTTCACGACGTTTCTAGCCCCTTAACTCTCATAAGTGACCAAATTTAAAAAACCTAGAATTTTCATGTTATAGATATTTCATTTCATACCGTTAAGTTAACTAAAACTAAAGACAACCATAACCTCAGAAACGAGGCCTGTTCGAAGCTTTCATTGCCGGAATAATCACACTTCAGAATTCATCCACAGTCTTAAAAATTTGAACCGACATTAATGTCTCAAAAGCGGGCTCAAAAGTTTAACCTTGGTGATGAAATTTCTACATAAAAACATAACACCGGACATGACCCTCCGCAAAGGCTGAAGACACTGGGTAGAAGGCGTTTTGTTTAAATTTAAGAAAGGACTGGACAACTTAGAGAAAATTAACACCAATAAACATGATGCATCTGTCCAGAAGTATTAACTTCATACATGACAACTGCTCTAAACCACAGTTGAAGTATTACTAGAGAGCGTCCTCTATTCGACACAAATAGTTCAAGCATTACCTATGCGGAACTTTATCACCACTTACAAAACACATACTTATCGCGTGACTTCATCAGATCGAGAGGAAATGTGATTAATGATAATTGTTCAGTATTAATCCAGGCTGACATAGAATACTTTTAATTTTTTTCCATAGCAAACAGTGCCTTAGAATCGTGAAGGGTTCAGTTAGTTATAGAGAAACAGCAAGATAATAAAATATGATATTATATCACGCCTTGATAACAGGTGGTTTTGTAGCCATGAGATACGAAATATGATAGCATATTGTGAGCATATGAGATGGAACAAGAGGAGCGTCAAACTCGTACCCAGAGTCCTCAGGCTTCTTGGTCCTCTGGCGTAGTGAACTGAAAAAAAATATGACTTTTGTTGTTGGCTGTTTACTGTAACAAAACTAACAATCGATAACCCCAGGATTTCTGCCTTAAAATTTCAGTATCCCCAGAGTCTCTCAAGGCGACTGCCCGCTGACCAAGAAGCCTAAGGACTCTGGGTACGGGATTGGAGGAGTGTAAGATATCAATGTGAGATACATGGCTAGAAAAGATTTCATGGGATATTTGTTAAATAGTTTACACATACGAGAATGACCTTTTTGTTTGCATTTAATGTCCTTTGTACTAACAGAGCACCTTATCAAGAGCTGCAAAGGCCTGAGTGGCAACAAGTTATTGTGAGCCGGCGACGTGGTTACACCATTATGGTCCTTACAACTACCACGCGGCTACATTAATTAAGATGGAAGGAAATCCTGAACACGATGGTAATTCATGTTGCTGTTCACAAGACATAGTTTATAGTTTAGCTGGTGAAGAAAACGATAATACTTGACAAATCTATGAATGTCATTTAAAGGTTACAATCTTATGCCAACCACAAAGGGCAGATTAAGAGGGTACTTTGTCTAAGGCGACGTGCTTAAGAAAAGCCTACCACTGCTTGTAATTGTGTGCTACACGAATAATGTCGTAGGATTTGGAAACATGCTTTGAAACCTTACGGCAGTCGTAGCCAAAGGCAAATCTTAATTGACGAGAGTTGTTCATGATTTTTGCATAGCGCGAGCAGCATGCACGAGCTACAAACGACGCATGGGACAGTAGTTAGCAAAATTTTTACGTCTAAATCCGCCCTAATGATAATGGAGGCACCCCGAAATTTTGCTTCGAACTTTCCATCAAACGATCGGTGGTTCGAGCCCCTGTCCTCCATTAGTGTATGTGTGGTATATAGGTTTGGTCTTAAAGTGGCTATGACAGCTGTTCATTATAAAGGAATGCCCGTAATGAGAGGTACGACTGCACAGATTAATTTTCAGACTCGCCATGGCCACGCCTTTCACAAGTAGCTTCAAATCTTTCGTCTGCGCATGCTCTTTGCTGGCCTAATAACAACAGAGAAGCAAACAGTTCTTTGTTTTAATTATGGAAAACAATAGTGCTCCTTTTCAAGGTGGTTCATATTAACAATGAACTCCGCAAGTGGAAAGTATGTTCTTCGACGGAACATTTTTTTTTTATTGATTTACTCCCCAGACGAAAGTCTCCAGGGGTGAGTTGCATAAAACTCAACGTCGAGCTATAACAACTTCTAAATAACGTCAAACGTTCACTCCAGGCATTACGTTTTATGCAACTTACCCCTGATTACTTGTGAAAGGCGTAGTTAGAGCCTGAGCGGTTAATTGGGAAGCAGACTTTTTAAGAACAAAATCAGCTTTTGTCTACCGCCGGTGAACGTCTGGATGAGGGTTATCTCTGAAAATACATGCGGTTTTTTGGTGAGAAAATTCTAATTTCTACAGTCTGATGGAAAATTAAAATAAGTCATGTTTGCCGCCTTATTCACTGATTGACATTTGTATCACAACGCAGTTAAACCTGAACATCAGGGAAATTTCACACACTTTTGTAGCTTCCGCCCGAAATTGCGTCACAACCACGTTCCAGAACATTGTAATGTAAAAGAGAAAAGTCTCGTGCTGCTATTTGCTTCATTTTCAATTACATCTAGGCTCCCCTCCGCAGCCGACAAGTCCCCGGACAACTGACCCGCAGCAGGCCAATCAGACCATTTCAGCAACCAGAAGTGTGATGTCACAACTGTACCCAACGACACAGTACTCTGGATATAGCGTGACATCTGTCGCAACACAGCCAAATGTAATACAACTAACAATTGCTACGTTTCTTTTATTTCTACTATCTTAGGGTACGCTCGGCTGATATAACTTTGCATTTACCTTAATACATACCAAAATAACCTCGTCATAGACAGACAGGTCCTTTTTAATGGTGTGAGGGTTCACAATAACTCATTAGCTAAAAATCCGAAAAAAATGTAATTAGGGCGAAGCTCTTTTCGCACCCAGGCGCGGACTAGTGGAAGGGGCAAACCTTTGCAGAGACCAGCCACAATATTCGCCACACCTCAGGATCGTTTTTCTGCTTTTGAAGACAATCGCAGTCGACTTTGTGTTCCGTTGTTTGTTTGGTTTCTTCTTTTTCCGTCGGTAGAGACACGTTCGACTTGTTTGTTTGTTTGTTTGTTTGTTTGTTTGTGTTCCTTTTCCTGCCTTATTTTTTCGGTGTGTAGAGATGTACAATTAGATTTAATTCGTTTGCTTGCTTGATTAATTTGTTTGGTTTGTCTGTCTGTTTATTTTTCTTTGATTTCAAGGTTTTATTCCCTTCTTTGATTGTTTCAGATGACGGACCTCGATCACGAGTTGCCTCCCAACCACATCATGCTGGCAGTACTAAGTACCATATTTTGCACATGTCCGTGTGGGTTGGTATCGCTGTGCTACGCAGTTCAGGTATAACATCTTCGTGCCCTCCTTCCCTTCGTCCATAGAAGAGAAGGAATATTTTACTATTTCTATTTTGCCTTATCTTATGGAAGTTCGCTGGAGGCATCTCAAAGATATAAAGGTTGTCTATCACAGTACATTCTACCTTCAGTCAGCAAATGAAATATAGTGCTATACTGAGTAGGAGTTCGATGAAAGGGGCTATTTCACGGGTATTTTTATGTCTTGGGGCAAAAAATCTGGTTAAATAAAAACTAAGAGCATTATCTTGTACACAAAATGGTCTTAGAACTCCAAGGAGATGTGAAGTGGATAATGGAAAGGAGAGAAAAAAAAAGTTTATAATAGTTTTTACTAGACACGAGGGAAAACTTGAAAAAAAGTAGCCCGATCTTTAATTTTCAAAGTTGCAAGCTGCTTCCATCCTGACCAACCGTGGCCAAAGGCACTTCTCTGCATCAAACGTTTTAGTGCACTCTGTAGTTTTGAAAAAACCTGGGCCATTATTTTGGGTTTCCATCAACACAACATTCTTCTGCCTTCTCAAAATAACCCTAATTGGTGACATAGCCCCTTTAATTGTCCTGAAGACAGCCAAAGCCTTGACAAGCTTCACACTGGTGCTTTTTTCAAGTTAAATTGTCAAATTCTCAAATCTTCACCTTACACATGTAACCTGTGATCAAGGAATCTTTATCACTGCCGAGCTCACACTATACTTGCGACTGTTAGAAAAGAAATGCACCTTTTCAGTGAAATCATGACCCTTTTCAGCGCGCTGAGACATCAGTGACATACACAGTGGTTTTTGAGAATTCACGGCAACACTAGTGAGTTCAACAATATAACTTTCGTTTCGGTTATTTGTTTGTTTATTAATTTATTGTTATTATCAATTCTTTTTTAGGTTAACTCGGATTTTGCTCACGGAAACACAGTCGGCGCCCAGTACAACTCACGACTAGCATGGAAATGGGGCATTGCATCCATAGCGATTGGCTGTCTGGTTATTATAGTCGTGCTGTGTTACTACTTGGTGCTGGTGTCCACTCGTATATCTCTACAATAATTACAACATTGAAAACAAAACAGAAAACTCAAAATATCGTAGCTCAAGGGTGCGTGTGACAACACAATGCACGGTAGCATTTGCTCAAGACAGACACCTCGGAAAGAACAAAGAAGATCGCGGCATTGGGCGGTGACAACTACAGGGGCTACGCATCGTGGGGATTTTTTACGTTTGGGGATCAAAACTGTGCTGAAATTGACTCTGAAAACTTTAAATTCGTGTACGAAATAGAACACCAGGAGGAAGGTCAAATAATTTTCACAAAGGAAGAACAAACAAAAACCAGCGAATAGCGAATTTCCAGACACTAGGGGAAGAACTTGGCTGAAACTGGCCCATTACCATCCGTTCCGCAACCTGAAAGACATTTATTTATAAGTTCGCAAAACTAGTGCTTTTGAACAAAACTGAACAATCATTTTGGGGCTTCCTTTGATTCCAGTAGGTCTTTTAGCCTTTTAATTCCCAATATCAACATGCATATTCTCTCCACTGTTCTTCAAGTGTTTCTTATGGTACTACTTGGGAGAATTTACTTAAACATCGACTTCTTTGGTGATCCTTTCCTTTATTTTCATGACTGTATGTTTGATTATGCAGTGATATTGTAAGGAGAAATTAGATGCTTGTCACTATTGGAGCTTAAGGGGTTAGTTTTCAAAAGTAGGTGACATAACCCAGTTAACCGTGTTGGCTTCGTTTCCTTCATACTGCTGTTGGCATTCGCGCCTTCATCACTCTCTCATACTAATTGGGTAAGAGAGGCGAAAACCCACATTACTATTCTGAACCCAAGGGACGTAGTCGGTAGTGTTTTTGCTTTGACCTATTCGCATTCATTCTCGGCTTTGCCAGTGCTGAATGATTGCCATAACGGTTATCACGTGTGTCTTTAAACGCTGAAGTCTAATCTCACCTCTCAGTTGAACTGTAAAGCGTAATGGACCCTTTCAATGGAATATTGCACTCTATAAATGGATTGCCATAATCACTTTGTTAAATCGCCTGCGACGAACAATCACAAACGTATCAAAACTTATGCAAGTACAGTATGTTAAACGGTCGTCACCCCCTTAACTGTTCTGTCGACATACCTCGCCTCAAAATTTCGACACAAGTTGTACGAAAACATTGTAAACTGGAGTTGACATTTTTTTAGCTACAACACAAGTTACACGAAAGAATTCCTCGTCTACAAGGGTCCTAGACCAGCAGTCAAGGACCACTAGACAACCTTACGGATGTCGTAAAAGAACAGCAAAAGGCAAACGAAACTCAACGTCATGAAAAGATAACATTTTACTTAGCCTTTACCTTTAAATTTTATGACGTACAAAGAGAGTACAATATAGAAGTTTTACCTGAACGTATACAGAGAAAACTATTATTGCAAGGTTTTACATTGGAAAGCAAAACCGTCACTAAATCTAATACTATAAGCTTTCTTTTTAAATTTAAAGATATAGAGTCATTTATAGATTCCTCAAGATAACAGTGCTTTACACTTCCAGTTTGAATTTTTTTAAGATAAACAACAAAGTGCTCAAGAACGAAAACCTGAATGATTATTTAAAAAGCGCGCAAATTCAACACTGAACACTCAGGGCTAGAAAGCACTGCTAAGAACTCTCCATTTAAAACTTGGGATTTAATCCGCAGACTCAAAAGTTAGGGTTACTTTGTACAGCACATTCTATTTCGTCATCAGCCAAGGTCGTTACGGAGTGGTACGAGAGAGAGTGCAGCGCATGCGTCAAGTCAGTTGTGTAGACCTTGTGTCAAGGATTAGGCGTAGTTTTTTGCTGCTCCGTTTAAAACTGGTTTTGTTCCCTCTACACGGGACGGATATCCACCTTGGAAACTCCCAGCACATTGGGATATTGAATAGATTGCTATCCACGACAGGCTGAGTAGAAATTGAGCACTGAATTCTTGTTTTTTCCGCTTACGTTTTTCCCGCGCTTTTCATTCAGGAAAAACATGGCCGCCACTGGCACGACCGAAGATATAAGGACTACGGACTCTGCTCAACTTCACGAGGAAGGCAGTCTTAACAAAAGTCTCTTATCTGTGCTAAGTGCAATGCGGGAGAACTTAGTCTCCTCGAATTCTATGCTTCGTGACTTAGTAGAGAGCAAACGCAAGTCGAGTGAAATGGCACCGGTTTCCAAACGAGCAAAGCTCGGTTCAGGAGAATCGAGTAATGCCACCAATGCTTCAGAGAAAGCGCTAAATACTTCAGATGAAGTGATTATTGAGGTTTCTGACAAAGAGACCGACCCAGCTTCAGAGGAAGCAATTAATAATGCCAAAGTTCCCGATGACGACAGGTTAAGCTTGTTGAGTGGCGAAGGTAGCCTAGACGAGCTAGAGGATGAGGAGGTCGATAATGATGATTTACTGTCCCAAATCACGACCTCACTGAGCTCATCCGACGAAAGTGGACCGCCAGTGTCCGAAAAACTATCCAAACTGGTTAATGACAAATTTCAAACAGAATACACTGTCGAGAAACGTAAAGAGTTAACTCAAAAATACAAGATACCTAGTAATTGCCACGAGTTATTTGTCCCCAAAATTAATTCGGAGATTTGGGGCAAACTTAATACAAGCTCCAAGAGGTCAGATATTAGAACGTCAGTGTTGCAAGACACTTTAATTAAGGTCTCTAGTGCCATTATTGTCACTGTGGATGACTTACTTAGTCATAGGGAGAAGAAAACATCTCCTGACTATAAAACTCTGATACCTAGGCTGACTGATTCTGTCGCCTTGATTGGGCATGTGCATAAGGAACTTTCGTTTAAACGAAGGGATGCAATCCGCCCTTACTTGAACCAAGAGTTCAAACAGGCTTGTTCACGAACTCTTAAACCGGGGAAGCTGCTATTTGGTGAGGATCTCCCCAAAACTCTGCAAGAACTCAAGACAACAAATAAACTAATGAGCTCTGTAACTCCTGATAACAAGAAAGGACATGCTAAATCAAAGAACCACAGTAACAGTCATTTCAGGGGAAACTTTTATCAAGGTAATCAGAGCAAGCCTTTTTTGGCCCACAGAGGGGGGAATGTATATCCCCCCAAGTCAAACCAACAGCAGAATCGGTTCCAACCCAAGAAGAAATTCACAAAGAATTAAACAGGATCAAAACACAGGTAGATGAGTTTCCTTCTTACATGGCCTCTCATGTTTTACCTTATTTGAAAGCTAAAGTGCATTCATTTAGGGGAGGACAGTTATCTTTGTTTCGCCACAAATGGGAGAGACTTACTACTGATAATAACATCCTCCAAACTATCTCTGGAGATTCTATAACATTTATTTCAAACCCGCCCACTCAGGTAGCATACCCTCCCAACTCTATACCGCGTGATCATGCAAGTTTAGTTGACAGAGAAATCAAAAGCCTGCTAGATAGGGGGGTTATTGTCTTGTGTAACCATGAGCCTGGTGAATTTATCTCACCTATATTTACTGTACTAAAAAAGGATGGAAATGTGCGTCTTATTCTAAATTTAAAGCGTTTAAACGCATTTATAGAGAACTCGCATTTTAAAATGGATACAATACATACCATCTTAAGATTGGTGACACCAAATTGTTGGATGGCTTCTCTGGATTTGAAGGATGCTTACTACAGTGTAAGAATTCATCCTGATTTTCAGAAGTACCTTAAATTCACATACCATGGTTTGCTTTATCAGTACACAGTGTTCCCCAATGGCCTGTCTACCTGCCCTCGCAAATTCACAAAAATGATGAAGCCACCCCTTTCCCACTTGAGGCTTTTGAATCACATTATCAGTGGATATATTGATGATTTTTATTTACAGGGCAGCACGTACCTTAGATGTGCGATTAATGTTATTGACTCTATTAAGATGTTAGACAACATTGGATTAGTCATTCACCCTGAAAAATCTGTGTTCATTCCGCAACAGCAAATCACTTTTCTGGGATTTGTCATTGACTCTCTCAAAATGATCGTCAGACTTACTGAAGATAAGATACGTAAGATTAAAGAGATACTGCAATGTACCATAAATAATTCACACTCTGTTAAGATCCGAGACATTGCCAGAATTATTGGCTACATGATCTCTAGCCTACCAGCTGTGAGATATGGTGCACTTTATTATAGATACCTGGAAATGGACAAGATTAAGGCCCTCAAACAGTCTAAAGGAGATTTTGAAGCTTCTATGTCTGTGTCTAAGCAAGGAATATCTGAAATGAGGTGGTGGCTAGATAATCTGGATCATAGTTATAACACCATTTGCCATCCCCCTGTAGATATCATTCTGTATTCAGATGCTTCCCTTATGGGTTGGGGTGCTGTCATGAACAAGACATCGACAGGAGGGAGATGGTCACCCATGGAGGCTGAAAACCATATCAACTACCTTGAGCTTTTGGCAGCATTCTTTGCCCTAAAATGTTTTCAAAATTCTATTTCAGGAAAGCATGTAAAATTAATGATCGACAACACTACTGCTGTCTCTGTCATAAATAATATGGGCACATGTCACAGTCTTAAATGTAATGAAATTGCAGTTCAAATTTGGGAATTTTGTCAGTTACATAATGTAACTTGGCTTACTGCTGCCCATATCCCTGGCTCCTCCAATGTTACAGTTGACAGAGAATCTAGAAATTTTCATTCAGAAGATACCGAATGGATGATTAATCCCAAATTACTGAACAAGGCACTGGATGCCCTTAATTTCAAACCAGAGATAGACCTTTTCGCATCCAGACTCAACAGACAATTTTCCACATACTGCTCCTTTAGACCAGATCCTGAAGCATACCTTGTTGATGCATTTACTGTTTCATGGTCTGAAAAACAATTTTATTGTTTTCCCCCTTTTAGTTGCGTTCTAAGAGTTCTACAAAAAATCATCCAGGACAAGGCGACGGGCGTGGTAGTAGTTCCAATGTGGCCGACACAATCGTGGTACCCGATCCTGACGTCTCTTCTCGTTCTTCCACCAATCACTCTTCCACCGTCCAAGAATCTTTTGAGTCTTCCGGCATTTCCAGAGGTAAACCACCCACTACACAGAAAAATGAGTCTCCTTATTTGTCTACTATCAGGAAACAACTCACGGATCTAGGCTTCACATCCAGATCTTCAGACGTCATTATTGCATCCTGGCGAAAAGGCACAACCGCGCAGTACCAGACATACCTCCAGAAGTGGCTTGAATTCTGTAAACAGAAACACTGCGATGTCTTGTCACCATCTCTACCCATGGCCCTAGATTTCCTGTCTATGCTGTATGAAAAGGGATCATTGTACAGCGCCATAAACACTGCTAGAAGCATGCTGTCGTCCATCTTACAGCTTGACATAAACTCTTCTACTCCATTTGGACAATTACCAATTGTCAGACGGTTTATGAAAGGCATCTTTGAGCTTCGCCCCGCATTACCCCGATACAAATCAATTTGGGATTTGAGTGTTGTATTTAATTATTTTCGTGGAAGGCCCTCAGCACCCGAGCTCAGCTTGAAAGATCTCACGTTAAAGCTGACATTTCTTCTAAGCCTCCTAAGCGGTCAGAGATGTCAAACAATTAAGTATTTAACAACCGAGAACATGGAGCTGACGACTGATCAGTGTGTTTTCAAGATCATGGACAAAGTAAAACAGACTCGTGTAGGAACTCATATTCAACCCGTTGTTTTTAAGGCTTATCCAAAGGATGAGAAGTTGTGTACTATTGCTCATTTGAAGGAGTACATAAAGCGGACAACCCCTTTTCGAAACGCATCCAAACAATTGCTTCTAAGTCATGTAAAGCCACATGGACCAGTAAGCAAGGACACAATCTCCAGATGGTGCAGAACCGTTTTGTCTACTGCAGGGGTTGATACATCTAAGTTTAAAGGCCACAGTACAAGAGCCGCCTCATCTTCTTCCTTGCAGACAATAACATAAACATTAAGGACATTATGTTGTCTGCAGGATGGTCGAGTGAGAGGACCTTTCAACAATTCTACCACAAGTCTTCTGAGCCAGAGTTTAATTACGGACATGAAATTTTAAGGACATTTGCGCAAAACTAGTCTTATCACAGATGTGGTGCGCTCGAGTAGTTTTTAAGCTACACTGATGTTTTTATGTGATATCTTTTTGATGGTTGATACCCCTTGTTTAGTATTCTTACCGAACCTCGGTCCAGGTTTTTTCTGCCTCAGATCTGAGACACAGATCGTGGCAATACATGTAAGGTTTATCTTTGCTTGTGGTCAATAGTGTAATGTGACTACGATTCTTCATATTTTTGTTACTTAAATCGTTGATATTTGGATAAACGAATGACGTAATTAAACGTCAGTTATTTATTACTTAAACACTGTTTTTTCTTCTGCCTCAATGACAGCTCTGAAATCTCGTACCACTCCGTAACGACCTTGGCTGATGACGAAATAGAATTAAGAATTAAACGAGACTTACCTGTAAGTTGAAGTTTGATTTGGATTCTATGAGTCATCAGCCGGGAGTGTAGGAGTTGGTACGCCCCCCCTGTTATCATTATTGTGCCCCTCCCTATGGGTGTCCGATGAGTATCTTCATTGTTACGGTTCATTCTTCTTGCCATATGGCAATGAGATTCCTTTTCTACAGTTTTTTCTCGTCACCAGACCTACTTGGTATAACACGTGCCCTAGGAACGTAGGCCCTGGCAACGAAAATGTCATTTCGGCCTCTAAAGCCTGACTTGACGCATGCGCTGCACTCTCTCTCGTACCAACTCCTACACTCCCGGCTGATGACTCATAGAATCCAAATCAAACTTCAACTTACAGGTAAGTCTCGTTTAATTCTTAAGTAAACAGCACCACAGTAAAGTACGGCTCAGTAGCTTTCATTTGAATGGTCACACCGACAGATTTCATCCACAGACGTAAAAGTTAGAACAACCTCGCACAGTATAATAAACATTACCACAGGAAAGATTAATAACTTTTGTTTGTTTGGTTGCACTGTAGGATTTCTTCCACAGATTCAAAAGTATAAAAGTTGATCCTTGTACAGCATAATTAACCGATTAGTTAATACGGCCGTAAAAGATTGCAGTCTTTGCGCAGTTTATGACGTCATCACCTTGAGTAACAGCAGATGTTTGTGATAACCAACTGATGCATTAGTCAAAATTCTTACAAAAAGTGCCTTAACTGAAGGGATCAGATAAATTAGATCAGAGATACGCAAAGAAAAAGCGAGAAAAGTTTCCTTGTGGAATTGAAGTAGAATTTGGCCTTGGTACTGGTTGCTACTTTTTGTTAAAAAGTCCCCCTTTCCTGAAAGGTCAGGTGAAATCTTTCCTGAACCATGGAAAGACTATCAAATAGCCAACAAACCCAGGGAAAAAAACGAATTGAGAACTAAAACCCGAAAAGGCGGCCTGGTACGGTGTTTTTCTCGTTCAAAAACTCAAAAATGTGATTTGTGCGCAAGCCCGAAATCAAATTTGTAAACATACCCCGAAGATGGAAGTCAAGTTTAGTTTCCACGCTGCAAAGGAAGTTTTAGACCTTCCGACCTGTATTTGAGTACACGGGAGCCAAATGAAAGGTTCATGACTTAAAATGGCAAGTTTTGGGAAAAGGTCGGCCGTTTATGGTTTAATACACCACAAAATGGGGCCTTCTTGGGACCTTATGCGCCACATGGCGTAAAAAGGCCTAAGTAAGTAAGTAACACCACAAAAAGGTACTGCTCACTAGCTTTCATTTGAATGGTCATCCACCGACTCAAAAATTAGAACCTGACCTTGTACAGCAAAAAGACAGTACCACACCAACGTACTGCTCAGTAACTTTCTGCTTCAGGCTTTCATCCACAGACACAAAAGTTAGAACCAATATATCACGACTCAGGTGTTGACTTTAGAAGCTCCAGTGAGGATATATTGAATAGACTCAGTGCCAATTTAAACGTCTTAAAATTACCCTTAAAAACTTATCCAACTCTCCCCCTTAATTTTGTTTCCTATCATTTATAAAGCACTTCATCAGGATATCCAGAGCCAGATGTGTCCAATGTGTGTTTAATTCCCAATACCCGGCTGTTCTGCAAAATCTAATAACACAAGAACTTTGAAATTCTTAATTCAAGTGATGTTATTTCTTATGGCAGTGGAGATCAAGCCTCAACTGTTCATTGCAATTTTGAATTCAAAGTCCCTATGTTATTAAAACATGGTATCATCGTGTATTACAAGTCAAATACAGTACAATATAGCATCTTGTTGGCAGTTTCCAAATGTTCTCCTGCTCTTTTATATGTGCCTCTCAGCAAAAACTGTGTTGTAAATTCCCATAGCAACTGTTCCTCCAACAAGGCCCACCACAGCACCAGACAGAGCAGAGCCCCCTAGCAACAAGGTCCCACCTGCACCTCCTAAGGTTCCAAGGATAGAAGCTTGGTCCACTCGGATCTGGTTTCGGTTATACCTGTGTCAGTTAACAGAGAGATGATTTGTATTTATTGTATCTTTTTGTTTGTTATTATCATTTTTTTCTCAAGAGAAAAAATCTTTTTGAAAAAGGATGGAGTGGGTTATACGGACAGGCTCCACCTCAAAGGGGTAGGTAATTTTTTTTTAAAGGGTTGAAAAAAGGGCTTCAAATTTTTCACAAAATTACAATGCAAACTTATATGAAAGCTTGGAGCTTTCAAGCAACAAGAAGCCTATGATGATGCACCGCTTTTGGCTCCATCTGTCCGACATCACCGCAACATGACTAAGAGCCAATGACTGTTGCCATGACCTCAAGTCAAATATTTTTCCTATCCAGCCCTCCCACTCAGCCAATAAGTACATAAAAATTACCCCATCCCCCCCCAAAAAAACAGGCTTAAATTAAGATAAGCAATTTTAAAAACATTTGGCAGCAAACGTCTACATAAATATACTGTCACTTTTCTTTAAGTAGAAACCCTGTTATGCTGGTCACCCTGTCAATGCAGTTAGTATAGATTTTTGGAGTTGGGGAGCAGATTAATTTTAAAGTGATGATTTTCAAATAAATTTATCCTGTACCTTAATCTGTATGCACGATCAATGAAGCCATCCTCCTTGATGCCTTCACCACTTGTGGCTCTGCCATACATCATAAGAGGACCCAGTGGTACACCAATGATAGCACCATTTCTTCCATAACGAAGTGCTGTTTCAGTAACTGCTGCAAGCGTGCGAGGTCCTACTGCAAGACGAACAGCAGGAGCTATGACGACCATTCCCAACAGAGCCCCAGCCTGAATGGTCTTGAAGGTAACGTGGGCATAGACTTCCACAGCCGGGTGCTTTATTTTTCCCATTTCATCATCCGTTAGCTTTTGACCCAACAGGTTACGACACCACTCAAAGTTGCGACTCATAATTATGACTTACACTGTCTGTTATGCCTTAACCTTGAAACATTAAAGAAAGCAAAAATAAAAGTGATTTGACCATGACCAACAATTGTTCCAATTATCTTTATATATCAAGGAAATGAAGTCTGATGTGTAGTCTTACACTGTTTTGCTCCAAAAGATTTTTTTTTGGGGGGGGGGGAGGCAAGTTAAAATTTGCCTTTATTTGCACCTTTTCCAGTTGATTCTTCAAATTACAGATTTACCCACTCACCCTCCCCACTCCCCTTGCATTGACAGCAAGTTACTGGATGAAACAGTACAAATGCACGTTTCAATCGCCCCGGCAGATATTAACTAACTGTGCTATAGTGTTTATGTTCAAACTAGTGCATGAAACACTTGCTCTCTCATGTTCTAACTTCTGACCTCTCAACTCGGTTCCGGGAATATTATGCTCGTGTGTCTATCTTACGTGATTTCATGCAAGTAATAGATCAGTAATCAACACACTGCATTGAAACAACGAAAAACCGATTTCGGAGATAAGGTTTCTCATTAATTAAAGTTTCAATTAAAGAAAAGTAAAAATGTCATATGACAACGTAAAGAAATTTTACACGTGAATAGTAATTTTGTAAACAAAACAAAATGTCACGCAATACGATTGTCGCTCATTGTTTAATCAGGTACAAAAATCTA
The DNA here is from genome assembly GCA_964030785.1 of Siderastrea siderea. NCBI lineage: Eukaryota > Metazoa > Cnidaria > Anthozoa > Scleractinia > Rhizangiidae > Siderastrea > Siderastrea siderea. The sequence goes on along the minus strand of OZ034968.1, from coordinate 10,494,263 downwards.
CACTGCAAAACTTTCCCATTTAGCTGGTTTTCACTTTATCCACTCTGGGAAGTTGCATTTGACTTTTTGGTGCGAACAAATTTAAAATATCAGCGACGATGCCAGCTTTGGAACAGAAGATTGATGTTCCATGCACTCTCAAGCTTAATAGGATTTTATCTCAATTTTATAAAGCCTATAGCATATGACTCTACGGGGAAAACAAGATTTTTGCTTGAAAACGTAAAGTTGACTCCATATACTCACCGTCATATGCCTCTCGTCTAAGAAAAAAATTTTCCATTGTTGCACGAGCACAGTTTTAGACTGAGGGTTGAAATTTGCATTTGCCAAACATACAGTACAACCGAAGGTCACTGGCAAAGGAAGATCTGATCCTATTTAACTCAATGCCGATCACCACTGAACTAAAATATGGCTTGCTGCTTACCTACAGAGATATCACAGAAATATTCAGTGAGAAGGCTGTAATGGTTCCCAGAAACGCGCCAAGGTGAAATCAATGTCAATACTGGCAGCGTTCTCAAAACAAACGTTTGAGTCCGTGACTTGATGCACGCACCGAAACTGAAAGTTGGCCAGCGGCAATTTTTATTATCATTTCAACCTCGTACCCAGGGTCCTCTCTCTTCCTCCCTCGAGAAAGTACCCTGGTTTCGGCTGGTCACGTGCCTCCCTTAAGCAAACAGCTCCCCACCAGGGTGGACTCGCTTTTCTTCAAGAAGAGGACGGAAAAACGAATGCAAATCTTTTCAAACTGGCACGAAGACAGAGGAATGGAAGTCATTAGCTCACTTTTTTTCAAAGACAGGGACGCTGAAAAAATCTACAGTCTACTATCTGCGGCGTTTCAGAAGCACAAATAATGCAGATTTCCCATCAACAAAATATTTTACGGTAGGCTCGATCTGTTTTGAATTTGCCGAAGGCGTTTGATAAGAAGCTGCTCGTATTGCCCGAACAAAATGTCACACACTCATTTGTTTGCTATATATTTTATTTATTGGCCTAATAATGCAAGCAAAATTCTGAAAATAAAAGCCCACGCTGAACTTGTGTATTTTTATCTGCAAGCTTCAATGTAATGGTATAAATCCTGCAGACCAGAGTACCACCTTCTTGTCAACAAAGCTCTTAATTATAAATGTTATTTAGTTTAGCACATTTTTCATTTTGTCATGTCACTGTTTTGGGTGAAAAAAGTTAGGTTTTTTTTCGGTCAATCGGCGGTGTGAGAGCAATTTCTCCTACTCGACAGGAATAAAACAAATTACCTTCAAATTCTTACAAGAACGGTGGTTTCAGTCGGTTGGCGCGGCGTATTTAACCTGATTTTACCATCGCGCCGTTTGTCTGTCTTGTGTACGGTTGCCGAAAATTCTGCTGCTCCTTGGAGATGCCAAAAATAAATTAGTCCTCCCTAATCCTTGACACTCCATTTCATTTCGAGCTCCGTAAAGCATAAAGCCGACGGCTCTCCTTGTTGTAAATTTGTTATGTTGTGACTCGTGCCGGCTTCCGTTGACTATGGCGATGGTTAGCGACAGTGTTTTGAAATTCAGAGACTTGTAAAAGTGTTTTTCTGAGTCGAAAATAACATGGACCGCTTCGATGTCGAACATTCGTATGTAATGAAGAAATACTTGTCTATAAAAGGAGTTCTTATTACCACAAATATTCCTGAAAAAGCTTACATCACCTCCGGTACTTTCCACCATTCTGACACTAGTGACAATCTTACACTTTGTTACCCTTCCCCTGTAGTACATTCTTGTTAGCACCCAGATTTTGGGTGACACGTGACCAGCCGAAACCAGGGTACTTTCTCGAGGGAGGAAGAGAGAGGACCCTGGGTACGAGGTTGTTATCATTCATTTTATTTTATCCAGCGTTTTAATTGGCCGAGAGACCATTACGTCACTGCAAATAACTGCCTACGACTGCCTACAGCCTGCCTGCAGATAATTGTCTGCTCGTGCGCATTACGGTGCAAAGTTGTTTTGCAGCGAATAATTCTGCTCGTGCGCGGTTGAGTCAGCTGTTCAGTCCACGTTTGAAACTACACCATGTCGGGAAGATCTCCAGAGTTAACACGGAGTGATCTTAATTGTCTAATTGAACAAAAAAACAGCGATAACACCAAGAAAGCAACCAAGGTTGCTGTAAACTTATTTCAACAATATTTAGAAAAGAGAAAAGTCGATGAAAAGGAGCCTCTTACGTCGAAAGTTAAACTTACAGCTGTTCTATAAAGAAAGTTCTACGCCGTAGCCAGGAAAAAGAACGGCAAACTGTACACGAAAGCTTCTTGTCGAATGATAAAACAATTATTGAATTCGATTTCACAAAATATCGTGTTTTGTCAGTGTGTCGCAGATCAGTTATTTGCCGCTGCCTTCGGCAGCGGCAAATAATTGATCTGCTCGCCACTGGCAAATCACGATATTTTGCTCAACCTCGTCCAATAATTGTTATTATTGGCGGAAAATTGCGGGAATCAGGGCGGGGGATGAATCGCCTTGCTCCAGGCTGGTCAAGATTCAGGAACAATGGAATTTTGAAACAATTTGGGGTGGCAAATGGGTTTTACTCCATTCCATATCGGTACCCTCTATAAGCTTGTAAAAGGGATCCTTGAGAATATCTATTGAGAATATCTAATCAGTTGAACACAGATTAGTTCTGATCAAGATCATTATCCTTTCTTGCTCTGATATACAGTATTTAGGGTTGAACACGAACCCTAACTACTGCATCTTAGTGCTAAACCCCAAAATGCTATCAAAAGCTAAGATAATCTCTATAGCCACTACGTTTATTAGAGGGATCCAATACCAACTGAGCCATAGCAAAACAAGACACGCACGGATCCCCTACGAACAGTGAGAACGAATTGCCACTGCGAAGGGTACTTGGCTGACATAGATAAAACAAGGAGGGCATCAATATGGCTTTTCTGGCAGCACTTTGGTCTACATATTTTGGTGTTTTGGTTTGAAATTACTGGTTTATTTTACTATACTTCAGGTGTATTCAGGTGTGTTGCGTCATCCAAGCCTTGCGCCTTCCAGAACAACCAATCAGAAAGCACAAAGTTCAATGTTCGTTTTTATGGCGACATTCAATGGAGACAGATTTTTGAATAATGAAAGACACTTGCATTTTCCTGACTATCTACTCTTTTAGTCTCAAATATAATACAGTTCTTTATCATTTTTTAAATTTTATGCGTTGAGGTTTTGTTACATATATACACCTAAAATATTAATTACACTATAAATAGAGGACTTCAGGAAACCTGTTCATCTATGTGATCATGATAGGATTACACAAATAGCGAATGGCGATGTGTGTTTGCAGACTATCAATATTCAACTCGATGTTACCACCGGTTTACCATCCTCTGTTTGTGTAATTCAGTGTTCTTTTGCATGGCCTTAGTATCGGTTTACAAATTAAAGTCCTTGATCTAAGGGCATTGTTTCATATATAGGGCCCCAAATAATAATTAGAGCGATTTTACAAATCTGAAGATTGACTCGCTGAGTGAGTTGAACACAAAACAACAGCGCCCAACACCAGGTTTATATTTTTTACTATTTTGGTTCATTTTATCAATGGCCTTTAGAAAGGGTAGTTTTATAAGTGACACAGCCATTCAAAAGCACAGTCCACCAAAAAACCGAGAGGATGGTAAACCTACGTTTTTTATAATAACTGGCGCCCTGCCCCTTTGTGTTTTTGTGAACATATTGACATTATATCGTTCACCATTAAACCTTGATGATACAACATGGACATGTAAAGCATTATTCACACTTACAATGATGCATTGTCTGTAATGGTCGTCTCCTGTGGAGGTTTTTTACACTGACCCTCTCACCAGTCAGCTAATAAACTTGCCAAAGAAAATCGTGTTTTCCATCTTCTCAATTGATACGTGGATTTCATTTTATGTTTTAAATCTTAATTTTTTTTCATTTTATATCCAAAATAAGTTATAATTACAGAGGAACCTCGATTTAACGAACCTCTATACAACGAAGTCCTCGGTATAACGAACGATATTTTTCAGTTCAGTAATAGTAAAATGCACGGAAAAGAACCTTGATATAACGAACCCTCGTTATAACGAACCAATTTTCCCAGTCCCTTGGCACTTCGTTAAATCGAGGTTTCACTGTACTCCAGTAAAGACGAAACGCCATGAATTATGCAGTACTTTTGTGCTGCACCTTTTAAACAGTTGCCACTAAAGTGAAAACAGAAGTGGATCGGATCTGTGTCCTACTGTACAGCATGCGTCCTCTTCAGGTATATTTTCAGCTCTGAATTAAAGGTGCATTTTCAGTCTGCTGCTTTAACTCTTAGCGCTTATGACATCGCTGGAACGAGGTGATAGAAAATTAAATAAAATGAGGCTCCAACAATTCCTAGCATTCCAAAGACTACAGCAGTTAGGCTCCAGTACTTGGCCTGTTTGGACCTCCACACGGCACCCTCCCTGTTGCCATCATCATACGCCGTATCGACCTGAAAAGATGAAACCATAGAAACCAATCAGTAAAAATGTCTGAGGAAGCGAAAATAATAACGTCTTCTGATGCCTCTGGCAAACATGTTTATTTTGGGAAAAGACAATTGACTTCATATTGTCTGATGGCCGCTAGTCTGAAATGTCAGCCCTCTCCTCCCCTAACCCATGCGCCCCCGAGACGGCTGACATTTCAGACTACTGATAGCCAAGTAATACGAGCAACATTTTCACGAAACTTTTTGAGCAACAGCGTTGCGTGACAAGTTGAGCTCGCTTGCAGCGCGTATTACCACCCCCAAGCGGACGAAAAAACGCCGCTTCAACTTTTTGCAACATGAAAATTTGTTGAGCACAACAAACAATCTCAACTTGCAATGCAACGCTGTTGCGCTGCAAGTTGTACTCAAATTTTGCCCGTATTATTCAGCTTTAACTTCACCTATGTCATTATTAGCTACCGACAACAGAGACACCTCTATCGGACACCAATAAACAAAATGCTAGAGATACTCTCTTGCAATTGATTATCATCGCACGCTGCAGGGTACAATAACGCTGCCCAATTAAAAAAAAAACCTTTCGTCACTTTTACAGCGTGTGTCAAGTCGGTCGGGCTGTACATTCTTCTTATTGTCTATTGTCGTTTTTTTGTTTTTGTTTGTTTGTTTGCTTGTTTTCATTCAGAGTGTACAATTAAAAGAACTAGCTCCTTGATTCAATCTTCGAAGATTAATCCATTACAGTTTATGTAAAAACCTTTTTCAGGATACCGCATCCTCTTTAGGCCTTCCCCGCAACAAAAAATGGTAACCTCAAAACATTTCTCGTTTATGGGCGTCTTAGAATTATTTTGTGCGCATGCGACCCCACAACGTTTAACAATCATCGCAAGAAAAATGTTTTATTACATTATAGTTGGTTCATTACATTAACTGCGTTAGTTGCTATTGATCACACTGGGTGTAATTTCCGTGGGCACAGGAGATGGCTCTTGGTGAACTTATAGTATAAGGTATGAGATCTAGAATAAAGGAGTGAAAATATGAAAGTCTGCATCCCGCCGCTGCAATGTTTACGGTATACCTTAGACATTGACTGTATAGTCATCAAAAGCACGACTACAAAGCGTTAATGTTTCTACTCTTACCTGAAGAGCGCAAATGACACCCACAATACCAAGAGGTAAGCAGCAGCAGATCATTGCGATAATCGCCAAGCGAAGATGATTGTCTGGCCGAGGAATGAGCTCCCGACGATTTTGATGATATGTCGAATAGCGAGATTTTCTTCTTTCGCCGTCCTTAATATAAGAAAAAAGTGGGTTAGGTACCTTAGCCTCATATGCAATACATGCAATAAAAACCCGCCTTTGTCGCCTTAATTTATGTTGCCTTCCTCTGCTTCGTTTTGTTTTGTTTTTGTTTGTTTGTTTGTTTGTTTTTAGGCGTCTCATATCTTGACACCTCCCCATTAACACTATCCGAAAAATTTTTCGCTCTTCGGTGGTGGTATGTACGTGTTCCATTGCTCTGCAGGTAGGCAAGAGTTCTTGAGTTCGTTTTGAGACTAATAGCAACTAGGAAGAATGTCCACCAAATATGAAAGCCCCTGCGCAATTGCAATTTTTGTTCGAAATTTTCTTAACTCTCAATACCTCCTTCCAGGCCCTAGCTACCTCAGTCGTAAGTTGCCCCAAGCCACTTCTGCTTGGGTGGGAAAATTGCATATTTCCAGATTTTTTTTCCTGACAGATACACGCTACAGTTACCTGGAAAATCCTGTTTAATTAACCACTGGATTTCTTTTTTCTAATTTAAGCAGCCTTTCGGTAGGATGCAAGGAGCCAATGCTTCCCTTTTACTGTATTATAACATAGAGGGCAAAATTACTGATTGCTGATTGGTTGAGACAGGGGGCATTTTTTCTTAATTTTCTTTCCAACGAGGGCAAAATTACTGACTCCTGATTGGGCAAGCGCCGAAAATACTCGCATTTGATTGGCTAAGCGCGAGAGCGCGCCATTTGCATTTTGTAAGCGTCTTGAACGAAAAGCAGATTTTGAATTGGATTTGAGTTGTTCAACACAAGAATATAGTTTCAGAGTTTAAATTTAGCCGAGTTGGTTGGCAAAAATGGTATGGTAATCGGCTGATAGTTCGAAGAGAAATTCCAGAAGGTGAACCTGAACGTTTTACGGGAAACAGCAAATGGTTATTTCTTCTAAAACTACCGAAAGCCTTGGTTAATTCAGCGAGCGAGAGGTCGCTTCGCAACTCAGGTAAGCTTAAATAAATTTACTTAGTTTGAGTTTTGAGTGTGAGTTTGTCAATGAACTAGAATTGTAATTATCTCAAAAGATGAACATATGCATAAAATACAGTTTCTTTTTTTGTTTTGGACGCTGAGTAGCAGTTTAATAAACTGCTTGTGTGGAGAATTGTTTATTCTGAGTGCCGGCGGCGGATTGTGTTTCGACGTGCAATGAAAAGTTTTCAGAAAATTTTGCCCTCTATGTTATAAACAAGTAATCGCATTGAGCCCTCGTAGAATTAAGGATAAATTTTCACTTGTATTTTCAAAGTTTTCACAAATTGCCCTCGTCGCTACGCGACTCGGGCAATTTTGTGAAAACTTTGAAAATACGCGTGAAAATTTATCCTTAATTCTACTCGGCCTCATGCGATTACATATACTAATAACAACAAGCATTTCTTAGAGCTGATAAGTGTTGTAAATTTGTTATTTGCTGCTTTGTTCAATAAAGTGACGAAAAAAAAACAATAAACATTTCTCTGATTTCGCAATTTTCTAAGCCAGGACTTGTTCAAATGTGGATTATAAAAAGTGTTAGAACAAAATGCAATTATAAATTGGTGTCGGTTAGTTTGATGTATTTTTGCAGCAAACTAACTAAATATAAACACATCTCGCTTAGTACTGACCTGTACCGTGGGTATAACTGTTACGTGAACTTCACACTGAGAATCATCGTCCGTTGGCCACGTGTCTATGGCCAGCTCTGCTGTGGAGCCCGGCAGGGGCGTTACCTGGCCTTCCTCTTCTCTGTCCTCCTCCTCGTCCGAAGAGGAAAGTGATGGGGGTTTTCTGACGATTTGTGGCGGTGATAGGTTGTTTTGATTGATCCCTCCTTTACGCAAAACTGAAAATGAATAACAATCAATGAAAACGTTTAGACGCGGAATAGTGTGGGAAATTTATAAGCAAGGGAAAGAAGACAAGATGTTGTTAAAAGAATGGATACGAAAAGAGGAAAGCTAGTATAAAGTATTCCATTTGCTTTGTTTTGTTTGTTTTTTATTTGTTTATTTGTTCGTTGTTACGTTGTTGTTGTTGTTGCTGTTGTTGCTTTTCAATGTGCTTCCATCTTTACTTTGCGGTGCATGGCAAGCGCCAAAAATGGGGGGGGGGGGGGGAATTCCCAAGAATGGAGCACGAGGTGAAAACACCAATAAGCAAAGTAGACTTTTTCCCAGACCTAAATGTCTGAAGATCGTTTAGGCTGCTGCGTGGTGAGCCACCGACATTGGACCTGTGAACTGCAGCTAAAGTGCATGCATGGTAATCTAAATTACTACGTCACCAAAGTAACAAAAAGTAACATGTTGTACATGACATGTTTGCGACATAAGTAGAGTCGTCAAAAGTCAACCAAGTTCTGAAACGTGGGAAGGTAGGATATCCGGTAGGCAATGCTCAGTACATCCAGTAGTAAATAAATGTACCAAACTGTTACCCATAGGAAACCGTTTTATGCTCGAAATAGCGAGTAGTTCGAGTGACAGTCTAAAGCAAATTCCCAGGGTTAAACTTAGGGGCGAAGGGAGTTCATGATGGGAACTCTAATACCAAGGTAAAACTGACTGACGAACGACAAAAATGTTCACTGTCATCAGCTAAGAAACGAAGGTTTTATTTAACCATTGACTGAGAAATCTGAATAACTGTCTGGTGAGAAGTCAAAAATTCAACAAAATTTGTTAAGTTGAGAAACTCACGGTTCAGATGAGCCCCATGGCTATTAAATAACCACCGAAATAACTGTATCAAGCAAAAAAAAATTTCAGAAAGGAAACTTTTACTGGCATGCAATTAAGCGTTTATTACCAAGGTACGCTTTAATTAGCGATGGCTAAACTAGGCATTAATTACAAAATACATCATTTTCATTACCTCCATTTGGTTCCATTCCATTCATCAATTCACAAATTTCTTAAACCTTAGGGCCAGCTCACAACAAGGTGAATTCTGAAAAATGCAAATTAATGCAATGACCGTTTGGTGTAACGACTCAAATGGGAGAGTCGGGAAACGTAGACTTAAAAGAGACACTGCCTTAGCGCTAGCGATAATGCCTTAGCTCGATAGAGCTGACATTCAATGCAGCACTAAAAAAAATTCACATCTTATTTTGGGAAATGAACCGAAAAAGAAAAAAACTGTTACAGTTTGAAATCTTTCACTAAAATGGTCACACTCAAGTAAGATTCACGATTAACGGGTTTTAAAAATGCGACCTCCAAACAAAACAAAAATTATTAAACAGAAAAAATCTAAAAAAAACAAACAAAAAAATTGAAGCATTAATAAAACAAAGTTTACTCTACAAATCCACTTTGTTATTAAACAGTAAGGATTTCTAAGTACTTTATTTATCTTTATTAGAAAGTTTAGATAGATATCTATTACACATTTTTCTTTATCTTGTCTTACCGATACTAACAAGATTTCTGTCAGCCAAAGTATATTTTTTCTCACATTCACAGCTTATATTTTCCAATAAACGATCCATTGCATCTCCAAAGTTCTTGTTGTGTTTATATTAGGTGTCCAACCATTATTTCAAGTTTCTTTCGATTTCGATATCAAAACCAGGATATCGACGTAACAACTTTAAATAAAACGTATCACATGAAAGTTCGAATAGGCCATGAGAAGAGACAAACAGATTTGAAATCTTAATCTGTACATACGGGATTGTTTTCTTGTCAAAAAACAACGTCAGGGGGTTGTCGCATAATCAGCTTTGAATTCTGGCATTTCGACACAAAATTGATTGGGAGAATATTTTTCTGTCATTTGGAAGAGATTAATGCGTTTTTAATAGCGTGATTCAGCGCTGTAATGACGTGTGATAGCGTCTACCTAGAGTCTAAAATGTCTCTAATGTAAGTTTGTTAGGTTCAATTACACATATGTACCTAACCAGTCAAATTGTAAATCACAAAAAGGCCAAGCCAGTATAAATAAGTTCATGATATAGGCTGTGAGACAAAAAGGTTAAAACCGGAGTTAAGTAACCAGAATATTAGGATTGCTCTTTGCAGGAAGTTACACTGAAATGATTTTCAACCACTGATATTTATAAGGGTATCTGATGGGATAGATCAGCATAGCTAGTTTAAACAGAGCCCAGAATGTAAACTACGCTGATATAACAAAATAATAGTATTCTTCAGGACTAAAATACAGAGATATTTCGCTCGAATACTTCTAAATTTTTGGCCGCTTAATGTCCATCTGCTTTTAACAATTTTTTGGATTTTGGATTTTTTTTATTTAAAAACGCGAAAGGTTACTAACGTGAAAAAAGAAAAGACATTTTGTGGTAAAATATAATCTGTCAATATTTTTGGAAACGGAAAAACATGGCACCACCATTCAATAGTTGTATGAAGAAAGAACTGAAATCGGATGTGAAGTATTTTGTCATAAAATATGGAAATCTGAAATGATCGTGACTACAGTTTTAGCACGATTTTTTACACCTATCCACATGGAGCTTATTTTTCTTTTTCCAAATTAAAATGACAGCTAAATTTTGTCATTATGTCAATGCTCGCTTCAGCTAAAGTTTGGAAGGGAAGCTCATTGCAATACCGTAAATTTGAGGATAGGGCACGTTAAGAATGTCAGGACTGGGGCCTGCAGCAAAAGATACAAATATATATACGCAGGGTAATGGCCTCCTGATATACACTTGAAAGTGTACCAGGGGCCCGTTTCTCGATAGTCCCAGTAACTTTTCGGGCTCGGAGCTAGAAATTAAAATCGAAATCTATAGAACGTTGGCTTAGTTTTAAGCCCGCATATCAGCCCGACTTGTTTTATCAACTTTAGTAGAATTTTACTGCTCAGCTTCCATGATCAAATCCAACAATATTGGAGTCGTTGATGCAAACATCGAACACCTAAGATAGCTTTCCGGGCCCGTAAAATTATCGAGACTTTCGAGAAACGGGCCCCAGTACTCATATCATGGCAGGCTCAAAGTTTGGCTTAAATAAAGGGTCCAGAGAGTCTGAACATCTTTAGCAGGCAGCATGGAGACAATTTGTTGACAATTCATTTGGAAAAACAAATGCTCTTTAAAGTAGCAAAAAATGCCGATGGTGTACGGTGTTGAAAAACTCTACAAGGGCCAACGGACACAATTCTCAAAAGAATCAAATGTCTCTTTTTGTGATTGCAAGCTAAGATAATCTTTTGTTCATGACCACCTTTTTACTAATCTACACGAATTCATTGCATGAAATTATTTGTTTCCGCCCTTGTCAGAAACTTCACTTTTTTAATGGTAAAAAATTTCGTGAAGTGCTTGTATTTAGTGTTTCCTTGGTTTCCCCGGCAACGGCAAGTGGTGTTCAAAACAGCATATGTTTGAGTGACGCCTGGGGTTCGACAGTCAATAGCCCGTATTGATTATTTCATACGCTCAGTTGGCTTTCGGGTCAATATCACTTTTATTTTTGAAGTGCACAATGTAAACAACGTGTTCGAAAGAGACATGAATTCCATTGAAGTTAACTCGAAGGAAAATGCTACGAGATTCATTGGAACAAACAGGCAGACGTGGGGTTAACGCAAAGAACATGAGAAAACTTTCTCGCAGCGAAGAAAAAAGATCGATCTTAAATGTCTGCAGCTGTATGCTAATAATGTATTGACTTGATAACAAATAAAGTGTGCGTTGAATGCCCTGATGCGTCCGGCGCCAGCGTCTTATTTGCCTTTTGGTTTTTGTTGATGGCTTCTCTGCCAGTTCAGGAATATTAAATGAACGTTTAAAGTTAGAATTGACTACACAAAACAAATATATTGAATGGTCGGTAAAAAAATGTTTAACTTTTCACATTCTAACCACAAAATCCGTTAGTTTACTTTGAACATCCCGATCAATTTGTTACTCACTGTATTCCAAGCCACTGTTTAAGTTATGTTTGTTTTTTAGTGCGTTCAATAATCACAAAACGGTGACAGAGCAACTCTAAGATCATAAGTAAGAGACCTTCAATCGAACCGCCTGTATGAAACCTCTAACTTACTCTCAGATAAATACTCTACCTGTGTTAATATGTGTTTCTAACTTTTGCGTCTGTGGATAAAGCCCTGAAGTGCCACATTCGAATTAAAGCTACAAATCAGTACTTTTCTGTGGTGCCGTTTGTGTCTCGATGTCAAGCTTGTAAATTTAAATTAAGAGTTTTTCTCTTACTTCAAACATGGCCACACCAGGAAGTATATGTAAAAATGTTAGATTTTTTAATCCGACCGGTGGTTTCTCGGTACGTGAAATGTTCACGTGACTGGTAACGCCGTTTAACTTACAGACGGGAAAGTCAAATTGTTATGGAAGTGTTAAACCAGAATAACTCGTACCTTCTGTTCATTTGTGGAGTTCTTCTGCCGATGCTAGAGTCACAGAACGATTAAAAACTTCCTGTTTTTACCAATTTTTTCCTCGTATAACGCAAAACTGTTTTCAAACGAGCCTCCATTGTCAGATAAGCTAGACTGAACAAGATCGAGTCGTTTAATATTATCATTATTAATTAACATAATTACTACCTTGTGACGTAGAACGTGCAATATCAGCCATGATATAATTCACAAGACAATACGAAATACGTGATATCTAATGCGTCCTCCTATCTGTTGCAGAAAAAGTGGTAAAAATGAACGCTATCTCAAAAATTTGTTCGAAAAAATCCCTCCGGAAAATGCAATTGCAATTGCAATTTCCATTGCTCTATGGAATAAATATTCCGAGACATTTAGGGAAGAACGTTTCGGACAAGAAATCCACCTGCTCCGAAAGTGGAAAATAGATTTTGGTGTTTTACCGGGAATTAGCAAAACAGCGTTCAGTCGACCGAGTGTCTTATTGGCTTTCTTGGCGTTGCTCATAATTGTAAGCTTTTATTTAATTAGAACGGATGTGTGTTAAGCTAAAACTTAAGACGTTTAATATTTTTAAGAGGTTTAATTCGGCAAGAAATCTTTCATGTGACAAACACCACAGAATTGGCTAATGTTTTGCTGCTAATTGTAGGTTTAGCTAGTTTGAATCATCGATCGTCCGCTATGCAAAACTATTAATACAAAAACTTTAAAGAAGTAGGATATATACTTTACGCTTGAGAAGATAAGGAATTCGGAGAATCAAAGGAAAATGATGAAGCGACGCAAAACAGGAAAACTTCAATTAATCCGGCAGAGCAAAGTTTGATTTTCAGACGTCAGAAACTAACAAGGACAAACAAGAAGAAAAAAATTCTAATATTACTATCTATTAGTTGAGCTTCTTTTTACCAAAATTTCAGTGGCTGGCAAGTTGGGAAAATAAGTTTGCGCTGCTCGTGAACGTAAAAATGCTTCAAATTGTAACACTTTAATAGAAGGCCCGTAGCAGGGGGAGGGGCAGGGGGGCTCAAGCCCCCCCCCCCCCCCCAGAATTTTTAGAAGTTAAAAAAAAAAGAACAATTAATGTGCCAAAAAATATATAATGAAAACAAATTAATGTGTAACAATCAGTCTTGAATGCTGATGCTAAAAGTGCCTTTTATCACAACCTTTAACAGGGTTCGAAATCTGTTGAGTTGAGTCACTAGCCACTAGGGAAGGGGGCCTCAAGTGGGCTTCAAAAATCTTCTAGCCCACCGCACATTTCAGTCGCCCAGGTTCCTTAACCAACGTCTTTCTTTTCCCATATCACCTTGACCCTGGCAGTATAGCTCAAGACCGTGAAAGACTTTTAATAGCTAAGCGACTGCTATGTATTTGCTGCAAGCTTTAAGCCCATTGTTGTAAGACAATTCTTTGGAACTAAATTATATTTATTTCACCAATCGAGTGACAACCGTTACGTAAATGTTTACGAGAGTTAGGTAAAACAGGTCCGAAATTCGTTGCTTAGCTGGCGAAATGTTTGAATTTTTACAAACCTTGTAACTTTAAGGATACTTTTTTAAAACTGATGCTACAAATCTGGTGGATGTTGCAAACAACTTTGTCGGGAAAAAGCAAACAGGAAGCAGGTTTTTGGCAAACGAGGCCCCCATAAAGCTCTGATAAAGGTGTCCTTTTTGACAAAATCGATTCAAATTGTGGCATTGTGAACAGCGTTAGTATCTATCTGACATGAATTTTTGTACGCCTTATGACCTATTTGTTAACATCTGTGTTTTGGTGGGGGGGAGTCTTTGACTAGGCCAATTTGCTCGCGCCCACCCCCCCAGTTATTTCAGCCTCGCTACGGGCCTGAATAGAGTGAAATTATGAATCGCTTGTACTTGTTGGCATGTAGGCGCCGACACTAAGATTTCACCCATCAAATGAAGATTATTTAGCAGTACTTTCTTGTTGTACTCTTTAATATGCTGTACATGGATCCCACCTTTGAACCTGTGGTTAAAATCCTTTAGTCTTACATTCAAACGAAAGCTATTAAGACTGTAATCATATAAAACTGTACAATGATAGCCTGCACGCAGACGTCTCCTATTTCCTTTGCTTCACTATTTCCTTTTCCGCGTGAAGCAAAGGAAATAGGAGACGTCTGCGCGTAGGCTACGCAATGAGGGTTTGACTCTTGAGTCTGTGGATAAAAATCCTAAAGAGCGACCACTCAAATGAGAACTACTGAGCAGTACCCTTTCTATGATACTGTTTCTCAAGCAGTGCTTTTCCCTACAGTACAGTTTAGTATGATGAAGAAGGAGGTGGTGGCAACTTTTGAGTTTGAGGATAAAAGACTGAAGTGTGACCATTGAAGTGTGACGTATAAGTGTGACCTTTGAAATGAAAGCTATTGAGAAAAAATTGTTCGCCAAAGTGGAAGTGAATACCGAGTCGCCAAGTGGTATGGTAAATAACCACTATTGTTCTGACCCAGCAAGCACAGCAGCCCTTGAGCTGATTCCTTGTGAGGTCTTATCAAGCTGATAAATGGAGTTTTCTTTTGAAAAAACGCTTCTTTTCACAAAAGGGCTCGACGACGGCAGCTAGCCCAAAGTCAACTCTACAGACGTTTATAGGGTTGCCGTTAGATTGATGGTTCTAAAATTGGTTTTAGGTTAATGTTTTATTCTGCTTCGAGCCACGAGCAGGAAGCAACTTGAAAAAAGAAAATAGTGGACTCAATAGTAGACCTTTCTCTGGTGTTACGTTGTGCACTACCAGTGGTGGGCAGGCTTGCAAGCCCTGTGACCCCAGACCTGTGCCGGCGTGAGCCTTGTGTTCCTGGCAGGATTGTTCCGAGAGGGAGCGATCAGACGAATCAGCATCCTGGTAATTCAGGCTGGTGTGCGCAGGGATAGCAAGTCTATCTATATCGTGCAAATCGACATTTCCGGGAACACCGACACACCGAAACCGACTAATACTGTCACAGGGAGTGATGCACGTCAAGAATCTAAGCAAAAATATGGTCAATGGACTAGGACCGAACGGAATACAATCTCACTCTCGAAGCAGTTAGAAAAAGGGCTGAGGACAAGCAGGAGAGGAATTCCCTTGTGGTGACTCCATGTGCCACTTAGGGGTCTTCGGGTCCTAGGTAAGCGAGTCAGTCAAATAACTGGAAAGCGACGGCCTAGCGCCAGGCGGGCGGGGCTTCCGCGTGCTTCGCTGGAACAAGTGCGCGATAGCTGAGGTGGTGAGCTTTTTTGTTATTATTTCCTTCTCTTTCTTATTTTTTTGCTTGCAACCTTGTTTTTCCCAGGTCAAGTATAACTGAGATCAATCATTCTTTCTACGAGCCCATGCAGAGGCGATGATGCAGATTCATAGAGTATAAATGCGTATATTATGTGTTAATCTTTATTCATAGATAACACTTCCTTCAATTTATTACCTTTCTGTATTAATTTACAAGCGTACAAGAAGGAAGGACAGGGAAAACCATTCCAAAGTGACGATTCTTTACCGTTAACCGTGATCTTGAGATTAACATACGTTACTCTTTCATCATTAAGCTTCATTAATTCAACTTCCACATTATATACCTCTTCATCATTAGTTTTATGGTGTTATGGACGTGAAAGATACTAGGTATGTACTTTCTGCCTGCCCGTTCGTGAGTTGGCCAGATTATTTATGGTAGTACCAAGGTACATTACATTCATTTGCTGTGCCGTATGTCTTGTACTTATATTTATCCAGGCAGTCTCCTCCCGATGAACCGAACAGATCCGCCTGACCATCGTAATGCTTGTCCATACCACTTGTGCGCCATTCTGGTTTGTATCTGTTGATATAAAATGTGTCAACTTTTAAAAATTGAATCTTAACAACCTAATCCAGAGCCAATCGACTGTTTTGAATACAACATGAAACAGATAAAAGATAAAGTGATAAGTCAAATTTAACGTCATAGTGTAGGGAGTAGTCGCCTAATCTCCCGAGCCAGGGGCTCATGTGTAAACACTTGACGTCCAGGTCGAATTGAAATTTGGCAATGTTGGTTTTTAAGGAGGGAGGAAAACCGGAGAACCCGGAGAACAACCCTCGGAGCAAGGACGAGAACCAACAACAAACTCAACCCACACATGACACCGGGACCAGGAATCGAACCCGGGCCACACTGGTGGAAGGCGAGTGCTCTGCACCATCCCTGCTCCCCCGCAGACGAGGACGAGAAATGAAGTCATTACTTACTAGTCACAATCGAACAATGGCAAACATGCATTCCCTCAGGGACAAAGATGGGGGCTTAAACTAGGGAAATTCAAACCCGTTGCTAAGATAGTGTGTGTCGGTGATATCACTGGTGTCAGTGTGCAATATGTTGTCCAATGTTTAATTTCAGTTCAAACTAGGTAGGGAACAGAGGGCGGAGCAGTATTAACCAGGCATACATAAATATGCGGGTATTAAAATCACGCAGTGCTTTCTCTGCCTGGGAACTACGAGTTGCCAGGCTACTACACAGGCTTTGCCTTCGTACTCACTTGAAGTTGGGGCGGATCTTGTGACGTCACTGACTGACCTACTCACGTCCCAGGCCTTTACACGCACTTCATGTTTGTGCCTAGGGACTAGTCTAATTAATCAAGAAGTAGGGAGAGGCACTCGCCTGCGGCTCGTGTTCACTCTACACTTCTTTCGTGCTCTCGTCACTTCCTTGCGTGCTTTATCACAGAACAAAGCACGGTTTTGGCATTTTTATTTGTTTTATAATATAACTTTGCTCCCATTTATAAAGAAATTGGCTTTAATTTCCAAGAAAACGAGTTTTATTCATAGCTTGCAAGCAGGCGCAAGAAAGGTTTTCAGCTTGCCAGCACGTGCAGAATCAGTAGTGGCGTCACGGGTTACTCAGTGCATCTGTGCTTTGATAAAGCACCCTGTTTTAACCAACCAGAGCGCGCGTTATATCGAAACTTTATTATAAAATAGAAGTGTGTACGCGCGAGGTTTAAAAAAAAAGGTGCTGCGAGGGATAGTCCGTGAGGGACTCGCTTCCACTGTCAAATTTCCTGCTGTTAAAGGGTGGGGGGGACATAGTGTTTATTGGTCAAGAAACATGCAAAGAAATGATCATAATCTACCCGTCCTTTGGGAACTGCACAGTGCGAAGACCGTTCTTCCTTCTGTCAAAGCTCGCAATTCAGTTAATCGTTTCGGACAACTGGACCCCAGAGTACTATCACCAGCTTCATCAGTTTAACCATTACAAAGTGTAGAGGCAAAACGTATAACGAATACAGTTTCCTTCCTCTCTTGCCAATTCCTAGGCAATTTTTCTCGAGAATTTTGTTTGAAATTTGTTTGTATGTAGATAGGTGTTGCCTACATGTATATACCGCCCCGACTCTGAAGGAGACGGTTTTCGAGTTTTTGACCTAGTCGTCTAAAATAGAGTATATGGGTATATATCTCTACCGTTTTTGTCCTCAAAGGCATTCTAGCCGGTCAGATCTGTTCAAAATAGAGAATATAATGGGCCTTTTGGTCTGAAACTGAGTACAGCGAAGCCCCGTTAAAGCTAATGCTGTTTTTTCGCCTGGGTACGCTGTAGCGAGTATGCAAGCAATATTATTTCTTAGAATATGGTCACACCCACTGAGCCAATCAGTGTCCAGCATTTCGATGCTCTATATTCCATAAACTGTCTTAAATTATGTAACGTGGCGGGGGCTTTGAAGCACAGGGAAATTGTGGGGTAAAATTAGTATTCACAGAGAATTTCTGCATTCATTAGTAGCTCTATATAGTCATTAGTATGCTCTATCTCATAGAGCATACTAATGAGGCATTGTTTTTTGTTGGAAGCCTCATAAGTATGCTCTATATAGAGAATACTAATGACTAAGTAAAATTTACTAATGAATGCACAATTTTTCTGTGAATATTTATAACTAAATCGATAGAAACAATAGCACAGGTGACCCAAGCTAACAGTGTGAGCATGGGGATAAATATAAGGATTTGTATGGAAATTTAACAAATCATTTCTAGAATGGTAAAATAATTTGTTTTTCGCAAATAAAGTTCCTTACTTGTTTTAGTTTGTGTCCATTGTGTGTTTCTTGGTTTTGTGTGCTGAATTGAGCTTATTTAAAGCTTTTTAAGCGACTTTGGTTCATCGCTCACATACTGTGTAGATAACACTGAAAGGTTGAAGCCAACCTTGGGGTCTCCCCATAGGGATAAAAATTGTCCTCCTTCCCAGTCCCGGCCGCGTTCAGTGCCCCCGGTATGCCTGCACAGTATGTGAGGGATGAACCAAAGTCGCTTAAATAGCTTTAAATAAGCTCAAATCAGCACACAAAACAAAGAAACACACAATGGACACAAACTTTATTTGCGAGAAACAAATTATATTACGATTCTAGAGATGATTTGTTGAATTTCCATACAAATCCTTATATTTATCACCACGCTCACACTGTTAGCTTGGGTCACCTGTGACAACAGCTTCAACGGCGATGTCAGAAACACTCGTTATTTTTGTGTTTTAACTAAAAAAATGCAATATTACGGTGTAACAGCATAGCAAAAAGCAAATCGAAAGAAAACCCATTACTTTACATGAAATACGAAATGTTCAGACCTTAATTGAAATAGAAGGGCAGACTTATCTCTCCGTGTTTGCCGGACTAAGAGTATTGTACTTGAACTTGACTTTGGCCTCTTGGCTTTTCCTGCGGGTTCCCCACTTGCTGGTGTCGGTGGTTGTAGCGCGTCGAAGACTGCTTTCACCGATGTAAATCTAATAAATTTTTAGTGGCAATCACTGCCTCCAGTTTCAAATTTCCGTGTATTGGCCCACGGCCGTTTACGCGCCAACTACGATAAACCGCGCGGTGAAGGACTCTAAAACATTTGCACCTCAAAGGCATGCGTACAATAGCAAAAATATCGTAAACATAATAGCAACTTGGTTTCAAGGTGAGAACTAAAAAATTAAAATGCAAAAATACAATCTGCACGCAAAAACGAAATTGCTCGTGGGTGTGACCATGTTCTAGGATGGTTAGACAATGAACGCTCGTGTCCTATGGGATATAGCGTCCCTCGCAAGATAGAATGCCACTCGGCCCGCGGCCTCGTGCCATTCCATCTTTGCTCTGGACACTATATCCCATAGAACACTCGCGTTCATTGTCTAACCCTTACATACCCTTACATAACACTGTTAAAGAACCAATCAGAAGCGAGTAGATTGCTCGGGTGTCAAATTTTCTCACCAAAGTTTCGCGTTTACGGATTTCTCAGCTATCTGCACACGCCCCTGGCAGCCATTTGACCAAAGAACGTGCAAATAGCGGTAAATTCATCGACCATGGAATAAAACCTTCGGGTCAACAATAAATTCAACGTTGGCAGTGTTGGTGTAATCCACTAAATATTTCCTGCGAATTTAGTCCTCGGCCGTTCTACTTGGGCTTACTATAGTATGTGGTTGCTAAGATGCATGTGAGTGGGATTATTAACGATAGAATTACTAATAAATCGGAAAAAGTAATTTGATTAATGCACATGCGCCGAGCTCAAGCTGTGAACCTGTCCCTTTAATGCAACCACAGCTAGCCATCAAAAAGGAGTATCAACAACTACAAAAGATAAAAGGTGATATTTGAAAAGCGAAATGACATTGTAGCTGGAAAATTTAATTTTTGTCAATTTTTACTTGATTCAAATAAACATAGCGCGTTTCTAGCGACCGTATTAGCGAGATGAAATTATAAAGGTTACGGTCGTAAGGCGGGTTCACACTGGATGAAGGTTTCTAGATCTGTGCGGCGCACCCTTAGCCAAATTGCTAGGAGAAACCCACCCTCCTTGAGAGGTTGTTCTCGTCTGTATAACTGGACAAGACTGATCCGTATCAAACTTGCATGGGTACAAATAGTCGTACAGTGCAATTACCCTCATGCATGTTTACGTCACAACCACCAAACCTCTCCGGTCGTCGAAGAGTGAACCTGCGAATTGTCTGATCAATGAATTCCAAAGCAGCAAAGTTGAAAAGAGTAATCAGACAAAAACACTTCCGAATTGGCAAATGCCTGCAAAGAATTCGGATCAATTCGTAGAAACGAGGCTTGGTGGTAAATTTTGAACCGCTGACGTAACATGCATGCATTAGGTGTATTTTTGTCACGCCTGTCAATTCAGACCCTTTCACAGGCACGTTGCGGAATTCAGATTCCTTATGGCTTCTATGACTTTCGAACTGGTTGTTGTAGAAAGAAAACAAGGACGCTCTGTACAGTGTAGACTGAATCTTATCCGGAATTAACGACTCCCGCAATACTATTGTAGCCTCAGAATTAAAAATTGAAGTGTTAATCGTTGTTAATGGGTAACTATGAACACATCTTATGTAATACACAGCTGCATCTACAGGAAAACTAAGCTCTTCGCCAGTTTGAACACGCTAATAAGCGCGCCCATAACTTTAACAAATCTGCCACGGCTGTTTAGGACTGTTTCTTAGCCTTGCTCAACTGTTCAGAGAGATGAAGACTTGAAGAGTAACGAAAGACCACCCCTGTAATCGACACTGCTTACTTTTATTACCGGCCTCTTCTAAAGGTGAACGTTTCGATTAGTTGCCACACGTCAAACGTGCATGACTTGAAAGTTTTTTTAAAATTCACAATAATCAAGATTATTAACTACACTGGTTGTGATATTGCGTAACCCTCTGAGAAAATAAACACTCTGTAATATCAACAGCGAGAGAGTCTGCTGGACGCCAAACGCATGCAGTTGAGACATGAGCTGATTAGGGAAGGAAAAGTATAAATAAAATCAGGATGAATTTTACTTACAAAATGGTCATCCACAGGATTTTTGGTAAAGATGACTTGCATTTCTTGTTCTTCGGAGGTCACAATAGCCTCCCACGCAGTCGTTTTTAGGAGAGTCGTGGAGGGGAGTGAAATACGACTCTCCTAAAAACGACTGCGTGGGAGGCTACGGTCACAACTAAACGGTCATAACTCACAACTACTGATGACCTTTCCACAGCTTCAACTGTAGGCCAGTTTTAAGCTCAAGTTACCTCGCGTTTTGCCTGCGTGGACGCGCGATAGTACTCTAAATCCCAGTTTAATAATCAGTGAGCAACTATAGCCTCCGACAACCAAAAATTTGTATTCGTCTTCTTTTTCTTCTTAATTGGCTAGTGATAATTTAGAACATTTTAACCCTTTAAGGTAGGTTTTTTTGTTACAAACCCACTGCAGGCTTTGCAGCTATAAACTAATTTCTTTGGCCATTATGCTGTCCTGATTTTCAACCAATTCGCTCAAAATGCCAATGTAAAAAAACTACGCTTTTTTAAGGTTAATTTTTACCGCTGGCTCACGCACAAAACTCAAAGTTGGACTTCTTGGCGAACCTAACTATATCCTTACATTTTTCAGCTCTTTCTTCCCTTTTTCTTTCCCTTTTATTACGTTGTTGGCCTCGTCTTTACAGTGCGACTACCTCAGCTACAAAATGAAACCTAGCCGGCAAATGCATGCTCTCTCAGCCGGTGGCGCGCGGCGCCTGGGTACGAGGACCAGTCATTAAACGAGCTTGTTAACAAGTTACTAGTTTATAAACAACTGATAGCTATCTCTGAATTGAAAACAAAGAAGGACCTTTTGTCCTTCTATAATAACCAACGTGGGATAGGCTGGTAGTAAGCTTCCATTTTACTCTTCTGAAATAGTTAAACTGACGAAGCACTTCACGTTCATCGTACCGGTACCTTCCGCGATTCCTACTGGTATAAAGAAACGGCCTTCGCATTCAAGTTTCAGTAGGAGGGTCATCTTGAAAAAGGTATTTAAAAAGCCACCCCGACAACTCAAGGCTTGTTAGCTGGAGCTCAATTAGTAAAATTTTCGTCGAGAAACCGCTTGGGAAACTTAAGCTCGATGGAAGGAGACAACCATTCCCCAAATTAAAACAAACGAAAGTTCAGTAAACTTTAAAAAGAGCTTCCACACTTTGGGCTTTCCTCTCGTTCCATGAATAACCTAACAAAAGACATGATATTCTGAGCTCGACTTCTGGAAACAGTATCGAACTAATCAGGGTTGAGTTTTATAACGGAAAAATCTGTCAAATTTTGTCTAGTCTTATTCGAGAAACGCCAGAAAAGTTTTAGTCTCGACACAGTGGAACTCTATTAATTGAGATTGCCTGTGGTTAAACGCGCTAAACGTTCGGTCCTGGTGGGCCAGCAGTCTTTCGATTTCTCTCATTAGAGGTGAAAACAGCAAAAAGGTCAATCATCATTTGACGAAAAATATATTTAAAAACATCATGATTAATAATAAAATCTCTTGCAACAAATTAATAAAATTGAGAGAGGAAGAGGGAGGGTGTTGTATACCTGATGTGATTTGCAAAAGTAGCTGCGTAAACTCCACATTGCGCTGCGTCAAAACTTCCTCTACAGCGAAAGTAATTATCACAGTTCATTGCCTTAGCAGCTTTCATGTCGTTCAAGGCCTTAGACATCTTCACCACTGCACACAAGATCTGATGCGGAGCCCCACGGTACTTTGCGGCAGCTTTTTTCATCCAGCGAGGAATGGAATCGGGTAAGTTTTCTAACCAGCTGGGAAGGGCTTGTTGACTCGATTCGCCCCTTTTCAACTCCTCGATTTTCGCGCTGTCAGGGATTTCTCGTCCGGAAACATTTCGCAGCAGTAGTAGAATCACACTGAACATAAAAGCAGCCTTAAAGGTTGCGCCGTAGAAGTAACTTTGTGTCTTCATTTTTGTTATAGAAACTGCACTCTTCTTTCAAAACAGCAACAGCGATTACAAGCCTTACTCTTGACTTTGAGCTCGCACTCAACCCACGAAGCCTCCTGTCAAGTTCATCAATTTATATCTTTTAGGTTTTCAATTAGTGAAGAAACGTTTCCGCCCTAAATCTGCTTGTTATTCATTAACGTTCATTAAATTCTCCTTTGACGGAGAAATCAAGCTTTCAATTAAGAGTGATTGTCGAGAATTTGCCCATTTAGTGTCATTGAGAATGACAAAGTGTTACTTTGCCGCCTTTGACATCCAGGATATCCTCGAGAAGTTCTGGAAAGATAAATTAAATTCTAGTCTATCTTTTAGATCTTTGCCCATAAAAGTCAGAGTATCTCTGAAATCGCGTTTCTAAACGAGGTTATCGTTGTCTTATTAACTCACGATCAATCATATCTCTTAGAAATGTCAGCCTTTTTTCAGCGGTGTGTATGAACTATAGAAACTAAATGAGACAAGACCGGTGATATATATTTTTTTGTATTCTACCTGAAAGATGACATACAATAAGATGCCGCACGTGTTGGCTTCAAATAAACAGTGATGAATCAGTTAGTGGACGGGAAAATTTATACGCTTAACAAACTGATTCATATAGCACCTGCTTAACAACGTTAACCTTTTTTACATGAAATTCACGATTTCAAAGAAAAAATAATTAAAATAAACGCAATCATACACCTGCAAATTGGTCTTGCATGAAGTCTCTTCTTCGAGTCTTTAATTACAGGCATTATTTTGTTGCTACACGAAATACTAAGTAAACGTGAAAAAAATAGCTAGGATTTTAAGGATTTCCTTCAAAGATGCAAAGTAATTAAAGTACTGTTCAGTCGGTTTTAAAGTTTGTCACACTTAACGTGATTTTATCACAAACTCACAAATTACAACAATCTTCTACAGCGCCACGGTTTTTACAATTGTAACTGTGGTGCTTGAGAATTTCATCACAAATTCAAAAGGCAGATATCAGCAGTGTTAAGGTTAATAAGAGACAAGATGGAAATCAGAAAGTAAACTCAGTGGATGAAAAAATGGATAAAAACACAGGGACACAAAAATAAAGAAATACTGTCTTTATTTTCCTTTATTTCCTTTTCTTTATTATTCCATGCTCCGAGTATACTTCATGACTTCCACCTTGTCTCTCCTTTCTTTTTATCTTGAGTTTTCGGACTATAATACAAACGTATATACATATTACAAATACAACAGGAACACGTTCTGAGCACTGCGATATACCGTTTTGTTGGCGCCGTAAATCTTAATCAAATATCCTGCGGAAAGTCTTTTCAATTTTCCGTTTGCGCAAGTAAACAGGTCGCATAAATGATTTTAAAGGACTTCCTGCGTGTGAAGCCAAACACGAAGCAGTAAACATTAGCACATCCCCTGTAGAAGCCTTGTAAGCAAGATTTCCTCTGAAGAACGTATACATGTATTTCACTGTTTATACTGATTAAATAGATGACATAGAAGCTCTAACCTGATGCGCGTTTCTCAAAAGCCCCGACAACTTTTGGGCCCCGAAAAGCCATTTGTAAAAACATGAAGTAGGGGCGAAGTAGGGGTGTTACATTTTTTCATGTTTCTGAGCTTGGTACCAGGTGGTGATTTTAGATTTTTACACCCTAAGCGGTACCAAACCACGCATTTTTACCCCTAAAAGGTAGGACGAGAACCCCGACATTTACGTAGAAAGGAATTCCGCTCTCAGGAACTGGAACTGCTAACAATTGACCCAAAGTAATTACTCTGTTCCTTCTGACCTTATTGCAGTGGCCTGATAAATCAAACTTTTGTTAATTCGAGCGTTCTGTGTTAATTTCCCCCGATCTTTCGAGAATCTGTATTCTGTTTATTAACACCATTGAATTTGCACCTGTCTCTCATCAAACTCTCCCCAAAGAGTATTCGAATGGAACATGAACGAAAGAACTGAGTTTGCCGGTCGCGGGGGCGGCATACTTAGACTGAACAGAGGTTCACTGTGAGATTTGGGAATCTCATCAGTTAAAGGGGCTTTGTCACGGAGGTTTGCCCCTTCCTTAATAAAACAAATTACCACATTTATATCTAAGTCAGTCAGACCTTCAGCTCATGCATGAAATGCTTCAATCAAGATGATTTTAAAAGGAAGAACAATCCAAAGTTAAAAACTTAAAGGTTCAAAGGTTCAAATGAGGCCTAACACTATTGTAACAAGAAATTCTAGGGAATTTTCAGGCGGCGCAGAGTCTGTCAGCTTCCTTTCCCTGGGCTGTTATGTATAAATAGCTCTCTACCTTGAATCGAACTTGATTCGGGCTCCAATGTGACTCGTGCTATGGCGCTCAAAACATCAACAGTCTAATCTACGTAACTTACCTAGAATGGTAAGTAAACTTTTTATCGTCAAAGCTTCCGAAGAGTCTCTTTCGCTAGCGTCTCCAATAGATAACTAAATCTATCTGCTTACGTCATAGCTACAAATGAAAAATTCACCTTTAAGCTCTTCAACAAAGCTAATCTGACGAAAGAAATGTCGCGTAGCGTATATGACAGATTTGCTTTGAGAACTTTCTCGCTTAATGACCTCTCAATCAACTCTATCGACACAGTGAAATTAAATGATATTACCCAAGAATGTCAAATATTCAGAAATTGATTAACTGATAAAATCGGTGACTCTACCTCAAGAAATAAATAGAAGCTAGGCTACTTGCAATCTAAAACCTCTAAACCTGTGTTTATAAAGATCAGTGTTTACTGTTCACAGCTATTTAACCAGTAGACTCAACAATATCTTTCTTCCTATGCTTTACATCATCACAAAACTCAAGAATGGAGTTTGTCATCGCCTTCGCAACCGGTTGAGTTCGAAGCACTATGTAACCACAACTAACAATACTCTCCATGACTCATAGACGATCTCGCACGCTAAACAAAATGGCATTTCAATGCGAAACATACAAAAACATACAAAACTATTTTTATGCCGACATACTGACAACCTGCAAAACTCCAAAGTTCTCACTAGCCTTTGTAAACACTGCCCCTTAGAAATTCAACAATACCTTTACTCAACTTCAATACACCGCAAAACTCAAAACAACAAAATTACACTTCACACTTTCAGTCTCGTAAAAAAAAACGTCATTATAACGAGCCTGATTATATAGAGCCCGCGCGGAGACTAAGTCTACTGACTACCGCCAATTCTGGAATGTGCTACCCATTTCATTAGACGGCAGCGACGTTTGAGACGTCGCGCCGCCTAAAAAATTAAATCCGTAAAATTCAAGCTTTCGCCGATCAACGGCATCATCGTTTGAGACGTCGCGCCGCCTAAAAAATTAAATCCGTAAAATTCAAGCTTTCGCTGATCAACGGCATCATCTGATGATGCCGTTGATCGGCGAAAGCTTGGATTTTACGGATTTAATTCTTTACAATAGTGTTAGGCCTCATTTGAATCTTTGAACCTTTAAGTTTTTAAAAATCCAAAGTTAGTTCTTCACCAATTTTATCTACGACGCAAAAGCTTGAATTTAAAAACGTCGGTCCAACACTTTCAAATTGGAATCCAGATTATATGATTTCCATCATGGCAAACCGGCCGTAAGCAAACGCAATTATTAGCGGTTTCTTTGCACTAGAAAAGCCATTTTGACAAAACTGAGCCATTAATTGTAGGCTTCCATGTCTTCCATTGATGTAAGTATGTCTTTTGTTTTGAAAGTGATGCTAAAAATAGATGGCATAACATCAGTTTAAGCAGCTTGCCTCAACAACTGAGAAACATTATTCATAGTGATAGGTCTTTGACGTGTATAATCTTGACAAATTCAATGGTTAATTTTCCGTGAGAGGGAGGCATAACTAAACGAAACGCGTGCGGGGAGACTTTTAAGATAAAACAAAACCTTATCAGAAGACCATTGTGTTTCCTCTTTGGATCACTGACACTTCATATGCTATTTCTGTGCACCACAATTTGTTTTGATTCATTCAGTTCTGCCTCAAACATGATACAAGTTTTTGATAGGTCATACAGACTAAATGCTTAAAAAGAAATTCTAGCTCTAGAATATAATTAGACAAATTTCGAAACTTTTACCGATTTGTGGTAGAAAGGCATTGCAAACAAAAACTGAAAGATTGGCCGGAACCTATACTTTGTCACATGAAAGCAGTAAAAGTTTGGTACTGTTCAGTTCTTAACCTGACATTGAACATTAATATATGAAATTCTTATATTTGAACTGCGGATAAAGATAGAATTATGTGAAGATCATCGCAGTGAAGGTGTTTCAACCTAAGCGGTCGAAAAGAAGAAACCTGAAAAAATTCAGGCTTGAACGGGAATCGAACCCATGACCTCTGCGATACCGGTGCAGCGCTCTAACCAACTGAGCTATCAAGCCAACTGGGAGCTGGTCAATTGAGAGTTCGTATTTATCCCGTAGATGGTAGACTGCGAGTAGTCTCTAATTTTGGCGATTGTGATTGTGGGGCGGGCAAAATACACACGCGCCAAAATTAGGGACTACTCGCAGTCTACGTAGATGGTGAATAAATGAACATTACTACATGAAATTCTTATATTTGAACTGCGGATAAAGATAGAATTATGTGAAGATCATTGCAGTGAAGGTGTTTCAACCTAAGCGATCGAAAAGAAGAAACCTGAAAAAATTCAGGCTTGAACGAGAATCGAACCCATGACCTCTGCGATACCGGTGCAGCGCTCTAACCAACTGAGCTATCAAGCCAACTGGGAGCTGGTCAATTGAGAGTTCGTATTTATCCCGTAGATGGTGAATAAATGAACATTAATATATGAAATTCTTATATTTGAACCAGCTCCCAGTTGGCTTGATAGCTCAGTTGGTTAGAGCACTGCACCGGTATCGCA
The DNA here is from genome assembly GCA_964030785.1 of Siderastrea siderea. Classification (NCBI taxonomy): domain Eukaryota; kingdom Metazoa; phylum Cnidaria; class Anthozoa; order Scleractinia; family Rhizangiidae; genus Siderastrea; species Siderastrea siderea. The sequence continues at coordinate 10,466,256 of OZ034968.1, read as the reverse complement.
GAGGTCAAGGGGTCGATTCCCGTTCATGCCTGAATTTTTCAGGTTTCTTCTTTTCAACCGCTTAGGTTGAAACACCTTCACTGCGATGATCTTCACACAATTCTAACCTGACATTATTGAACAAAGTGAACGAAAAGAGCGACCAAATTCTTTTATCAAGATACAAGACTGGGATGACAGAGAGAATCTGGTAGCGTAATAGTCAAAGACTACGACATTATCAACGTATAAGCATTCAGTTTGTCGTCAGCACGCAAAGCAAGTGTTCTGACGGGTTGCCACTAGTCAAAGCCATGACTGGCTTCTCGCTGCTAGTCTATGTAAAGACTCGGTATCGAGCTTAGTCATTTTACCACAGGCGTCCCAAACTCACGATTCGAGAAATCGATCGAATAAATGATTTATGTAAGCGTGTGAATGATTTATGTAAGCGTATGAGTGATTTATGTAAGTGTATCGAGTGGGACGTGACTACTTGAAGTGCGCGGTGTTGTTACAATTTAGGCCGTTGGAAATTTGAGCGCTCTGTAAGACTTTGTATGCAGTTTAAAATAACGTGGAATAAAAGCGCTCGACGAAATAAAATTTCACCTTCTTTTCAATAAAATAAAGAAGATGTACTCACCTTTCTTGATTTCTGTTGTCCTTTTGGGCTATTTCATCGTTTTTGGGGGGTTTTGAGGTTTTTGTCTAGATGAAGGCTACGACAAAAACCCAGGCGGTGTGCGTCACGAGATTTGACCAATCAGAACGCGTCATTCGTGTAGGTATTTTCGCGCTCGGAAAGAGCCGCTTCGAGAAGTGTATGAGGTGAAATTCTCTTTATTTTCGACGCTTGTGATTTTGTTCTCGGAATTGTACCCCATCCTATAGTTTTTGGAATACCATATCTTAGTTCTGGTCAGGTTGTCGTTGAAGGTAAACGTTTTAGTCGTGTTTATGAGAAGTTCAAATTGGGCGGCTAGTTGAAAGCCGCCATGTTGATTTCACTGTTAATGTCACAGTTCTTCTTGGACTCGAAGTTGCTTACTCTTAACGCTATTTGCCCATTAACTTGGCCAGTTAGTTAGTATAACTTTTCTTCTTTTCAAATTTCGGGGTCTACCCGGGTCTACCCCTTATGGTTTTTCCGTTACAAGCCGTTAAAAGTATCGTAGAATGAAGAGATCGTGTAAATCAAGTAGCAGATCTCCCGGGAAACCGGTGTCACAGCGGATTTTGTCCCCCCGCCGATTTTGTCCCCCCGGACCAAATCCGCTAGCGGATATTGTCCCCCCGGACAATATCCGCTAGCCGATATTGTCCCCCTTCGCCGAATTTGTCCCCCCCTCAACAATTGTTATTTAAGCTTTGTTTCCCTCTTACTCAGTAAACTTTCCATTTGCAAACTTTTTTGCAACGTTCCCTCGAATGACAACACAAAACGTGTTATAATTCTGCCATATTTATTATAGTAAATATAGTCACTTGTTATAATAGCGATGCAATTTTGCGTTCTATGCTGGTCTCTAAGTTATTTCAGAAATTTACTATAATTCATTGCAAAGCTTGTCGTAAACAAAAGACCTGACTAAACACAGCGTCTAACTACGGTTCCTGTTAGCAATGAATCGAAAACGTTAATCTTAAGCTTGTTTGAGTTGCGGCTTTAATAATCGCTCTTTGTTTTATCGGCAAGCGAAAAACTGTTTAATGTCGGAAGCTATTTAAAAGAAATCTATTGTCTAGAGTAAAAGTCGAGAAAACTGCTCTTTGTTTTATCGGCAAGCGAAAAACTGTTTAATGTCGGAAGCTATTTAAAAGAAATCTATTGTCTAGAGTAAAAGTCGAGAAAACTGCTCTTTGTTTTATCGGCAAGCGAAAAATTAATTAGAGTCCAGTAATCTTATTGTCCTGTATCTTTTCAGGTTTTTGTAAATTCACTCAACCGAACATTTATTCTAATAAACAAACTTGACACTGGGACTTGTTAGCCGAACATTGTTTATTAGTCGAAAGTTATGTGCAACCCTCGTAAAACAAAGTTGATTTATTTAATTTCAGACGTATACAACAAACTAACAAAAAAAAAGCAATTGTAAATTTGGTTCTGCACTTTAGCCTAGGATCAACAAAAATGACACTTGATTTTCGATTGGAAAACGTTGCTTCGGGCCGTGTTGAGAAAAACATAGCTTTTCCAATGCGGTGTTTGGTAAACACCGAGACTTACCTTGTCTATTTCGTCTTTTCAATGTTCATGAAATATTCGTATTCACATTTAATCGTCTTTTCTTTTATTCGTTTACGACTCCAGGAGTACGATAGCGAAGTATGATCACTTTTGACGGGGGGACAAAATTCGCGAAGGGGGGACAAAATCCGCTAGCGAATATTGTCTCCCGGGGGTCAATATCGGCTAGCGGATATTGTCCGGGGGACAATATCCGCTAGCGGATTTGGTCCGGGGGGACAAAATCCAGGGGGGACAAAATCGGCTAGGACACCGGCTAAGAAAAGTAGACCGAGTTGAACGCCGAGACGAAGGGAATAACATCGAAATTCGAAAGACTCTGCTCAAATTTGAACCAGAAAAGGGGAAAAAGGTCAATTTCTATAATGTCTAGGTCATTTCAGCATTTTATCTCCCTTGGTTGTGTTTGTGAGGTCCTTCTTTAAATTAAAGCAGGTTACTCGGGTGCTGTACAAAGTGAGCTTATTTTATAAATATACGAGTCGCCAGTGAAGCTGTTTCTTTCGTTTATTTATCACAAGACGTAAACAGTGATTTTATTAGTACATTCTAGTAATAAAATGGTGAACAAAACAACTTGTACAAGCAAAAGTTGTTACTGTTTGTCACTGTTTTGTGTGTAATCTTACCATTATTTTCTGACAGTCAGCTCTACAACAACTGTGCACGTCTCTGCCACCAGTGGAATAGATTATGTATGAACTATATCTGAGTGCTTAAGAATTGTGAAGCTAATTTTGATTTCTAATAGCTTATCGGCCTAAGATAGTATTGTTTATGGATATGTCCACACTTGGTGTCTGTGCAGTGGCACAGACTGGTGCTGTGTTACTGGGTATCCAAAATGTAATATTGTGTACACATTTTAAAAACTGAGCTCTATTTTGCACTATGAGATGCAATTTAAAAATGTGATCATAGGCAGGAGTTATTGGTATATAAGCGGACTGACAGAAGGTGTTTGCTAAGTTGTAACCTTGGAATTAAAGAAAGACAAACACATGGAATTGGTGATCACTTTAGAGCCCAAATTGAAGTTAGGCACCCAAATTCATGCATGGGTACTTGAAAAAAAAAAGGCGTGTGTTCATATAAGTGCCCAGTGAAAATAGTAATCAGTGCAAAAAGAAATAGGTATTCTGTGTGCATGTAGCCTCTGTACAGCCGCCCGTCCTCCTCAAGAAAAAAATCAGAAATTTGTATGTCTCATTTGGTTGTCTTCTACCACTCTTTTTTGCCATAGTGCTGCTACTGAGATACACTGTGTGCACCAGTCTTTTCTCACAGAGAAGATGAAATAAATATTTACTTGATATTCTTGGAAGCCTTATAACCCAGACTACAAAGTGAAATAGTTGGAATAAAGTTGGCTGTATTGCAAGTAAATTTTAGCACTGTGCTTTTGCACAGTTAATGAACTACACCCTCTTACTAACAAGACAATAGTGAAGTATTAAACTTACTGACTCCTGTTGGCAACATAACAAACACCAAAGTTCAGAAGAACAGCTGCATTCAGGGGCCAATTCAGTAAAACTTTTACAACTATTATTTGCAAGTGTAGCTATTGTTTTTCAAACTGTAAAACAATAGCTGCACTTGTAAAAGTTTTATTGAATTGACTCCTGGTCATTATCAGGTTCTGGTTGGAGCTTTGCCCATACTGCTTTGTCTTTAAAATGTTCATATACAGGTCTGGGGTGGCTAACTACCTTTCAGATACAGCTATTTCAATTAAAGTTGTAGGATTTTAAAGCCTCAAGCTTATGCGACAAGACCGAAAGTAAGTATGGGTAGCTGTATGTTGTACATCTTTTGTGGTTCGGCTGTAATTTCACGGCTGCCGCTGCCATAAGATGGGTAAAAGTATCATAAATACTTGTCCAAGTGATCTATTTTCTGAAGAATTGAGCAATAGCCTAAGTTTGGTAAATTTATTAATAAATTACCCATATCAGCTTTCAGTCTTGTTGCAAAGGTTTTCCAACAACATTAATTGAAATAGCTGTAGGTCCAGAAACACAGGCCAGTGAGATATTTTAGAAGTAATTATCATGATAGCCATCACAAAGTGTCCTCAGGGATTAAAAGGAAATTTGAAGTGACCTGAAAGTGATAATTGAAGCTGTCACGTATGAAGGGCTTTCTCAACAATCCTTGCCTGTATTTCTGGAACCATCAGCATGCCTTAGCTCATGTTTGTCTTTTGTGGTATTACTGGAGTGTGGTAAAGAAAAATTCATGGCAAAGCTGTAAGCTCCTGGCTTTGCTATAAATTTCATCTCATCAAACTTCAGCAAGAGCACTTGCTTTGCAGGGAAGGTATTCCTAGAGGCAAACAATATCCTTGAGCTCTGATATTACACTCTGTCATATATGTGATGTTTCAATTACCAGAACAGATGACATTGTTAAAATTATTTACTATTGAGCCCACTATCCAGCCTACATATGTCCATGTGAAGGAGCAATCCACTCAAACGTTCCATACTTTCAACTGACTTGGTACAGAAAAGACAGCGAAATACATTTTATTTAATAAAATAACTAAGACATTATGTGCACTCTGAGTGGCTGAGATGTGTGTTTGCATGCGAGTGTGTTAATACAGTCGAATAAAGCAAAGAAAAACTTTTGCTGTGTTTGGATAGCCTGATATACAGTAAATACTCAAGTGGGGGGAATTCTCAAGTTTATACGCAACCTGGGCTGGGCACTCCCTGCAACCCTCAAGGGTTTTCATAACTGTCTTGAATTCTCCCAACCATTCTCGTGTTTATATTGGGCTATGCAAACACAGCAAAAGTTTTTCTATTATTTGCTTGAATTCAATCTTTTACAGTGAGACCTGTGGACAAAATTATTTTCACATATTTTCTGTAAAAGGAAACAACACTCTTAAGCAGACAAGAAGGTCAATGAACCGAACATCGGTATCAGTTTTTTTAATGATAAATGTGACTGCAGGAATGTAGGTTAGTAACTTGTTAAAATAGGAAACAGAGGAGTATATATACATGGAAATATGGCTGTGCCTTGGGATCAGCATCACTAGTCATATAGCAAGGTTGAGAAAACTAATGTGCAGTGTTTGATATAAGAGAAAATAAAACATGGTTGATGAAGTAAAAGCCATTAGTAAAATCAAGGACAAGAGCATAAATGATGTTATTAAGACAACAAAGTTTTTATTTTTGTGCAGCCGTGAACTTACATCAACAAACTTGGGGAATCCCTTTGAATGGCTGTTATCAGGAAATACTTGAATTTCCAGGACGACTACCGTAAATTATTTTTTGTCTAATACATTTTCGGTAAGTTGTTAGGCTATATCCTTGTGTTGCGTCCTTCGCCTGAAGGAAGATCTGATTTCCATGTTTGTAAAAAACCGTAATCACACGTCAGCCGGCTTTCTCACCTTGCTCGTTGTCCGCGCTTTCTAATCTTTCCCGGTAGCGTAAGTCCGTGAACGATACCAGCAAACTAAGTCATGTGGATCTCTTTTACCGCTGATCTAGTCAAAGTACCAAACAAATACGAAACACTTTCCGAGAAACGAACGTAGTCTGCACGTTTGCACATTCGATCGACTCCAGATCGTGAAAAACTTATTCACCTGGTCCATGAAACCAAAATATTAACCATTGAAAACAATCTAAATTCGTGCCCTCAGTTATTCTCTTCACAACGGGAAGCAAGAGTCTTAATTCCCATTTTTACCGCCATTGTAAGGTCTCTCGTGAGATGTTTACTCCATCGTGTCTCGAGTGTAATGGACATCAGTTATATTTTTACCCATGACCCTTTGTGGGCCGTGACGCACACCGCCTGACAAAAACCTCAAAACGAACGGTCAATTTACTTGATCTAAAGTCTGACTCTACCTCTATTATGAATAGGTTTGCAGTATTTTGAAACCCAAACGAAACGTTTCTTCGCCAAGATTGAAAAGTGAAATTATTTCGGAACCGGGGGTCCATATTCGCTAGCGGATTTGGACCGGGGGGTCCAAATCCGCTGCCGAATTTGGACCGGGGGGTCCAAATTTGGGGGGGTCCAAATCTGCTAGGACACCGGTTATCATGTCTCCAATTATTTAAAAGTGGATTAAATATTAAACTTGAATAGTCTGAATAGTACACTGTGCAAGGTTAACACTAAGGTCAGAGCGGATCAGATTTCTATGCTCCATGTGACCGAAACTCGAAGTCTCACCTTGACATCTATCGTCGGTCAAGGCCAAGATGTAGTTCGGTCAGTTCTCCTATCTGTTGTTTTGCTTTAATCCGAGATGAGTGAATCAAGCGGGTTAAAAGAGGCCGATCTGCTTGATGCAACCGTGTGTCTGTATAAACTGGGGGCAGACAAGGCCTGCCATCGTTGGAGTATTATGTGAAAACGTGAGCGAACGTCAACATCAATCGCGGTATTCAAGCAATATCTTACCTTGAGTCATGGTTTCAAGGAGGTGGCTACAAGTTTTGGTGTAATGAAATTTAGCACTACGATCTCAATTCATAGACACATGAAGGAACCACAGTTTCCGAATGGGAGAATCTTCTTGTGTACTACGCAGGACGAATGGCTCATTTATCTTGCCTGTACAAATGGGCAGTCGAAAGACTTGCTTACAAAAGGAGGAAACATATCAAGCTCCATAGACACGAAACTCACAGTTTCGAAAGGGGCTAATTGTTATTGTTACACATTTGACTGAACTCAATGTCAACAAACGGTGCCAAAGCTCAAACGCATTTTAATGGCACTTTATAAAACCAAGACAGTCATTGCAATGACAAATCTTACGAGCCACTGTTCATATCCTTTCTTAAAAATCACATACTTGTCAGTGCAAAAATATTAAGAGGCTACATTATCTAAATGTTTCCATTGTTAGAAGTGGTGCAGGCCTGTCGCTCCTTGCTACTCCCCACTACTAAAAGGATCGTCTGGATACTTTTAAGTTGTTTTTATCGCACTCACTACAATAAAGTTTTCATGAAAGCGTCAAATAAGTTGTTGCATATCATTATTAGCTAAAGATAATCGCGTATACTTGTATTATGTACTGTCCTCTCTTCAAATTCTGTTTCTTTATGGCGGTTAACACGCACAAACAAACAGAAAAGCAGTCAATAAGTAAGAATCAATGCAATCTGGGATCTCGAATGATCAAATTTAAAAACGCTGGGCCCTGGGCTCCGCAGAAAATTTCTTTGGGCTCCAGGCTCCACAGCCAAAAAAGGATCAGGGCTCCAGTCAGTAAAATGATCAGGCTCCGGGCTCCAAAGCAGAAATTTCAGGGCTCCAGGACTCCAGGGACCCCCCTTTGAGACCCTGCCAAGTAGTCACAGATGAAGGTCCCAAGGTCAACATGTTCAAGTTGTAAGAATTTGCGGCCAATTTTGTAACAGCCTACGAGTCTGAGGCACATTTATCAGCCTATAAAGCAGAAAAGGAAACTGAAAAGTTGCGTTAGCAGTCAAGACCGCAAAAAAGCTATGCGCAAGACCACCAATGCCGAAACCGACCCACACGTAACCATCCTATATCACCAAAATACACCAGCAAAAAAGGAATGGAAACAAGGCCTGCTCAGAAGTTAACCCTTTGCATGCCAAGGGGGTGGTATTTATTTCTTACAAAAATGAGAATGTCAACAAAGATGCTTGTCATGCTCATTATTTACAACAAAACCCCACAGACCCATACATATTTAGCAAGTATATAAAATATACTTTCATATCGAATAGAGAAATTATAAGACATATCAAAATTATGACGTCATGAGCACCATAATTAGCATAATTATGCAAATTTTTAAAGAAACTTTAGTAACACTACACCACTGCAAGCTCTGACAAGAAAAAAAATATACTGTTCAGTGGTTTCTTACTACAAATACAATACATTTCCAATTAATCTTTGAAGGGAAATTAAACAATAATACAGAAAACAATCTTTTTTTAGGAGAAGCGAACTGCCATACCTCTTGCATAATAATTAGTGTGAAGAAATCCAAACATGATTTAGCTCTCTATTGTTGACATTTCTTCGGTGAGGTTCACTTAAATTGGTGTCCACGTTGTGTTTGACTTCTCTGGGACATTCTAAGTCCACAAAAACAATTTCCACAGCTTTTCCTCATCATTTGACTCTTAATTTGAATCCTCTTGACTGGATTCTGATACATCAAAGAAAAGCTACTCTTCAGAGCCTCGACGACATTGAATACTCAATGGCATTACAAGTCACCTTCGCCAACAAGTCATCATCTTCAACAAAGTAAAGTTTTACATCCTTTTTATCGTTTCCAGAGTGTCAATTTGGCTTACCTGCAGAATACCCCGCCACTTATTTCCATCTCATTGAATAACAAAAGTGCCTATTGTGTTATGCCTCGTTCTTCAAAGCGTTCCGACACATGTAAATGAAGTGGCGGGGTATTCTGCAATTGCTCCAAATCTCTCAAAACTCGTCCAAATACAAGGCAAATCGAGCAAATGTTGATAAAACTGAGAAACTACTTCATGTAAATTACAATTAAATGTGATAGTAGTACCCAAGCCCTAAGATCTTTCTTCCAGGGCCGCCGGAAGGGGTCCTGTAAAATGCCGAATAGAGTATAGTGCCCAAAAGAGTACGACGCATAAATTATGACTCATTGTGCAATATCTGTCTCAGCAGGAAGTAATTTAGTCTCACATTGTCATCCAACGCACGCTTTCTACATTTTTAAAATTAAAATGAGCCAGCTTAAAAGCCTTTTTCTCCCCAGTATCGAGCAAACCCACCCATCAAAAGAAAAGAGATGAAAAGCTAAGGCGGCAATCAACCACACAACTACAAAATCAAACGCGTTGGCAGTTTCTATTATGTATTCCCACATTCACCCTGACTGTGTGCACAATTGTCACTCGATCTTAAAAACCATATCACCCATACCCTTGACATGCTTGATACAGTGCAACCAAAATAAACCCGATGTGCTTACATATTGATCACGTCAGCGACAAAGCGTTTTAAAATATCTGCAAAAGTAAGAGTTTCGCATCTCGGATGAGCAAGTGTAAGCAAAGGTTGACAACTGTACAGTTCGCATGGAACCTCCTCCGGGAACTTGAAAGCGAGATCGTGTACTCCAGGCTTAAAAGAATCGCTTGTTACAAAGTTTCACAGGTTAATAGTCAGATCTAAAGGAAAAAAAAGTATACTGCTTCGTGCAGAATAGAGAATGATGCTTGTCTACCCTAACGGGTAACAGGCAGATCCCAAAACGTACCAAATAGAATACGAGAATGATGCTTGTCTAACCAAGTGTTTAATAGGCAGATCTTATTGCGTGCTGAATAGAGTACGTGAATGATGTTTGTCTACCCTAATAGACAATAGGTAGATCTAAAATTAAAACACACACACACACACACACACACACACACACACTGAAAAATGGTGTTCTCGTGCCGAATAGAGTACGAGAATGGTGCTTGTCTAGCCAAGTGATTAATAGGCAAATCTAACGGAAAAAGGTAGTGCGTGCCGAATAAAGTACGAGAATAATGCTTGTATAACCAAGTGATTAATAGGCATATCCAAGGGAAAAAAAGTAAAACAAATAGGGATTGTAGTGCGTGCCGAATAGAGTACGAGAATAATGCTTGTCTAACCAAGTGATAAATAGGCAATTATCTACGGAAAAAACAGTAAAACAAATAGGGATTGTAGTGCGTGCCGAATAAAGTACGAGAATAATGCTTATCTAACCAAGTGATTAATAGGCATATCTACGGGAAAAAGTAAAACGAATAGGGATTCTAGTGCGTGAAGAATAGAGTACGAGAATGATGCTTGGCTAACCAAGTGATTAATAAGCATATCTACGGGAAAAAAAGTAAAACAAATAGGGATTGTAGTGCGTGCCGAATAGAGTACGAGAATAATGCTTGTCTAACCAAGTGATTAATAGGCATATCCAAGGGGAAAAAAGTAAAACAAATAGGGATTGTAGTGCGTGCCGAATAGAGTACGAGAATAATGCTTGTCTAACCAAGTGATTAGTAGGCATATCCACAGGAAAAAAAGTAAAACAAATAGGGATTGTAGTGCGTGCCGAATAGAGTACGAGAATCATGTTTGTCTAACCAAGTGATTAATAGGCATATCTACGGGAAAAAGGGTAAAACAAATAGGGATTGTAGTGCGTGCCGAATAAAGTACGAGGATAATGCTTGTCTAACCAAGTGATTAATAGGCATATCTACGGAAAAAACCAGTATATATCGGGATAGAAAGTGGCCTACCTTTACCGTTCATAATCGTATAACAAATATACCGTGCGGGTCAGTATTCTGAACATGCGTGCCGAATGCAGTACGAATTGCGGGAATGACATAACTCAGAACCTCAAGAGTTAGTCGGTATTTGGTTAATTCTTTCATTGTTAATGCAAGGCCTTTGTTTCGATATTGGAGGGTGCGATGATTGTGGTACCTTCGTGGGACCAATGTGTTCAGCGTGCTAGTAGACACTTTTCAATGTTTTTAATATTTGCCCTTCTTGCGAGATAGAAAGGCAGTAAAGCCGGACTCTCTTCGTGAGGAAGGGTGGCAAGTGCTGCGTGCTTTCTTTTTGAAACACAGAGATAGGTTGCTTTGGAAGGGGAAAACAACCAAACCGAGGCACAGGTTATCAAGTGGACTGGACCAAGAGCAAAGCATTTTATATTTGCAGCACACTCGGGATGGTCTCTCGGCAGACGACGGAACGGTGTATTTTGTCTCCAAGGAACTAGCGATCGAACGACTGAGAGAGATTCATTCCTCCCCATCGGGAGTTTGTAGTGTTGTAGGTATTAATAGCTTAGTAAGGCAGTTCTGTCTTCGCTTCTACTGCAACGGTATCAAGCAGTTAGCCAAGGAATTTTTCAAATCGTCCCCGGCATGCCAACTACATACTTCGTTCCCTACTATCTCCCTTCCGCCCCGCCCTATCCGTTCTTACGGGCCTCTGGAGAGGATACAGGCGGACATTATTGATATGGCCCCTGGCAAGAAGCGGTCCTTTATGACCAAAAACAGACGACAGTACCAGTATATTTTGGTCATCAAAGACTGCTTCTCGAAGTTTTGCTGGTTGATACCGGCAAAAACAAAATCGGCGAGCGAGGTGCTACATTCTACATAATTTCTTCTTTTATGATGAAGGGCCACCAAAGTACTTGCAGACCGATGATGAGGTTGTCAAGAAACTGTGTAAATCTCTTGGCATTAGAATCCTCCATGGGAGGCCGTACCACCCACAAAGTCAAGGCCAGGTGGAGAACCTCAACAAAACGGTCCAGAAAAAGCTTGCCAAACTACTGTGCCAAAGACCAACTGAAGAACGAGCCAAGCTATGGCCTTATCTTCTTCCACTTGTGGCTAAGGAAATTAATAACACTTGGCATCACACCATTCAGGATGTTCCGTTTAGGGTGTTAAAAGGGCGTCACACGGCTGAATTCAGGTACCCAGATGACGAAGATTTTTTTGACGAAGTGGCTTTTGTAGATGACGGAGAGTTCGGAGAAGACGATGCCTTCTCTTTCTCAGAAGCGTGTCCACTACAATATAGCGACGAAGAGAACGATGATGAGGAGCATCGCACCTTTGAAGATGTCTCTGTGGAGCCAGTGTTTTCTTTTGTAGAAAGGTTGGAAAATGGATGCAGCCTGGCACGTATCAGAGAGGAGACGCGATTGCAAGCCCTCGAAGCGACAGAGCGCATGATTGCTAACAACACCAGACATCGCTTTCGGGTTTCAGAAGAGCGAATTGCACGATTCTCTGTTGGTGAAGTTGTACTCTTCAAGAGGCTCTGACTGTAAATATCGAGAATCGGCGGACAAGCTCAAAAAATCGAAAATCCTGATAACTTGCCAGATGAACACTTTTGGGGAGCTATCTTCGAAAATATTACTTAAACCTTCTGGAATTCTATTGTTTTCGGGAAATTCGGAAAAACGGTTTTGCTTAATTTATTACGCAATAATCAGGCTTAAAATTAAACAAATTGAAAGCGCTTGCTTTTAAACAATTTGCAACGCCAGAAAACAATTTTAATTTTAAATGATAGCAGTACTCTTCTACTTTCTATCAATAGGAATTGCATGGAGTTTTGCTTTATTTCTGTGGTTTGGTGGTTCTTTGAAACAAAGCCATTTTGCGCACTTCGGAAAAAGGCAAAAATTGGTAAACTTTAGAGGCTTAAAATGGGTCTTGGTATGTCTAATATCGAATTGAAATAAACACTGTGATAAAGTTTGGCCCTACTTATATTATAATATGAAATAAAAAATCTGGGCAATTCAGGCTCGCGCTGACAAAAACACAAAATCGCGAACCAGTGTTGCCAAAAATTGAACAATGAAATGAATGAAATGAAAAGAAGTAGTTTGGGTGAGCTCAATTTAGGGGATTTTATTAACTGAAGACACACAAAGAATGAACTGAAACATTCCTTCAATCTATTCTTGCATTGTTTTGGGCTTATACTATTTCTACGTAAAACTAAAGAGAAGGAGAAAAAGTTTTGAAAGTTCTACAGCTGTTGCGTGACCTGAGTCACGTGAATATTTTTTGTCAATTTGTCAACCTCCTTATGGCAGTTTTTAAATGCGGTCTCTTACATTGGCCGCTGTTTTATGCATGGCTAGTTCTCCAGCGAATACCGTACGTATCCCTGTGTTTGGGGCATACTGTCATGTGCAGCTGATATTCCACTGGGACGAAAATTGCGACAGGCAAGTCTAGAATTAGTTTCGTATACATATGACACCTTTCTCTTCGAGAGAAGAAAACTGCAAAATATTTAACAATTATCCTGCGAAATCGCACGGAATATCACCTGATACTTAGCCGACGAGGCCGTAGGCCGAGTTGGCTAAATCAGGGAATATTCCGCAAGATTGAGCAGGATAATTGTTTTATTATTCAACAAATTCTCATCGACTTCCATTTTCAGAACGAGAAAAACTATGGTTCTATGATGAAAACGCTAAAAGCTAGCAACACATAATGAAAATCAAAACAGAACTTCAAGAAATCGAAGTTTACTACCGTTCACTTAAAAAGACTTATATACAAACTCATGAAAGACAAAGTAAAAAAAAAATATTGCTACCTTACCGAGAACAAGTCCTCTTCCTGTGAATAAAATCTTTTCAACTTTACAACTTTCCGTGAGCAAGTCTGCTGCTTAGTTCGCAATAGCATTTTCTTGGTTGAGTTCTCACTATGAAAATTCGAAGTCAACCTCTGGATATCTTTGTGAGCTGAAGCAAATACTTGTTGGCTTTTTGAGAGCATTTAATCGTGGAAAGTTTCTTCCAGGGAGTTAAAATTTTCGGAGAACACTGCTAAAACTGCCTCGCTTTTCAAAATGGCCACCAAACAAGTAATGAAAGAAAATCTGCAGTGCACTTCCAAATATGGTCATTTACGTATATCGCAGGATATCTGTCATGTAGGATGACAGATATTGAGGGCTTCCTTACCATATATGGGCATAGTGACAATTTGTTGAATAATAAAGTATGTTGTTGTGTACGTGACGCGATCGCTCTTTTCAAACGGCTACTAAGATTTTGGGCGACTTTTTGAAATGACACTATTTTGGCCAGGAGCAAAAGTGCATCATTATTATTATGATTTATACGCATTTGTCAAAAATTGTGCTGTTCCTATCGATATTATTACACTTGTATAAATATGTTTAAAAAAACGCAAACCACGGACGTTTTGGCAGCGGGATCGGTATTTACGAGTTCTAAATGCTGCTGTACATCTAAGAGATATTAATACACAGCTTGTTTGGTTTTACTTTGCAAGATCGCTGAGAACTCTTTCACGGTTTTAGAGGATAAAATTTTCATTGAAGAATATTTTCACGTTTGCATGAACGTGCAGTGATCGGTCGCGTGACTGGATTATTTTGAGTGATACTTTTGTGTTCCTTACTTTACACAGCCAAACTGAGCTCTCAATTTATACGCGTACGTCAACTTTAATGATTTGTAAAAGGAACCGTTTGGATTTTCGAGAACATTAGTTTTTTCCCCCAAAAAAACTGCAAATAACAAAGAAAGGCCATTGGTGCTGCAGAGTATAGACATCTGACAAAAAATGATAACCCACTGCACTCTAGTTTCACCAATTTGTTCGTAGTTCTTCAGAAAGACAAATGAAGATATCAGCGAATGCATCATCTCGTAGAAAGACCATCCGAAAATAGTTACAGTTACAGTAAACGATTTGTCATATTTCAAGTCGTCCTTCCATTACAGTTTTTTTTCTATTATCCAAATTATGCACATTTTGGCAACACTGGTTCGCGAATTTGTGTTTTTGTCAGCGCGAGCCTGAATTGCCCAGATTTTTTATTTCATATTATAATAGAAGTAGGGCCAAACTTTATCACAGTGTTTATTTCAATTCGATATTAGACATACCAAGACCCATTTTAAGCCTCTAAAGTTTACCAATTTTTGCCTTTTTCCGAAGTGCGCAAAATGGCTTTGTTTCAAAGAACCACCAAACCCCAGAAATAAAGCAAAACTCCATGCAATTCCTATTGATAGAAAGTAGAAGAGTATTGCTATCATTTAAAACTAAAATTGTTTTCTGGCGTTGCAAATTGTTTAAAAGCAAGAGCTTTCAATTTGTTTAATTTTAAGCCTGATTATTGCGTAATAAATTAAGCAAAACCGTTTTTCCGAATTTCCCGAAAACAATAGAATTCCAGAAGGTTTAAGTAATATTTTCGAAGATAGCTCCCCAAAAGTGTTCTTCTGGCAAATTATCAGGATTTTCGATTTCTTGAGCTTGTCCGCCGATTCTCGATATTTACAGTCAGAGCCTCTTAAACATCCAGAAAATGTACCAGCCAAAACCAAAAAAGATGCAAAGGATCCCTTTCAGGTAAGGAACGTATTGGGCGTTGTGAAAGAAAGGAGAGCTCTAAATTTCTATCGAGTGCAGTGGGAGAAGAATGGAAATCAGAAAGTATCTACCTTGTACCTTAACAGCTTAAGGAAAACAAAGCGGAGAAGAATTCGCCAACTAGTTCTATTTCACATCGGAACGTTGCAGACGAAGTAGCGAGCTTTGCTTACACTTTTTGTCTGACAGAAACCCAAACGTTAGAAGAAAGCTCAGGTACTCGAAGAAATAGAAAAGGAAATGAAAGAACTGTGGCTGGCGTTGGACTTCGGGGTAGCTGCATGCATTTTATCTGGCGAAAAAGCTGATGACGATGTGGTCGCAAGATACCAGGGGCAATATGAAAGAGGCATTTCTAGTTTAGCAGAAAGGAACTTCAAATTCTAATAATCGAAACTAATAATCGATTCAGTTCTCGATATTTCTAAGGAACTTTCCAGAGTTTTAGAAGGGGAACATTGAGTTGCAGAACTCAATATTTTTTGTAACTTCCTTACATAGCGCATTTTTTTTTATGTATATGTATTATATATGGTAGGTAAGATTCAGTTCCACTGTTAACCCTTTCACTCCCAGAGTCAGATGTGGAAACATTAAGGTGATTCTAACTTTTGAGTCTGTGGATGAAATCCTGAGGTGTGACCGTTCAAATGAAACCTCGTCAGCAGTAATTTTACATTGTACCATTTACACGGTATTAAAGTATTTTACAAAATGATATTTGGGATTTGTCTTGTATTTTACACATTTAAGCACTTTTAGGAGTGAATGGGTTAACACAAAGAACTTCACAAGACCGAGTAGAGTGACGAACTTAGGAAGTGGGTTATTAAAATGTCACACCACTGCAGACTTGCGAAACGGCGTTGCTGCTATTTGTGAACGTTAGAGCGTGATAAGATCAGTCAGACTGAATCGATGTTTCATATGAAATTTATTTGACTAGCAGAAAAGAAATAAAAGGCTTTGAGCTTTTTTAGGTCTGCCTATTAAACACTTGGTTACTGGCAAGCACCATTCTCGTACTCTGTTCGGCACGCACTAGAACACCATTTTTTAGTGTGTACGTTTAGGTAGACAAGCATCATTCTCGTACTCTATTCGGCACGCACTACAATCCGTATTTGTTTTACTGTTATGTCCGTAGATATGCCTATTAATCACTTGGTTAGACAAGCATTATTCTCGTACTTTATTCGCCACGCACTAGATCAACAATTGTTTTACCTTTTTTCCGTTAGATTTGCTTATTGATCACTTGCTTACACAAGCATCATTCTCGTACTCTATTCAGCACGCACTACAATCCCTATTTGTTTTACTGTTTTACCCTTAGATATGCCTATTAATCACTTGGTTAGACAAGCATCATTCTCGTAATCTATTCGGCACGCACTACAATCCCTATTTGTTTTACTTTTTTCCCGTAGATATGCCTATTAATCACTTGGTTAGACAAACATGATTCTCGTACTTTATTCGGCACGCACTACAATCCCTATTTGTTTTACCGTTTTTCCCGTAGATATGCCTATTAATCACTTGGTTAATTAGCCAACCATCATTCTCGTACTCTATTCGGCACACACTACAATCCCTATTTGTTTTACTGTTTTTCCCTTAGATATACCTATTAATCACTTGGTTAGCCAAGCATCATTCTCGTAATCTATTCGGCACGCACTACAATCCTATTTGTTTTACTTTTTTCCCGTAGATATGCCTATTAATCACTTGGTTAGACAAACATGATTCTCGTACTCTATTCGGCACGCACTACAATCCCTATTTGTTTTACTGTTTTTCCCGTAGATATGCCTATTAATCACTTGGTTAATTAGCCAAGCATCATTCTCGTACTCTATTCGGCACACACTACAATCCCTATTTGTTTTACTATTTTTTTTACTGCCTATTAATCACTTGGTTAGCGAAGCATCATTCTCGTACTCTATTCTGCACGCACTACAATCCCTATTTGTTTTACTTTTTTCCCGTAGATATGCCTATTAATCATTTGGTTAGACAAGCATTATTCTCGTACTTTATTAGGCACGCACTACAATCCCTATTTGTTTTACCTTTTTTCCGTTAGATCTGCCTATTAATCACTTGGCTAGACAAGCACCATTCTCGTACTCTATTCGGCACGAGAACACCATTTCTTAGTGTGTGTGTGTGTGTGTTTTTTTATTAAACACTTGGTTAGACAAACATCATTCTCGTATTCTATTTGGTACGCTTTGGGATCTGCCTGTTACCCGTTAGGGTAGACAAGCATCATTCTCTATTCTGCACGAAGCAGTACACTTTTATTTCCTTTAGATCTGACTATTAACCTGTGAAACTTTGTAACAAGCGATTCTTTTAAGCCTGGAGTACACGATGTCGCTTTCAAGTTCCCGGAGGAGGTTCCATGCGAACTGTACAGTTGTCAACCTTCGCTTACACTTGCTCATCCGAGATGCGAAACTCTTACTTTTGCAGATATTTTAAAACGCTTTGTCGCTGACGTGATCAATATGTAAGCACATCGGGTTTATTTTGGTTGCACTGTATCAAGCATGTCAAGGGTATGGGTGATATGGTTTTTAAGATCGAGTGACAATTGTGCACACAGTCAGGGTGAATGTGGGAATACGTAATAGAAACTGCCAACGCGTTTGATTTTGTAGTTGTGTGGTTGATTGGCGCCTTAGCTTTTCATCTCTTTTCTTTTGATGGGTGGGTTTGCTCGATACTGGGGAGAAAAAGGCTCATTTTAATTTTAAAAATGTAGAAAGCGTGCGTTGGATGACAATGTGAGACTAAATTACTTCCTGCTGAGACAGATATTGCGCAATGAGTCATAATTTATGCGTCGTACTCTTTTGGGCACTGTACTCTATTCGGCATTTTACAGGTCCCGTATATAACTACGCATATATGCTTAGTTGGTATGCAAAGGGTTAAATAAAAAGCTAAAGGCTGACGAAAACGCTGTTCTCGATCTATACGAGAGCCTTTGAAGGTGATGTCATTAGAATGAAGCCATTTGGAGAAGGTAAACGTTCCACCTAACAAAGACGAAAGAATCACGGGACAAGCTCAGTGGACTACTGAAAAAAAAGCACAAGGAAGTATACGCCCTATCGCCTGGGGAGGTGCCTGGGCGTATACAACAACCAAGAACAAGCCAAGAGTGAAAGAGTGGCCCAGAGCAATAAATAAAACCGGAAGTGAAACAGCCACAGCTGGAGTGTAGCACTGACGACAACGCGACCCGTCTTCGCCAATTCAACAACAAAAACAGTTTATTTGCATTCCCAATTACAAATGGTATTGCACATAAAAGCAAAAAACAAAAAAAGAAGAAGAAGAAAAAAATATAAAATTAAGTAGCGAAAGCAGTTAATTTACAATTCTTGTATCTAAAGATTCATTTCTTAATGAAAAAGCTTCGTAAATGAAGTGACCTAATCTTTTACAAATGAAAGCATCAGTGCTATTAAAGCGAAAAACAATTTTTTTTATTAGCATTTAAATAATCGAATTCGGGATATTTGCTAATGATATCTTCCACTAAAGAATTTCTTATTGTCTCATATTTGTTGCAAAATAAGATGAAGTGTGTTTGGTTTTCAACTTCATTTGAGCTGCAGTATTGACAGATTCTCAGATGCTCAGGGAGTTTAGGGGTGGAATGTCTTCCACTTTCAATTCTTGGGGTAAACCTGCCCAAAGTTTTGCTACTGCCCGCCGATGATTTTGGTTTGTAATGAGTTCTAGTGAGTTAGAGGTAGTTACATCTGTTTTGAAGGTAGAGTAAAATGTAAGTTTTTTTGTTGCATTTGATCATCTCATAATGATGAATTTTTAAGTCATTTTTAAAGTTTTCAGTTACTTTGGATCGGTAATGTTTAGTTCTAAGTTCATCCCCGTTAGCATCAATGATTGATGCTAACGGGGATGAACTAAATCCTTCATACATTGTAAGCATGTCCTTCATACCTTGTAAGCATGAAGGATTTTTTTCCAGAGTCTGCCAATTGGGTTGATATTTGAAGGCACTGTCCAGCAACGCTTGAGCTCGGAAGCTTTAGTAGGTGAAGCCAAAACTTTATTATATTAGAGAAGACAATTAACTTGAGAGGGTGTCTTTCAGTTTCATTTCGTGCTGCGACGTTTGGTGCCCTTCTGTTTAGGTCAAGGTATGATTTGTAAAACTGTGGGTGAAAACGCTCAATGGGGTCTTTCTCCCATTTTTTGAGATTGAGGCTATCATATGCCCCCCATACTTCCGAACTGTATAGAAGAACGGGGGCAAATAAGGCATCAAACAAGAAATTACATTTTTCATATAGAAAGTTTGTTGAATTCAATATATCTTTTACAAGCAAATACGGAACGTCTAGACTTTTCTACTAAATTTTTTTTGGAGGTGGCAAAGCTTCCATTCGAATTGAATGTTGTTCCTAGGTAGGTGTATTCAGGAGTATTGACAATTTGGTTTCCATTTAAAAAGAAAGAATGTTTTTTCCGGGTGTGGCTTTACGGTTCTGTTTTTGAGAAATTAGTACCTTTATTTTGTGAGGATTAATTTAAGAGGATTAATTTGTGAGGATTAATTCAAAACCCACCTTCCTGGCTGAACTGACTTCGTGCGTCAATAGAGACTGAAATGTTAAAGGACTAAACAGGTCCGGAAACTCAATGGTCCGTGATTACATATAGGAACATTGAGAAGCATTGTGTGCTGTTTTTAAATTTGATTCCACTTGATTCGAACTTGACTCAAACATTTTTTTTTCTTCAAAAGGGAGGATGTTGCATTGTGTTACGTTTACTTGTGGGTAGCACTGATGACTTTGACTTTTCAGTTCACTGATGAACTAAGCTTCCTTAAAAGATTAAGAAATTATCTAGTGACTCTTGGTAGAAGGACATAGATAATCCTGACAACTTGCTGAACTTGCAAATTAGAGGGACGCCGGAGATTCAAGGTAACTCTTTCCCATTGTTTTGCGATTGTTTAGATTGTAGCCACATACTAGTAAAAGTTTCGTACACTGGATGATGAACAACATGTACGTAAAATTATGGAAAGCCATAACTTTCTTATGTAATCAGTGATCTGTAGGTGATGATGTTTCATCGTGATGTGGTGTAGTTTTGTCACGTTGTACTTTAATTGCGTTGTTATGTATTGTGGTTTTGTCATTACGTTATGAGGTTTCATCATTATGTATTGTGGCGTTGGCATTACGTGACGAGGTTCGGTCATTGTGTGGTGCGGTGTTATCATTATGTGGTGTGGTTATTTCTTTACGTGGTGTGGTTTCATCATTATGTGGTGAGGTTATTCAATAACGTGTTGTAATCTTGTCATTGTATGATGTGGTTACTTTCTTATGTGGTGCAGTTCCTTCTTTATGTGGTTAACGCGTTACGTGATGTGGTTTTACCTTTATGTTATGTGGTTTTCTTTACTAAGCAATGTCACTTTCACTTCCGGTGTCAAACTATTACCCAGGCTTTACTCATCCTGAAGAACCGGCTTAACCAGTTTTTAGAACGATCCTTAGGGTACTGATGGGGGTGACAAGCCTACAAGGCTCCCACGCTCGTGTTTTAGCCGTTTCCATAACTTTGCTCTTACGAGTTTATCAGTTTTTAAGGACCTTCCTTTCTTTAGTATATATGATATCAATGGCGGTTCCTCAAAGATTTCGTTAAGTAATGGCTGTTTTTTAATCAAATGCCATTTGTTCATGATAATCTGTTTCAAATTGGGCACTGACTGGTTGGTATTGCGTTACAAAGGGCAAGATTCGTTCATTTCCTCTGCAGTTTTGGAGGGCTAGCTTTGTGCCTTCAAAATTCACTTCTGATAGTGAATTTTGTATAAAACTTTTTAGGTAACTTCTCTTTTGGAGGTGTTTTTTGAAGTTTTTGATCAACTCTTTAAACAATGTCTTAGAAGCGTTTGTTCTCGGTGGTCTCAAAGCCTCTTCTTTAATGAAATCTCTTTTGAAATGCGTGCGTACATCAAGTACTGCGGCTTTTTTGAATCTCTCTCCTTTGTATACGCCAGTATCCAAGAACGTCGTTGATATTTCAGCCGTAATTTTGATTGAAGGGTGGTGTTTATTTGCTTGCTCAATGAACTTAGTTATTTCCTCTCTCTAGTGCTAACCTTCTAGAGTGAAAAAACGTCATCCATGAAGCTTTTATATACGAGCGGTTTTATCACGCTTTGGCATCTGTTTCAACTTTCGCCATGAAAAAGTTGGCAAAGGCAAAAGACATTTTAATATCCATGGCGGTGCCGTGTGGGCTGTAGATAGTTTTTTCCCATTAAAGTGGAAGGAATTTTCCTGTAGGATAAACCTTAGAGTTCGTTCTAGTAGTGACGTAAGGATGGGAATTTCATTTTGATAGAAAGAGACGTATGTTCTGCATACGGTTTGGATCCCTTCTTCTTGTGGTATACTGTATTTGTATATAGGCTCGTAGCGTCCATTGAGACAAATAACGCCTTCTCTGGTACCTTAGACTGTACTCTCTGAAACGAAAAGTAATGATGCAATGTCCTTAATTTTGAAGCCTTCTTCCAGGTACATGTAGCTATCTAAGACTGACTTCAAAATCAAATACTCAGGTGCGCCGCAACCTTGTGTTCGTGGTTTTTGTAGCAGTGAATAGCTTCCAAAGTTTAGACACTTTAACCTTAATTTCATCATTGTGTTTCGATGGTTCATCCCCAAACATTGCATTTGGTTGAAAGATAACTTGGATATTTCATCCAATGTCATCTTTTCACGTTGGATGTCCAAGGTGCACTTTTCAAGCACCTTTGACAAATTTAATGTCGCTTCTCACTCCCGCCATCTTTGCTTTACCTCTTATCTTGGAAGAGTAGGCCTAATGGTATCGTTCTAAAAACTGGTTAAGCCGGTTCTTCAAGATGAGTAAAGCCTGGGTAATAGTTTGACACCGGAAGTGAAAGTGACATTGCTTAGTAAAGAAAACCACATAACATAAAGGTAAAACCGCATCACATAACGCGTTAACCACATAAAGAAGGAACTGCACCACATAATAAAGTAACCACATCATATAATGACAAGATTACAACACGTTATCGAATAACCTCACCACGTAATGATGAAACCACACCACATAAAGAAATAACCACACCACATAATGATAACACCGCATCACACAATGACCGAACCTCGTCACGTAATGACAACGCCACGATACATAATGATGAACTCTCATAACGTAATGACAAAACCACAATACATAACAACGCAATTAAAGTACAAAGTGACAAAACTACACCACATCACGATAAAACGTCATCACCTACAGATCACTGATCACATAAGAAAGTTAGGGCTTTCCATATAAAATGACTTTTTAATAAGTTTTGCTATCTCATCCTGACTCTACCTCTTCTTCCAATTTCTTACTGTCTTAATGTCAGTACATGTCAGTAGGTTCGCATGCACGCATTACAGACCTATCGGAGTTCCCAGGGTTCTGACGTAAAAGTGTGACGTCAAAGGGCAGATGTCCGTCATATCCGTCATAATTCGTTTTCAGTGTGCCGTGCCATATGAAATTTGTGGTGTTCTGGTGCTGTTTTAGGCAATTCTAGGTGACTTTTCGTCGTTGCTAGTTCACCGTGGTGACTCTAAACAGCTGATTTCAGCGGTTTTTGAAGGTATGTTGTAGTTAATAGCGGTGTGGTTCGATATCTTCGAATTCCGCACGGCAAACACTCTTGCTTAAATCCACGCTAGCTGCTTCACCCTCCAGTTTTCATCATTTTGTCTTGATCAAGTTATTCGTACAGAAAAGGCTAAGCACCTCTACAGAATACTCTGAGCTTTGAAAAATTATCGAGTAACTTACATAATCTAATAAGCCTTGGCTATTGAGTCGATATTGTGCGTGTTTCTTGTGCGCGTGAAATTCATTTCATGCATTGGTGGTGGTACGTTTCTTCCTCGTCGAAAGGGGTGCATTACTTATTTAGACCCCGATTTTGAAGGTACTAGATAGAGGCCATGGAATTAAATGTAATGTGGTGGCATTTGTACGTCTCTTTCCGAACTGCGATCTTCAAGAATGCCTCTCTATAATTTTAAGGTGTTGTTTTCGAATCACTCGACCGAAACTGCCCAATGTTGACTGCGTCATTGTAGCATTGGTTTATGGCTTATTTACTTTGGTTAAGACGCCACACAATTACAGTTGTTATGTTGGCAGAAGTTAATAGTTAATACAGCGCCATTTTCCCGGGAATTTTGCGCGAGTATAATTCGGTGGACAGTTGTTTCCCTTCTTGCCTTAATTCTTTCATATTTCCTCGGTTTCTTCTTGATAACCCTCAGTGTTTGCTGGCTCGAAAGAAATCAGGTTTCCTTTGAAACACTTCACTATTCTTGGAAGAAGCGGAAGAAGTGTAAGTTTTGGCAAGAACAAACAGACAATGCAAACTGTAGTTGTTGTTAAGAAAGAAAATACTGCAAGGGGCTGCCGGCAACATATCCAGGAGGAAGCAACTATAGAATACAGAATATAGGGCCACTTATTTGCATGCAACTGAATAACAATAGTGCCTATTGTGATATGCCTCGTTCTACAAAGAGTCAAAGAGTACCGACACGTGTAAATGATGGGGCAACTGAAGCGGCCCTGTATTTTATAGTTGCCTCCCCCCCCCTCCCCCCACTTAATGTCCTGATGGAATTTCGGTCATTCAGCCACTATAGTTAGTTTGACTGATATGTGAAACAGTCAACATAATTTACAACTGCATGCTTTGAAAAACATTGAGGAGACTTAAATCAACTGACCCATGTTTTAATTCTATCCTTATGCACTCTCACATTTTATGAATAATACTAACAAAACAAAGGTGTCGGTTATTAGGCGGCGCACGTGCTAGGCACGTGTGGCCATCTCATAAAATGCAACACACATTCCTGAATTGGTGGAAGTCAGTAGACGTAGTCTCCACGCGGGCTCTGAACAATCAGGCTCGTCATAACTATCACCAATCTAAATTGATTCCGTCGCACCAGGTCAGAAATACATTTCTGCTTTTCAGTTCTGCCCAAGACCTCTCAGTCTTTCGTTTATGTCTTTCCACGGTTTCAAACTAACTTAATAAAGTTTCATTCATTTTAGTCTGTGTTATATTAGAGCACGGGTTAACATGCAAAAATATAAACGTCACGAGTCGGTTAGCTATCTCAGCATTGACGTGAATATGTCTCCCAGATGTCTCTAGAAACACAGCTTTCTGGCAATAAAAAATTGGTCTGAACCCCTACGTGAAATCAAGAATACTAGACAAAATGAAGTTTGAGCTCAAAAGAGGAGAAGTAAAGCTTTTTGAGCAAAAAACGTTTCCGCCTGTTGTAGCTTAACAATATCACGGTTTAGGAACGATTTGAAAGAGTCGTACAGAGGTCACTGGTTACAAACAAACGAAGTTCTCAAGTTGCATACATACATTTAATTCCTTACATACCGGAGGTGCAAATTGTCCATAACAGGTCACCGGAAACCACAAACTACTTAAGAAAAGGGGAGGGGGGGAGGGGGGGTGAGAGACTATGCACCGCCTGTAAATTCTTCAGAATTTCTTGTATTGATCATAAAACAGAACTTCAAACTCTCACAAATACTGACATTCAACATAGCGGGATAATTGTAACTGGGACATCATATTCTTGCAAATCCCCTTGTATGTGCAGTACGGTTGTTGAGTGATTTAGGTTTAATCGACAAACAAAACTCCTACATAACAATGTTGTAGCTTGGACTAAACTTGGTATAAGAAACCCGCAGGCTACAAAAATTGCCAGTCTAAATGAGCCTTTAGTGAGAAAAAATGCTTTCATTTATTCATTGCAAAAAAGTGCACAAATAAATCACTTTATTTAGGTGGCAGTGTATTAAGCATGAAAGAACACCATAAAGAAACTGAAAATATACACCAACTGTTAGGAGGCTTACCATTTGGTTACATATGTTGTAGTTCTATTTTATCCTTGGTTCAATCTTTATTTTCCTTTGTTCTTTTTTATGTTAATATAATTATGATAATGAATATGAAACAAAAGAAAATAAGAATTGAACCAAGGATAAAATTGAACTACAGCATATACATAGTAAGATCTAGGATTTGAACATGGAGCTTAACCACGAGAAATTGTTTTCATGAAATTGTCCATGTAAGGTTGGGTGACATTTTACAATAATGGATCTACACATGCAAAAACGTTTTTAAAAATCTTCATGGAAATGGTGACACTGGGGAAAGGAATTACACCATGTAGTGAAAATATTAACCACAGTTAATGGTTTGAACCCAGGCGTTGTATCATACATAGGTTAATGAAAATGGTACATGTTCAGTTGAGTGCAGTCCTGAAAAGAACATATTCTATAGACACTGCTGATTCAGGCAGTTTATAGCACACAAGCAAGCGTGACCTGGTTATAGCATCCAGCAGGTGTACAGGAGGCTGTTTGGTTATGACTGGGATTTTAATTTCTTTTTGCCTTGTTAGTTATGCAATGAATAACTTTCTTATAATTTTGTAAAAAGAAGAAAAAAGGATGAAGTCGCACTCGGGCCAAAGAGGCCCACACAGCCAGAGCTTATCCCAGTTTCCATAGCATGAAGCAACTGAGAGTATTGCTACTCCCCCCTGGAGGGGATGCTAGTCCATCGCAGGGTTACCCCCCAGCAGTATGTCGCCGGTACCCATTTACACACCTGAGTGGAGAGAGACAATGTGGGTAAAGTTTCTCGTCTAAGGAAACAACACAATGGCAGGGACTGGGAATCAAACCACTGACCTTCAGATCTGAAGTCTAGCGCGCTAACCACTACACCACCGCGCCCCCACAAATGGTGACACTGGGGAAAGAAATTACACCAACTAGTGAAAATATTAACCACAGTAAATGGTTTGAACCCAAGAGTTGAATCATACTTAGGTTGAAAATGGTACATGTTCAGCTGAGTGCAGTCCTGAAAAGAACATATTCTATATAGTACACTGTTGATTCAGGCAGTTTACAGCACACAAGCAAGCATGACCTGGTTATAGCATCCAGCAGGTGTACAGGAGGCCGTTTGGATATGACTAAGATTTTAATTTTTTTTTGCCTTGCAACGAACAACTTTCTTATAATTTTGTGACCAAACTTAAAAACTTGCAGGTTTCTTTCTCTATAATTATCTTTGTTTTTCGAATGAACAATGCACAGTGGAACCAAGATATAATGAAGTGCCAAGGGACTGGGAAATTGTGGTCGTTATAACGGGGATTCGTTAACCTTTTAATGCATATTCTCCTTACTGTTCTCCATACATTTCTTATGGGACTAGTAAGGAGAATTTGTCTAAATATTAAAACATCCTATCCTTAGTGATTACTTACTTTATTCTCGTCACCTGAATGTTCGAAGAGAGTTAATGATTATTGGATCAAGGCAAAGACTATCTGTTCAATGTGACGATGTAGAAATCAGAATTGATGACCAAATTATCGAGAGAGTTGATCATACTAAATCTTTGGGTCTTATCATTGATGTTCATCTCTCTTGGTGTTAACACGTTGAGGACATTTGCAAGAAAGTCTCTTCGGCTAGAGGTGCCCTTAAACGAGTGCGGCCCTTTGTATCGAAAGAAACTGCAGTTCAAATTTATAACGCTTTAATTATACCACATTTTGATTACTGCAGCCGTGTCTGGGACTGTTTGAGTGGTTACTTGAGTGATGCGCTCCAAAAATTACAGAATCGTGCAGCCAGAGCTATTACTAAATCACCCTTTGATACAAGCTCAAACCACCTTCTGTCCCACCCTCTCACTGGGAGAGGCTATTTCTTCAACGAAAGAAACAGAAAGCCTTGATGATGTTTAAAACCATGAATGGACTTGCCCTAGATTATCTTCAAAGTCTTTTCTCTCAGCGTCACTCTGTTTATAACTTGAGAGACTCTGAGGGAAAGCTGACGCTACCCAAACCAAACACCAATTATTTGAAATGAAGCTTCCCGTTACGGCGGGGCTATGTTATGGAATAACTTGCCCAAATGCCTAAAAAATGCTGTATCTGTTAATAATTTTAAGCAAATTATTAAGAAGATAGCTGATATATCGGATTCCCACACGGCAATCATGTAAAGCAGTTGTAATTGGTTTTAGTTATTTACTTAATTAAGCTTAATTAACTGATGATTTTCCGTGTTTAAATAAAGTTTTTACTTACTTACTTACAAGTGCTGGTAATGTAACAAGAAATTTCATTTTCGTCATTGTTAGGGCTTAATCCTTTCACTCCCAGAGTCAGTTTTGGAGACATTTAAGTGATTCTAACTTTTGACTATGGGGACGAAATCCTATGGTGTGACTATTCAAATTAAACCTCTTCAGCAGTACTTTCACATGGTACTATTTATATTTTAGTATTTTACAAAATGAAATATGGGATTCGTCTTGAATTTTGATTTTAGGCACTCTTGGGAGTGAAAGGGTTGAAGGGTTAAATAGGGATTTCGTTATATCGAGGTTCCACTGCACATGTAAGTCTCCCTGTCAAATATAAAGCAAGATTTTTGTGGTCCATTGATGGCTAAAATAACTGATTCAATCATAAAACACACCATGAAAGCTACATGTATTAACTGGTTCTACAATTTTATTTAGAACAGCTTGGGAAACTATGGCAGAAAATCCTCAGTATACTGGTATGTTACATTTGAATGTGATATTCTATCCTTTCATTAGAGTACAAAATTACATTGCTCATGCGCACTGTACCATTGCCACTTGGGCAAAATTTTTTTCTTAGTTTCTGACAACTGTTTGGGAGAGGCAGAGTTGTGAAATTTCATGTTCCCTGACTCCCAGTTGTGTCTCCTTTTACAGCTAATTGGTCAGATGAAACAGAAGATATAAAAAGTTGTCAAAAACCAATCAAAAATTTTGTTCAAGTTGCAGCAGTTGTGCATAGCACTGTAGGGAATAGCTAGGGGATATACCGGTACATTTTTCTAATTTACTTTTGCAGTAAACTCAAGATGTGAACTGTTGTCATTTTTGTCTTTCAAAATTGGTTTGCTTAAAGCAAAACACCCAAGAAAATCAGTCAGCTTCTTTAAGCAGAGGTTGCTACTGTAACCAAATGCAGTAAGTAGTTTTTTTAAAAATCACAGAATTTAAGGCAATTCCATCGAAATAGGAGGAATATTTAAAATTTCCTGAAACTTGGTCTAATTGGTAACTATGTTTTGAACATTTCAAGAATGCAATAGAAAATAGAGATCACTGTGCTCGTTTTTGCACAATGTGGATGGCCATTAAGGAGCAGTTCAACAAAGTAGACATTTATCTTGCATTGTATACTATTTTAGTGAAACAGGAATGAAGGATATGAAATGAATTAAAGAATTTGCTGCATACGTATATATCCTGCCGGACCTTAAGATGTGTTCTTTTTGGTATTTAAGTAGAAATATCTCAAAGCAGAATTTTTAACTTTTCTTAAAATCGCAGTATTTTGTACCCAACGGTATGCCATTTAAACTTATGTATTAAAAACTTAGGGGTCACCATGCTCGTTGAGGAGAAAAAGACCATTTATTTCTCTGAAAAACCAAGTTTTCATAGAAAACTTACAAGTTCCGAACGTGCGCGCGCTAATCACACAAAAAATGATACGCGGAAAGGATGCGCAATGCAATTGAACAGAATCACCTTAAAGTTCTATTAATATTTCCTCAATTTTGAATCAGACCTTGGTGAAACTCTCCCTTTTTTTCTAAAGTCACTATGGCAAATATGTTAATGAACCTGTTTTTCGTGTTTACTCAGTGTTTTCTTTTTCATTTCTCCTCCTTCCTGCCCCTCTTTTTCCAATTCCCACCTCAGTCTTTCTCAGATATCTGCTCTCCTGTCCCCTGCTACAATGTTTCAGTAGAAGACTACTTATGCCCTCTTCACCAAGCCCTTCAATTTTAGCAACACTAAGGCAAGGATGTGTCATATGTTTTTTTCATCTGTTAATTTTTTTTTCTAGATGGCAACCCTCCACCATATGCTCCCCCACCCTACCCTGGTCCTGGAGATCCATCTGCTCAGCCTCAGTACCCACCTCCTGGTCAGGGATACACCTGGCAACAGCCTCCTCCTCCAGTGACTGAGATGCCAGCTCAAGGGGGGTACCCACAGGACAAACCAGCATACCCACCTCAGCCTG
The DNA here is from genome assembly GCA_964030785.1 of Siderastrea siderea. NCBI lineage: Eukaryota > Metazoa > Cnidaria > Anthozoa > Scleractinia > Rhizangiidae > Siderastrea > Siderastrea siderea. The sequence continues at coordinate 10,436,770 of OZ034968.1, read as the reverse complement.
GTTACCCAGGGCCTTACCCAAGCCAGCCAGGTTACCAAGCACAGGGCGGCTACCCAGGCTATCCTGCTCAGCCAGGTTATCAAGGTTATCCAGCTCCGCCAATCACAACCCAGCAACACAGTGTCACAGTTGTGGTAAGTTGGTAGTAGTTTAGTAGTAGCTTAAGAGCGCCTGTCTGTAAAAATCAGACAAAATCAAAATTCCGCGGCAAGGGTGGAAAATTCGATTTCTTTCATATTTTATTGTTAGATAGGTTAGGGTATAACTAAAATCACTGGGTACTTTTTTTGGCAAAATATCCTTTTATTTCAAAGAAAAATGCAAATAACGAACTTCCGTTAAAATCGCCAGTTGAAGCAGTAAATTATGACATCAATTTGAGGCGTTTGCGTGGAAAAACAAATGCCTCTGTCATCTTTTAAACACTCAATTTTACTTTTGCAATCTCTCAAGAGCTTCAAAACTGATTTTGGTAGAAACTGCATTGTTCTTTGTGTTTGAAATAATTTAATTTTGAAAGTATACATTTCTCAGCAGGAAAAGTACTTCGTGAATTAAATTATTTTTCACCATGTGCTAAACCTTCAAATCGATTCAGCTTCTGGCTGTTGAATTAAGAAAGGATGTTCTCAGGATTGCTGCAAAAATTTCTTTGGGCAAATGATTGAGAGCGACGCGAGAGCTTCTCAAAGTTCGTTAAAATGCAGGTTGTTTGACCCTTCTTGGCAACATTCCATTCGCGAGTCACGCACATATTTTGATGTGTTTCAACCCATTTGAGATCGAAAACGTCAAACAGAAAAACAGTTCGAAATGCTCTTACCTCATTTGCTGTAGAGGACAGGTCCAGAGGCCATTTCCGAGTGATTCTCTTCCCGTTCAACGTATTTTGGTCCTGTTGATGCCATCCAATGAACACCGCCAACTGGGTCAGTGTACTGTAAACGGTCGAACAGCTCAACAACAACCTTTCTTCCAAAACGTTCGACATCTTTCTACACTGTGACATCTTACTCAACGGTTCAGTTGCTGGTCAGTGTTGCTTAGTTGGCAATACACAAAAAGGTTTTTATCACCACATGTCGCCGCTAACGTGGCCAGAGTTCTGTCTAGAGCCGCGTCACGCAATGCAAATCATCGGAATAGACATTTTACTAGAGGGTAGGGGAAGGGCAAAATCTGCTCTGATTCTTTTTAAACGGCTCAGGGTTCGAGAAATGGGAGGAACTAGTAATGGACCAAAAATACGAAACAAAATTAGTGCTACATTTAGGCACCTCAGCCTCCCGTGCCAGAATGCAGAAAAAGTAGTCGCCCCTCGGCGTGAGTTGTAGGCATGCAAATAACAATGTTCGAACACGAAAATTAGCCAAATTGTACGTGTACTAGCTTAAGTTAAAAGCCTCTTCAAAACGTCGAGTCCAGAACATTAAAATCGTTTTTATCAGGGAAATTGCGATGTGACTAACTAGTTTGTGTTTATTGTTTTGGCTTAGAGGGGGGACCTCGGACTTCTGTTTCTTTTTTTCACAAATCATACATATTTACATACATGAATTGCTTCGTTACAAAGAAGACAATTGTTGTTGGTTCCATTTTCTTGTTGCCGGAGTTTGTGGTTACAACACCAGACGAATCAAAAGCTTGAAAACAATTGTTCCCTTACTTTTATGCACCAAGAATACCCAGGCCCGTAGAAGGGGGAGGGGGGGGGGAGGGCTCGAGTCCCCAGAAGTTTTGGAAGTCGAAAAAACATTACAATAAATGAGCCAAAAAATATATAATTAAAACGAATTAATGTGCAACGAATAGCCTTAAATGCTGATGCTAAAAGTTCCTTTTATTATTTTACAACCTTTAACAGGATTTGACATCTGTTGAGTCACCAGCCACCGGGCAAGTGGGCTTCAAAAATCTACTAGCCCAGCGCACATTTCAGTCACCCAGGTTCCTTACCAATGTCTTTCTTCAACCATATCACCTTGACCCTGGCAGTATAGCTTTACTGTGAAGGACCTTAATGCCTTTAATAGCTAAGCGACTGCTGTGTATTTGCTGCAAGCTTTAAGCTCATCATGTTGTTTTAAAACAAGTCTAAGGAACAAAACTATTTTTATGTCACCAATCGAGTGATAAAAGTTTACGAGAGTTAGGTAAAACAGGTCCGAGATTCGTAGCTTGGCTGTCGAAATGTTTCAATTTTAACAAACCTTGTAACTTTAAGGGTACTTTTTTAAAACTGATGCTATAAATCTGGTGGATGTTGCCAACAACTTTGTCGGCGAAAAAGCAAACAGGAAGCAGCTTTTTGGCAAATTGTCAACGAAGGATGTCCCCAAAAAGGTGTCGTGTTTGACGAAATCGACACAAACTGTGGCACTGTGAACAGAGTTAGTATCTGTGTGCATGAGTGTGTATTTTGGAGGGGGGGGGAAGGCTTTGACTAGGCCAATTTGCTCGCAGCATTTATTTCAGCCTTGGTGCGGGCCTGATACCACAAGTTACAAGTCAGTTTTTACAACGAACGCTTGAATACAATGACGAGATGTCCCAGCCATCGTGCAAAACTTGGAATAGTGTCTAGCAGAAGCTGCAGCACAAGGGGCCGGGTCACGGTAAGGAAAAGGGGAGTGGCCAAAAAGTGAAAGAGGACTGGGGAAAAAGGGATCTGAAATTATCTTACGCGGGACTGGTTCGCTTGTAAAAGTTGGATCAGGTGAGTTATATATTCGCTTGTGGTCTATCCGAATATTAGCCAGGTTATCGATGGAAGCCTCACTCTTCTCTTCGTCCTCATTAAGGTGTATGTAGAACGTGAAAGAGGTAACAACCGTTTAAGGGCAAGATGCTTGACATGTTTCTGTTATGATCCTCATATCCATTATGGATCCTCATATCCATTATGATAAGTATGCTGGCTGCTGTGAGAGATCTCACTCACTGGGAACCTGTCTCAGTAAGATTCGTAAACAGAAATTCAGGAACAGAACCTCATTTTTTGTTACCATGGTTACGTGCCATATTTCACAGTCTTCAAACAGCACTGGCGTGCTGTTAGAAGCCCCACTCATTAGTCAGGACACACTAATGTAGACTAAGTCAAACAGCTGACAAGAGAGCACAGTTAAAAACTTCGATTGCACCCATTTGTTATGAAGAGAGAACCCTTCCTGTCCAAAACTCCATCCAACCCTTTAACAGCGAGCTGACTTTCACTCCTGATATAACTGTGCCTTGTACCGGTCCTGTGCCAGCTGAGAACCAGCAGACTGACACCAATGATCATAGGTAGAATACCCGCTCGTCAATTAACAAAAGGGAGCCCCTTGTAGTTATAGGTTTCCCCATATTACAGTTGGGTCTAGTTAATAATAGCGCCACTTCTGTAAGCTTGTACGTCGGTTGGAATTGCGTTTCAGACTACTAGGCTAGGGTAGCAAATACAATTTTTAATGGTTGTAACAACACTGGTAATAAGTAAGAAAGACACAACGCCATTAAAACCACGAATAATCCCTGCAATTAACACTGTATGTTATTTTACTTCACCTCAAAGGTTTTGCCCTTGCAATACCCCCTAAAATGCCTTTGATACGCATTGCGTGACAAACCAAATATGCACGCGGCGCCATCCACGTTTGGTCCCAATTTAGCAGTCAAATCTGATAATGCTTTTGTGCACTGAAAACTGAGCAACACTCGTATTAAATCAACTGAACCGTTGAGTAAGATGTCACAGTGTAGAAAGATGTCGAACGTTTTGGAAGAAAGGTTGTTGTTGAGCTGTTCGACCGTTTACAATACACTGACCCAGTTGGCGGTGTTCATTGGATGGCATCAACAGGACCAAAATACGTCGAACGGCAAGAGAATCACTCGGAAATGGCCTCTGGACCTGTCCTCTACAGCAAATGAGGTAAGAGCATTTCGAACTGTTTTTCTGTTTGACGTTTTCGATCTCATATGGGTCGAAACACATCAAAATATGTGCGTGACTCGCGAATGGAATGTTGCCAAGAAGGGTCAAACAACCTGCATTTTAACGAACTTTGAAAAGCTCTCACGTCGCTCTCAATCATTTGCCCAAAGAAATTTTTGCAGCAATCCTGAGAACATCTTTTCTTAATTCAACAGCCAGAAGCTGAATCGATTTGAAGGTTTAGCACATGGTGAAAAATAATTTAATTCACGAAGTACTTTTCCTGCTGAGAAATGTATACTTTCAAAATTAAATTATTTCAAACACAAAGAACAACGCAGTTTCTACCAAAATCAGTTTTGAAGCTCTTGAGAGATTGCAAAAGTAAAATTGAGTGTTTAAAAGACGACAGAGGCATTTGTTTTTGCACGCAAATGCCTCAAATTGATGTCATAATTTACTGCTTCAACTGGCGATTTTAACGGAAGTTCGTTATTTGCATTTTTCTTTGAAATAAAAGGATATTTTGCCAAAAAAAGTATCCAGTGATTTTAGTTATACCCTAACCTATCTAACATTAAAATATGAAAGAAATCGAATTTTCCACCCTTGCCGCGTTATGTTTGATTTTTACAGACAAGCGCTCTTAAGTGTGTTGCTGGTTTT
>OZ034968.1:9679685-9827185 GCA_964030785.1 Siderastrea siderea | reverse complement strand
TATTTTCGTCAAGCCAACGGCAGCTTGAAGATTTTCTGCAACATTCACGAGATTTTCCCTTTATGAAAATGACATTTTACGTGTTTTTCTTAAATTTTCTTGTTAGGTGCCCCCGAGAGCTCTGTAAACTTGTGAGGCCAATAGACCGTAAGACTACCGCTCGTAATGACGGATAAATTGTAATACATAAACAGCCATTAAACTTGTATTGACTGCAATTTAGATTTTCTTGTTTGGAATTATATGAAGACCATCGCAGTGAAGGTGTTTCAACTTGAGCAGTTGAAAAGAAGAAACCTGAAACACTTTCACTGCGATGATCTTCATATCATTCTATCTTTATCCGCGGTTCAAAATTAAAATTTGGTTTTTCTGCTGTGCACGGCGGTCATTTTTACTGATGGCAAAAATTGGTTACAATGAATTGGGCACCAGATTTAACAATCCATATGCGTAGTGTTAGAGATTTCCACAGTACTTAACCCTTTGAGTTCCAACATCATTATACAAATTCTCCTTACTGGTTTCCATAGATTTTAATGATTACTAATTGGGAGAACGTTTTCAAACATCAAGGCAATTCATCTTTGGCGATCATTTGCTAACTTCTCATGACCTGTACATGATGTAATACACTGATATGATGGGGAGAAATTTGATGCTGATCACTCTTGGGGCTTAAAGGGTTAAACACGCTCCCAAGATGCTCTCTAGAGAACCTGGGAATGATAGCGTTATTGGTAAAATGGGTGTGTGACGTCATGAAGTCGCCAACAATTTATGTCGTACTGAACGTGTTTTACTCAATAAACGTCGATAGCAAGAAGCAAAATTCAGCATGCACAGTGTTTGTATTACTTTATTTATATTCCTTAGCTAATGTTCATATATTTACTCTTCATATACATTATTTTCTTAGGGCAAGCCCAAATACTTGTGCAACAAGTTACCGGAGACGTTCCCACTCGGCGATGTGTCTCTTGTATAATGTTCATAAAATAAAATAAAAGAAGTAAACAAAAAGGCAAGCAGAGTCCAAATATTAGATACTTGTAAGGGTTTACCTCTTCACCCTCAAAAAAGGTTAATTTGAGTAACTAAATTAACTATCCCTTTATTTCCTCTTTGGGAAATGTTATCTATAATACCTTAGGTGCGTTCATCATCTACCTACAATGTTTGTTGCCTTTGGAAACGCACACTTTCCGGACCGTTGTCGCCTAAGATCCGTCTGTGCTGCATTTTCGTCGCTTCAAGTTTGAACAGAGGGCAGAAACCAAAGTAGGTCTCTACACAAAAGAACCAGAGTAGAAGGATTGGGCCAACACGCATCAAAGTACGGGTTTTCAAAGGCTTACCGTTTGGTTCACTCGGTTGCATTCAAATATTAAAAGCCACTCACGTGCTCAGTATACTGCTGTGCTGTTGCTTACAATGCTGTTCAAGACTTTTAACTTTTGAGTCTGTAGACGAAATCGTAAGCTGTTTAAGCCCCTTCAAGCTCCAATTCTGACCCAATGTCAACTTGCATATTCCCCTGAAAGGTCCCCAAACAATTATTTCTCATGGAGTAAGTTGAGAGAATTTATTTAACAATCAAGGATTTGATCTTGATGATTATTTCCTTTACTCTCATGACCTGTATGCTTGATAATTTAGCGATATGGAAAGTAGAAATTAGACACTCGTCACTACCGGGGCTTAAAGGGTTAAATACTACCTTACTCTCGTGTTGTTGTTTTTTCCCTATTAAAGGATGTTTTTCGACAGTAACAAAAATAAGTGCTCTCAAAGGGAAGCGCAACTGTAACTCGCCTCTTAGAAGGCAACTCAAACTTCTGATTCAATTGACCTTACGTTCCCTGTAGATGTACCCATTCTAGGAAACTTAGAAGGCACCCACGGATTATCTTGTCCATGTGCAACTCTACCAAGACTTTGTACTGATGTAACTGAGTTTCTGTTTGCTTCAAGCCTTGTCTGGATTACTCCCGCATTGTCTCTGACTGTACACGAGGCATGTGAGCCTCTTTGAGTATTCGCAGTTCTGCATTGATCACCATCAGATGAATTACTGTCACTTAAAGAAGGGTTTGACGATTGCCTTGTGGCAAATCTACTGTGTTCTAACGTTTCTCTGACTTGATCCAAAACTGAATCAACATTCACAATCCCCGGATATGGGGGCAGCTCATCGTCATCATCATCATCATCATGCTCAGCGTCTGATGATACATGATCTGCCTGGCGTGAAAGCTGCGGCGTCAACTCTGTCCTTGCCAAGGGAGAAATGCCCCGCTGTAAAGAAACCCTAGAGGTACTATGAGGTGTGCTGATGCCTCGTCGTATGTTTAGAACGGGCATCCCAACCGGTGTGCCCACTTTAGGAACAAGAGCTGGTGATCCAGGCCTGATAAGCAGGCGATGTGGTATTGTTGGTGTTGAGACTGGGGATCCTCTCCGAGGGGTGGCAGCTGGAGTGTTAGCTAATGACCCTTGACACGGTGTCGGTGGGTAAAGCTCTGGGTAGCGCATAACTGCAAGTGTAATGAAGATCGAGACTGTTAGTAAGAACATTTTCTTTACAATTTAATGTGTGAAGACAGAATTGCAAAGTAGCAAGGTGTATTTGCATATATTTTCTTATGACACAAGTTAGGACGATCATGGAGGGAAGACTGATTTTTCTAGCTTTTACTGGGCAACTGGAAATGTGCATTTTATTCAGCTCTAATACAGCTTGATCCCTCTTAGCAACTCACTCTGGGCCATTTTAATCAGTTCTCATACAAGTCCTGAAAATAGCCAGAGCAACCTGAAAATAAAGAATTCAAAGTAAAAAAAACACAAAAATGAAGGCTTACCATCATCATAAGTCGGTGGGGCATTCTGCTGAAAGACATCATTGTCCGAGAAAGAGACAGAATGACGGTGGCTGCGAGTTAAACTGCCATGGCGACGTTCCCGTAATCTCCTTCTGGTGTGGCTGAATGTAATGATTGACAAGATGGCAAAAATTGCCGCACATGCCACACCTATGACAATACCAGTGTAATGACGACTGAAATCCATCATTTCCTCGTCCTCCTCCTTTTCTGCTAAGGAACAGAGACAGCATCACTATGAACCCTTTAATTTGATTCCTACACTGTATGACTTGTAAGAGCAATCAGCATCTTAGAGTACCCCACTACAGTGCTGAGTGCTGCACTCTTGCCACCTGCACAAAGTTTTTGATTAGCTTTTGAATATATTTTTGACTACCGTAAAAGCTCTATTTAGCCCCCTTCAGGCCTCATAATCGGGGTGGGGGGGGGGGGCTATTAGAGAGGGGGGCTTATTTCAAATCTTTAAACATGTAATCTTAACTTACTTCTTGTCAATAAAGACCAGCCAACTTGATGTATTTTTTTCTAGCTTTCATAAAAAAAAACACCAACTGGCGATAAAGTTGGTGGCTTAATTGACATTAGGAGGGTCTGATTACAAAATCTGATCTCCCAAAGGGAGAAGGGGGGCTTGTTAGAGAGGGAGGCTTACTACAAAAATTTGACGCATAGAGGGCGGGTTATTAGGGAGGGGTAATAGAGAGGGGGCTTAATAGAGCTTTTATGGCATTTCATGGAGCTCCTGTATCAACTGGCCAGTTTAAGTGAAAGAACTGTGAAAGGTCACCGGAAATTGTCCCGTTTCATGCTTGCCTTTCAGATTTCTCCTCTCACGGTTTTTGGATTTGATTGGTAAGTTTAATGGAAGCCATCACAAAGGTGTCAAGATGTCAAAAACTCATCAAAAACTTTGGACAAGTGGCAATGGTACGGGGGGTAGAAAAATCGTATCAAAAAGAAAAAGCCTCAATGGCGAATATGGACAAGTCACATTTTGTGTGACTAGTACATTTCCACATTTCGTCAGTGACTAGTTCCTGCATGACAAATGTGCACGTGAGCATGCCTTTCCAGAAAACGTCGCTGCTTCTGCATGCATTGCATGTCTTTGATTACATCATAGAGCAAGTGATAAAAGAAATGAAGCCAGAGACAACGCATGTGCTGACATAGGGTGAGCCATGCTGCGCATGCTCATCTAAAAACCAACAACAAGCCCAAAACAATTTCTCATCTTCAGCCTTTCAATTTTAAAAAGGAAAGTCCACAAAATGAAGACGGTCATCTTCCAAAAACGTCTCATTTATAACAACATTTTACTATCATGAACACAGCCGGACAAGAAAAAAAAGTTACCATCATGAAGTAGGCTTGTAGTGTACTTGGCAAAGAAGCCTGCAGCAGAGTGATCCTTGTTAGTCCTAAACTCAACCCTCATGCCATTCCCAGATGACTCAATTTCATCTTCCCAGTCTGACTGACCACCACACAGGGTCTTCAGTTTCTTGGACCAGCTGTTTGTGCCATCACGGATGACAACATGATCAGGGCAGTCTGGCCACGTGCTAAATGATTCCTCCAAGTCAAACTTGCTGTTGATAAAGTGAACAGCAGTTTGTTGAAAATTGTTGGAAATTTCGAGCAGTAGAAGTAAAACGTATATTTTGATACTTACATACATGTATATGAAGTCTAATTTAGTTCAAATTCTGTTGTAGTTCTATTACACACGGGTGTATTACAAATTAATACGTGTAGTATAGTACAGTGTTTGCAACTCTAAGTTGTTGATCACTGCCTTACCCAAACTTCAAAGTGATGAAGTGTCCACTGGGAACTTCTATCTCCCACACACAGTTGGCCTCATATGGATACCCAGCGGGGTACCCTGGGGATGAGAATGCTCCTGATAAGGTGTTCATGAACACACCACATCTAGCTGTCAATCAAAAGCCCCAAAATACATGAAATAGAGCAATACAACATTTTAAACATAACTTTTTGTGACACACCAAGATAAAGGAACCTTTAGATCAGGCTTAAAGTCAGCTAAGTGTGAACAAGACTATTTATTAAATATATATAATCAACCAGTCACTGGAACAGTAGGGCTTTCTTTGGAGAATAACCAGGTAAGTTTGACACAACAATTACCTAATTGGTTCAGTTGATCAAGAGACTGCATATACAGACGGATCACAGCTGCTTTTCACATGCACAACCGCACCACAGAGATGGTTTATATCGAGTCGAATTTCAAATGCAGCAAAACATTGCCCAGAAATGCTGGAGAATTGACAGACAAAACGAAAATTTGCTCGAAAAATTGCCGCGAAATTTCGAGCGGCACGAATTATCGCTCGAAAATTCGCTTCGAAAGTTCGAGCATCGCGAATTATCGCACGAACTTTTGTGCGGAATGAAAAAATAGGTGTCCCGAAATTTCGGCGATTTATCGCCGCAATTTCACTGTGGGCAAAATTTCGTCGCAGAGCTGGGAAAAGCCAGGAAATTCGTCGAAATTGACTTGCATTTACTTTTTCACAATACTGTACCACAGCCTAATGCCTAATGCTGTCCAGTACATATGGGGATATGTAGGAGTATAGATGGACTGGCTGTAGGTCAGCAGGAATGATGACAGTGACAGTCCATGTTTATGGCCACTGATTGGCCTTAAAGGTGAAAATAATGACTGTAAGCAATATAGTAAACAAAGCTAGTAAACTTACATGGTGCAGAAGTTTTCCTACAATCCACTGGAGCTTCATAAAAAAGAAAAGGAAAGTAATATGTAAAACTAAGAACTCCAACCCTGCTATGTATTGTATGTATGTCCAAGTTGATTATTAATTATTAAGTTTAAAAATTTAAATTATTATTATCGTTATTACTATTATCATTACTTACTCGCATTCTTTCACAAGAGAACTCACTGGTATGCCAGAAAACCACATGAATTATTAACCTACCAAGCTGATCAGTAATTTTAGTCTAATCTGACATCCCATCAAACAGAAACTGAACAAATGCCAAAAGAAAACACAAACAAACAAAAAACACCTTGAGCGGAAAATGGACTCACAAAACCCTAATCACTTGATACGTGCTAAAACCACTGAGCTACTGAGATAACTATGGCAGAGTGAGTTGGTATTTATCTCAGGGAACACTGATCATGAATTTGCTCATGATCAGAATTACCTCTGTAAGTCGTCAAGCACTGCTTGTTGGACCAGATGAAACCAGACAATATAATACACATATAGCATTTTTGAGTGACATAGAGTTCAGCTCCAGAGGGATCTGCGGTGTTTGCCTTGGTCGCTTAGTGGTTATACCTGTCATGAGAATGGGATGTCTTGGGTTCGACTCCTGCTACAGTATAAGCTTCTTTTTTTGATCCTGTCATTGGTTCTGTTTCTCTTGGACAGCATATCAGAGACTAACCTCTCTGAAGATGATCACACCACTTGAAATATACCATATATATCTGTACATATGACAGTTGACTTCCAGTAACTTGAACCCTCTGAGTAACTCGAATTGCCCACACTAACTTGAACCAAAATTGATTTTCCTTGGATTTACTCCGTTCATTTTCTGTACTTTTATCCCTGATAACTTGAACACTCAATAGCTCAAACCTTCCACTAACTCGACGTGAATTTTGTTCCCTTCAAGGACATTTTCTTTATCATTTTATCCTCGATAAATTGGACACCATTTGTCAAAGTGTAATGAGACAAAACACACTCCATAACATTTAATTTATTTTTAATCAATTTTCCAAAAATTGAGCAAGCATTTTTCAAGTGTCTCATTGCCCTTTGTATCAATTTCTTTAGTTTCTTGCTATTCTGTTACACACAACATACTAGTTCTTCCTGCGAGTAATACATGTAACAAGCGATTTCAGCCGGAATCCCATCCCCCCCCCCCCAAATAAATTGAACTCACTTGAACCTGTTTTGATTTCCCTTAATGGTTTGAGTTATCAGGAGCTAACTGTATAATGAAAATTACACTAATAACAATATTTAATCAGCTAAAATACATACGTTGGCCATCCTTGAAACATCTGTCCCTCACGGCTGTTACTTCATCTCTTGTCAATGCTCTGTCGTAGATCTGGATACATGATATTTTTCCTTGAAAACTATCACCTTTTCCTCGTCCACCGCCAATTTGAATATCTCTATCAGTGCTTAACTCTAGCTTTCCTAGATTAATATGCTGCACATCCTTGCCATCTATCCATAAAGTTGCAGTGCCACGATTGTGGTCATACGATGCTCCGACATAATGCCACTTATTATTGAGACTAACTGTATCATTGGTGAGGTAAGAAATCAACTTTCCATTACGTTCTACAAACTGTGCATGGATGGAGTTAGTTTTTGATGTGCGAAGTTCCACAGAAGCACTCCTTGATGTGTGAGGCTCCATACCTCTATTGTTGTATTGAATGATGGATCCAGCCCTTCCAGACTGAAATATCCAAACTAAAATTGTGATTGAATTCTTGGAATCAAGATGCTGACTGTGTGGAATACTGATATAACTAGTGCCAATCCCAGCAAACTCATACGCAGTGCCTGTTTGACCAAAGGGACCTGTTACAAGCTTAGTGTCCTTAGCTGTACCATCAAGGTTTCCAAAGCAACTTGCATCAGCAGTTTTGTAAAAGTTATTCAGTGGATACAATCCAACCGGTTGTGGTAAAATGCCTAGAGGAATAAAATAATACAAAAAAAAATAGCTACATTTGTATCATTTAAAGAATGTAACTCGTAAATACGAATCTAATCTCAATTGGCTGGAAAATCAAACATCAAACATCAAACATCAGGAGCTTCTGCTTTACAATCCTTTCTGGTAACCATGGTAACACTGAAAAAATCCCCTCTGGCCAGTATCCCCCCCCCAATTCATGGGGGGCATAAGAACGGCAAATGTAACCAGCCCAATTGCTAGCTCACAGACAACGACACTGCAAAAACAAAGGGACAATAGGTGTTTTCAGCGGTGGATCCAGGATTTTTGAAGGGGGGATGGCTGACCTGACACAACGATATCTAAACAATGGGAGACAAAATCGCCTCCGTAATAGTTTTGTTCCCTTTCTTAATTTCAAGCTTAAATGACCCTAAAGGGGGAGGAGGCTAGCCACCCAATCCACCCTCTGGATCCACCTCTGGTTTGATTATCAACAGTTTGTACGGAATCAATGATTTTCGAGATAAAATATATTTGACGTTAATGAGGAACACTCTAGAGTTAAGGTTTAAGTTTAAATGACTTGTGCATGATGAACCTCGCTTCTTGCTGCAGCTAAAAATTTAGTTACTAAAAAATCAATGTATAAATATGCTAGCCTAACAGCAGAGCTACCAAAGAAATGGCACATAATAACCGTAAATACTGCAATCCAGACAGATAGGCAGGATAGCTCCCTATCTGTGAGAACATCTCAAAGTCCAGTCCAGTTTTTCCATTTCTAATGACATGCCTGACTACTTAGACTCCCACGCATTCGTTTTTAGTGGCCTTATTATACTCCACTCCACTACTGACTACTAATAACTTTTCAGATTGATTGTGAATCTGGAATGGAATGCCTAGTTTATTACTTGAAAGTGGACTTTACTGAATAAAAAAAAATGATTGAAATACTAGATCAGAGATATCATTCAGTTTGCCTTAGACTTGCACATACATGTATATGTTTCAGTCTCCAATCCGAACAATCAATACAATACTATCAACTTTTCTCAAGACTCAACTTGTGACTTTTTTGTTGCAGATTAATTGCAGTTGCATAGATTCATGGGGCAGCAGATTTTGTAAATAACTTTCCCCAGATTTTGGATCCTGGAAAAAATTCCTAAATGAGAAGAGAAAAGGACCCAAGCTGGACCTGAACCATTGCCTGTCAAATTCAATTTATACTGCTTGGAGACACATAATTTGTCTATGAAGCCTAGGGTGCACAGGGCGCATAGATTTAGCCATTTTAAAACAATGGGCTCCTGCACGCATGGGCGTCCAGCCAGTGCTATTAATACAGATTACTTCATGGTTGGTGAGCACGTACGATTTTTATTCACTAGTTGTTAAGAATCGCAAACCAACGAGTGAGCGCGGCGAACGAGCGAGTTTGTGATTCTTCACGAGTGAATGAAAATCGTACAAGCAAACCAACCATGAAGTAATTTGTTTATTATATAAGTATTGAGATAATACAACAGTTGCTTTTCAAGAAGAATTAATTAACACTGTCACGTAAACAGGCCACATAACTGCATGTTTTTTCAACATTTACAACAATCAAAATCTTAAGTTGGAGTATAGTAATTTCAAATTAAACCATACTTAAAAATTTTATCAGGCATTAAATTGTTTTTAGACATTGTAATAGGGAAACCGGAAAACAGTTTACAACCACTTAATTCACGGCAAGTAAATCACTCTTCTAACACGCCTCGTTAAAATTATAAAGCTGAAGCCCATTAAAAAACAGAGATCCAAACAACTGAGTCCTGTTTACGATGAAGGACAATTTCCCATTCAGATGAAAAGTTTATGAAAAGTTTAGGTTACTCAACCCGAAGTTAAGTGAACAATCATAGTTTGCTGGCCATTTTTCTGTACACGAAGCCGAAACTGAGATAAATGAACTGGTGGCACCGTTGCTGAATTTTTTCTCTTGAAGTCTCAACAGGTGTGGCAGCAGTTTTCATTTTTCCCGTCGCAAACGTATTGCGATTAGTCTTCCCACTGTTTAACGAATTAATATTTCTTTGAATCTTTGAGCTGTCCACCGACGAAATGTTTGTGTTGTCGTCATAAACTTAAAACGTTTACGGGGTCATTCAGGGCTTCTCAGTTAATCCAAGTCCTTTTGTTGTTTAGAGCCACATTTTTTGTGTCTTTTTCCTTTTTGTACAACGAAGCAAGCTTGTATTTAAGAAATCGCAATTCTGCTTTTTTTTAAAGTCGCACACGTACAGCGACTTCAGCGAAGCATTAACAAAGCGCTGAACAAACTGCAGTGGCGGGGGTGGGGGGGGGGGGGGACCGATACGATTTTCTTCACTAGTGAAAAATTAATTTCGTATCAGGCTTTTGATTGGACATATGATATTTTTCACTAGTGAAAAAAATCGTATGCCCAATAGGATTGCTTCGTGTTAGTGAAAGACGATTTTTTACATCACTGCTTTCTAATGAGTAAATCTCAATACTTATGTAATAAATGGAAATAATTAACAGAAACAGTTAACAAAGTAAAAATTGATTTGCAAAAAGTTAATTTCGTAACAAGAGAAGAGGAATACATTTTGAGAAGAACAATGATAAAGAGTGCCGAATTTATAATGTCGGCCAAATATTTTAAAACATGACCCAATAATCTCCGGGGATTTAAAAATAACAACAATCTGATTATCATACAAGTTTTTAAATACGAAAACATCACAATGAATTTATTACTCTTACTTCCATGAAAATTCCTCAGAACCAATAAACTTTACATCTGATTTAGTAAACTGGTGACACTGCGAACATCAAAATCATCATTTGCACAATATCATAGCAAATTAATGGATCCTCTTATTAGTATCACAGTGAAGTTATAAAAAGAGGTTTTATGTAAATATGATTTTAAAGTACAGTAGCAACAAGACTGACTGAATGCTCCAGCTACAGCACGATATTTTAAAAGTCTTCACGTTTAGAAACAAGTCCTTGTCCACATACTACGTCATTTCTTGATCGTTTGTCTCTTCTATACGTCTAACGTATATTGCACGTAGCGAATTAAAGCAGTCTTAAAATGGCGTTCGTTGGCCTATATTTGACTTTCCTTTTAGTCACGGCTGTGAAGAAATTACACCCTAAGTAAGAATACAAGCTAGATGAAAGAAAAGACGTCGATTTCTATTCGACATTATCCAGAAAACTGTTCTTAAACCAAATTCAGCAAATGACAAAACGTAAACAACCTGAATCGAACCGTTCGTAATCATGTTACGAGACCGATAACTTCAGCTAAGATATTTTGAAACGCTCAAGCTTGCTTGGGGCTTGAGAATAAATCAAAACCAAAATAACTGTAAACATCACCACAGGAGAAGTTGTTGAAACGAGAGAAAGCCATTATGGTATTTTAATAAACACGAAAATCTTACCTCGACAAAACGCAATGAATGGACATAAGCACACAGCGAACGTAAACATCAACATACAACAGCAACGTGGGCACATTTGGGCAAATTTACGAGGCATTGCGAAGGAGGAAGCCGTTTCTCGCGCTACCGATGCTTTCTCAGCAGAACTTTCGTTCGGCCTTCACGGAAATATGCAACTGGTTTTGAAATATCATCAAACTTCTCTGGGGCGTAGCTTCCAGACGGCGTCAAATTTCACCGTAAGCGCGAATTATTTGGAGATTTGGAGAATCGTGTGGCGGAGGATTGCTGGCGACTTCTCAAAAGACACATCCGTTCTTTTTCAATAAAAAGCTATTCAACGAAGGAAGGGTCTTTCTTCCACTCAGCAAAGAGGAGAAGTCCTGCAAGTGCTTCGTACAGTGACCCAAGCCAACCAAGGTTGACACTGCGAAGTCACACACGTTTTCCCGCGTTCGCGAAGACAATGGAACAGTTTTTCTCACATATCCGGTAGCCATAGCGGACGCAAACGTCAATCAAATTGAGAGCCTTTAAAAATCGCATCACGTAACCTATAAACGAGATTGTTTAGCGCAAGTAGACTTAAAGTTTAAAAGGTCATGAATTGCCCGCAGTTCTTTGGCATAAATTCAACTGCATTACACGCTAATCAGCTGTTCTTGCGGTTGAAAAACAGAATAGATCCCGTGGGGGGGGGGGGGGGGCTGGAGGAAAACTCAGCCTGGTCCGGTTGGGCCGAGGAAAAACCATTGTCAATATTCGCTGGAGTTCAATTTTGTTCTTTCAGCTTGTCAAAATCTAAAGTATATTCAGGAGTTATTATACATACTTAGCATTTTAGCTCTGGGTGCCTGAAGTTTTTTTTTTTCTACATACGGTATGCACACCGGGCGAGACCTGTCGTCAGTAAACCATGACTTGTAGAGGGTGATACGGGGAGGCTCCTCTCGTGAGGGGTGCCTTTTTATGCTTGCAGCCGTGGTACGAAAGGATAAGGAAAATTTTTTAGTTTAATTAGGGGTCGCCAAAATACACATAGTAAACAGTTTACGAAAGCTTGCAGCCTTTTAAGTATAACAAGTGTGCCTTGTTGTGCTTGGTATATGGAACGGTTGCCATTTCAATAAAAAGGATATAAAAAGGTAACTGGGTTTTGAACCTTGGGGTAAAGCGCTCTCCTTCCCCGTTCTCTCATTACTCCTGCGATGATGTATAGAAATTTTGTAACATTGCCAGACTTCGCCGGAGACATGACGTTTGGCCATTTCACCAATTACTGATGCTCAATTTCCAGCATTGTCTTTGGAGTATTGCTGCCTGTGATAACTGGCCTGGCCAATATAAAAATGTGACAAAACAGTCGGAAGGAAGTAACAAAAAATGTTTGGAAGTTAGTTTAGTTATTTACTTAATTAAGCTTAATTAACTGATGATTTTCCGTGTTTAAATAAATTTTTACTACTACTACTACTACTACTACTACTACTACTACTACTACTACTACTACTACTAATTAAAATTAAGTTGTAATTTGTTTTGTCTCGATTTTGTCGAGTGATCGAGAATGCCTCGGTATGCGGTTCCCGAGTTTGTTGGAATAACCGAGAAAGCTAAAAATTTACCCCTGCTAAGTTCATCAATTCCCCACTGTGACCCTAAAAAGAAAGGCTGTGCCTTTCGTGTGCTTTCGTGAGACTCAGTAAACGGTTCGAGTCTATTTGAGGAAATTGCCACAAAATTAAAAATCAAAGCATTTATAACATAATGAAGGTATTCAGTGAATTGACCTTGTTTTGGGCATCCCTGCCTGGGCTACCCTTATCGGAAGGGATTTGTACGGGGGTCCCCAAAGGATACCCAAATGACAGCGCAGATGGCAGAAGAGCCTGGGGATAGCTTTTAGAATTAGCTGAACTTGCATGTTGTGGACTTGTTGTGGTACAACTTTCGTGTCTAAATCGCTATACACCTCTCCGTTTTAGGGACTATCTAGGACCCTACAGCTATCGCCTACATCACTGAAGGGGACAATGGATGCCGTTAACTTGTATGAGCAGGTAGCGTCTCAGTGGTGGACAATTGCCATTGCTACGCTCATAATTGTCGTCGTCTATGCCTGGGGCATTGCCCCGTTTCGTGTCCTGAAAAACACCTTCGGCGACAAAGTTCCAGGACCTACTGCTCTTCCATTTATCGGCAACATGCTCGATGTTATTAAACATAAAGGACTCTTGCATCTCCAGTTTGATGAGTACCATAAAAAGTACGGAGATGTTTACGGGATGTTCTTGTTTGGTAGCACACCGACCCTGGTGATATCTGATTTGGACATGGTTAAACAAGTTTATGTAAAAGATTTTCAAGCATTTCACGATCGACCGGTAAGCTGATGTAATTGAGCTTAGCTGTTGATAGCTTCCCTGCTTTGTTTAATGTACGCTGAGTTGTCAAAGGTTTCTTCACAGCCTTATTACATTGAAGTATGCTTGCAATATTATTTAATATAATCGAGGAGGCCTCATTAACATAAGCTTCACAGTTTCCTTTAGGCCTCCTCGCCACTGTTGCCATCATTCTTTCTTTTTTCCTTTTTCCTTAATTATTATCAGTTTGTATTGTTGTCTGTGGTGTGGCAAAATAAAAGTAAAATAAACGAAAATAAATAAAATATAATAGTACTTTCGTCTGTCCCTCACAAACAAAAAGCAATCATGGAAAAAGTTCGATTTGGAAAATGTAGGAATCATTTATGAATGATGATGTGCAGACATCTTTCCCTATGTTTTGCTGATAAGTTGTCCTGAAGAAGTTGTAATAGTGCAGGGTGATGGGGGCAGGATGTGGCTTCCAGCATCCCATACCCTCTGCTCCTGGCTCACATCCCTGCTTTTAATTTGTTGGCTTCAAACTTGGCTGTGCATGTAACATTTTACTTATTGCCATTTCCCTCTGTCTCTTCCCATTTCCACTCTTTTCCTCTTTTGGCAAAATACTTCAAATACCATTTTCTGCTTTCTTAGATTGTTTCAGAGCTTTTTAAAGGCATTTGTGTAAGCTAAAACAGAGCGAGCTGTTCGACATTTTTTTAAATTGCAGCTGAAAATTTAGGCTCGGAAAATTGTAGGAAAATTTTAGGAAATAGAATCCTATTCGCCGAATTTCCGAGCTGTTGATGGCTCTCCGAAAATGCTAGCTGACCTTATTTTGCACTCTAGGAACTAGTAAGTCCTTTTGTTACGAAAGTCTGAGGTGATGTTTCGCCAAAGAAATCTTTGGTTTTCACTGCAATTAAATCCGAATATCTCAGGCGATTTTAGGCCTTCTAAACAGATGTTTCCTGAAACGAACCATTGGGTACCCCTGTTAACTCAGTTTTTCGGGGTCTCTACTTAGTAATGACTCTAGATTATGTTGTAAAGACTGACCCTTCCCCTCTTAACACTACAGATCAAATTGTGTGGTTTAATTAAACAAACCAAAACTTGAACCAATTTCTCCCTACCCTGGAGCCAAGGAGGTGTTGCCAAATGCTGGTCATGAAAAGCTCGCTTACCTATAGCATCCATACAGATGAATCTCTACAACTCGAAACTTCATACTAAGAAGTTTCTGCTAATTCTAAGACTTCTAAGCATTTAAAACATAGAATTTCAATATCGAGAAACGTTTTGTCTTGATGAACTTGATGATAATTCTAGGCATCAATGGCAGTTTCCCTAGGTTCACTCTTTTTAGTAATCTAACCCTTGATTACATGTAGGATGCAAACTTTTGATGGCTTTCATATACTATGATATTTATAGTGTAGTGCCTATAAGTGTGACCACATTGAGTTAATTTGCACACTTAATTATGAGCAACTTAATTATCTAAGGCAGCTGTTGAAGTTAGCTTCCAAAAAACGAACTCAATATTTTAACATCAGATGTCACCCAGATGTTGTTCTGTGAGAACTTAAGTTGGTTACTGGGAGATGATGTCTTTGTATTCTGACAACTGCTCTTATAAATGTGTCCCAAGGCAAATTTTAACTGGTCAAACTTTTTGGCAATTTACTGTTAAGGGTTTGTTAACATAACATCAGCTTTATTTCACCTCGGATTTACAAAATGAAATATACAGAGAAATTTGTTGTAATTTTACACCTCCCAACTCAAAAGTATTGTAGGAAAACCTGTTACTGGAAATGACTCTAAGCAAAACTGTCATCTTTGAATGACGAAGTAACTTTCTTTCTTGGACAGGTGCTGTTTAAGTTTCCAGAACCTCTCAACAAGATGGTGAGTATTGCTGAGGGAGAAGACTGGAGACGAATTCGTAACACTCTGAGTCCTACCTTCAGTGCGCACAAGATGAAACAGATGGTTCCACTGATGAACTCAGCGTGTGACACTTTGATGAAAAAGCTGGAAGAAATGTCAAAGACAGGAGAAAGCTTTGATCCTATCAGGTAATTTAGTACATTTTTATAGCCTGAGAAAGGTGCCACTACCAGGAAGCCTGGGAAGCGATGCCCAGATGTGGGTAGCACTACATCATCAGCGTGGCATAATTCAGTTCATTCCTCAGACATCTTTTTATCAAGGCCCTGAGTTGTGGTGTATGTATAATGCCTGGGGGGGGGGGGGTGGGAGGGTACTCACTATAGTGGGCTATACAGGGAGGCTCCGCCTGAAAGGGGTACCTTTTTTGCACTTGCAGTATACTAAGGGGTAGGGAAATTTACTGTTTTAACATGTTGAAGGGTCACCAAAATACACTTTAAACTGGAAGAGATAGCAGCTAAGTGTAGGTACTGAAAATGTTTCTAAAATTTTGGGGGCCTTTGAGTGACTAAAATCCAAATTTTGGCTTATCTTAGGGGTATAAAAGAGATGCAATTTTTGTTCTAGGTATATAAAAGGAGTACCATTTCCATAAAGATTGGTATAACCAAAAGTTAGGGTTTGAACCTTGGGGCAGAGCTTCCCCTACAAACTTAAAGGAATAACCCCCTAGGGGGGGAATGAAGTCTGTTTTCTTAGTCTCTGTTTTTTTAAGAAACAAGCAAACAAATCCATCCATCCATCCATCCATCCCTCCCTCCCTCCCTCCCTCCCTCCCTCCCTCCCTCCATCCATCCATCCATCCAGCCACCCACCCACCAACCAACCAACCAACCAACCAACCAGCCAATCAATCGGTGGGTCGGTCGGTCACTTGGTCGGTCAGACAGTCAGTCAATCTGTCAGTCAATTAATCAAATGTCAGTTTAAGGTAATAAAAGACAGTTCTGTATTGGGTTTATAAATTAAATTTGTACTAATTTATAGTTACAGTTACAGGGACAGAAGGGGGCTGTTAAGTTCATGAATTCAGATCCTAAAAAATAAGGTGTTTTGGGGGCAGTAAAAAAATGTTTGAGTTATCTTTGGAGATTGGTTACTTTTGTTTTAAAAAACTTGTGTTAACTTTCCAAACTGGTATTTTACTGCCATTAGTTATTGATCATTTTTTAAAATTTTGCCACCTTATGAAGACTTAGAAACTGAATCCATGACTAGAATAGGAGCAACCTTTATATTAAAGTGACATGAAATTTGACTTTGAGAGTATCTGGGTCTCTTTTTCTATTGATCCAGTTATCACCAGCGACTTACAATGGATGTTATTTTGCTGTGCGCATTTGGAATTCAAGCTGATTCACAAAACAATCCAGATGAACCAGCCATAACTGCTGCTAAGAAAGTTGTCAGTGGAAGTGCTTCACAAAGAGCCATTGTCTCTTTACTGAGTCTGCTTCCATTTGGAAACAAATTGGCTGAAATTTTCCCTAGTCTTTTGATACGAGACATGAAAGACCTGTTGGACATTTCAAAGCAAATTGTTGCTGCTAAGAAGTCAGCTACCATAAGCAGTGCATCTAGAAAGGTAAGAGATCTCGTAAACCAGTGCGAAATGGTATATTTCATTATGGTTGCGTTCGACAAAGGAGAACGCATTCGTAATCTTGTGTTGGGTGTCCTGTGTCATACAACCAGAAAAAATCAAGATTTTCTCTGTAATGGGTCGTTGACGCCAATTTAGCCCACCCGAGGATTTTTGCATGGGCCTATGCTCGGCCGGAAACTGGTATGGACTTTGGCCTCGCTTTCATGACGCCCAGGCCCCAAACGGTCAATTTAGCATATAAGCACGAGTGTAGGCGAACATGGATTCTGGTTGAGATATTTTGTTTATTTTCTTCGTGTTTTTTAGAAAAGTTTTTGAGTTTGCCGACAAGGCATAGTTTGCAGTTCACTTATAAACACAAGGGGCGCACCTAGGATGTATTAGCGGTCGAGAAAAGATTGATTATCCGTATGGACTCGAACTGCTATACCTGTTGCTGAATTTGAAGAGAACAGTTTAAGAGTGATTTCTGCCGAGGACCACTAAGACCTTCACAAGACTTTTCGGAGACAAAAACTAACTTTGCTGAGAAATTTTTCAAGTTGGTTGACAAGACACAGTTTGAAGCGCTCTTACAAACACAAATGGCGGAGGTAGGATGCACAGTGCTGGAGAAAACATCGCTAATTCGTAATTATTCCTTGTTGCTGAATTTAGAGAATTTTGAAGGTGATTTCTGCTGACTTTCAGAGCCAGAAACTGGTCACGTTGTTGTAAGTCACAACGATAAAGACTGACAGGAAGGCTAAATATAATTTAAAATGCAGGATAAAAGTGGACACTTCTGTTACTTGCCTAGACACGCAACAGCCTAGCTGTGTTATTTGTGACACAAGAAATGTCAAATACTGAGGTATCAGAATATTCCTTGATACTAATTCATCATTGATGTGTAGTACTTACCTTGATGGTCATTTTTAAAACATGTCACTGGCAAATTCGTTGATGTGAAGTCGTGCAAAAACCACGGAAGGGTTTATAGTTGAATTGATTCCAGTAATTTTGTATATTGACTAATTGAGATACCTACCTGTAGAGTTGTAGAGCCCAAAGCCCCGTGCATACTAGCAAATACTATTGCAAACTGTATTAAATACAGCTCGTGTAGATGAGAAAATGTTGTCACATTTTTCATGTTGCAAATGTTGTTGCTAATTAAACTGGCATGTCAGTTTCATCTGTCATAGAAAATTTGTTAGGTGAATTTTCTTTTGTGTATAAGTCATCAGAGATCTCTGGAAAATTAGTTCCAGGCTCTTGGCTAAGTACATGTTTTGGGGCTTTTGTGCTGTCTAACCAAGTGATTTAGCTGGCTTGGGTGCTTGCTGTTCCACTGAAGGAAAGACATTGCTAGCACATATTCAAGGACCTTTATTGTCAGCAGAAATATTTGTTCACCATGGTCAAATCATTTCACAGCAATTCTTTGTCAAAATGACAATTCCCCAAGCCAAAGACCCACGCTTTCGTTTAGGGGAAAGCAAAGGACTCGAAGGCTTTTGTCTATTTTCTTCGCGTTTTTAAGAAAAGTTTTTGAGTTTGCCGACAAGGTACAGTTTGCAGTTCACTTATAAACACAAGCAGCGCACCTAGGATGTATTAGCGGTCGAGAAAATATCGATTATCCGTATGGACTCGGACTGCTATACCTGTTGCTGAATTTGAAGAGAACAGTTTAAGAGTGATTTCTGCCGAGGACCACTGAGACCTTCACAAGACTTTTCGGAGACAAAAACTAACTTTGCTGAGAAATTTTTCAAGTTGGTTGACAAGACACAGTTTGAAGCGCTCTTACAAACACAAATGGCGGAGGTAGGATGCACAGTGCTGGAGAAAACATCGCTAATTCGTAGTTATTCCTTGTTGCTGAATTTAGAGAATTTTGAAGGTGATTTCTGCTGACTTTCAGAGCCAGAAACTGGTCACGTTGTTGTAAGTTGCGACGATAAAGACTGACAGGAAGGCTAAATAGAACTTTAAATGCAGAATAAAAGTGGACACTTCTGTTACTTGCCTAGACATGCTCAGCCTAGCTGTGTTATTTGTGACACGAAAAAAAGTCAAATACTGAGGCATCAGGATGCTCCTTGATACTAATTCATCATTGATGTGTAGTGCTTACCTTAATGGTCATTTTTAAAACATGTCACTGGCAAATTCGTTGATGTAAAGTCGTGCAAAAACCACGGAAGGGTTTATAGTTGAATTGATTCCAGTAATTTTGTATATTGACTAATTGAGATGCCTACCTATAAAGTTATAGAGCCCAAAGCCCCATGCATACTAGCAAATACTATTGCAAACTGCATTTGCTCGTGTAGATGAGAAAATTTTGTCACATTTTTTATGTTGGAAATGTTGTTGCTAATTAGGTACCGGTCAAATTGAAGCTTAAGGTGACTCGATCGAAATAAATGACGCACTCTATGCCTCTCTAAAAACTCTAGTAACATCGTCATTTCTTACTCGATTGCCTTGAAACTTTCGCATTTTATACACAATTTATCGAGGAATAATATGTATGTCAACACGTGGATGTACTGTTCGTTAATTTTACGTGATTTTGCTTTTATTGAACACTACTTTTTGGATAAAATTGCTATTCTAAATGACGTGCTCTATGCCTCTCTAAAACCTCTACTAACATCGCCATTTCTTACTCGATTGCCTTGAAACTTTCGCATCTTATACACAATTTATCGAGGAATAATATGTATGTCAACAGGTAGATTTACTGTTCGCTAATTTTGCGTGATTTTGCTTTTATTGAACACTACTTTTTGGATAAAATTGCTATTCTAACAAAACTGAGCGCTACGATTTGGTTTAAACTTCTAGTTTTTACGTGTCTATAATGTCATGTCAGGTGAAGGTTAAAATCGTCCTTTCGCAGATATACAAAAAAGTGTGACGCCTGATATCAACATAGGATTTTATAGGATAATAATTGTTCCTTTATTTTCAATTAGCATGGTCATGAAATTATCGAACAGATACGTAAAAGCACCAAAGCGTGTAGCGACCAAACACCGTCAGTGCACCCCCCTAGCCAATGTGTAAATTCCTCAAATTCTCATCAAATGCAAGGAAATTTGCATAGCGCTATTGTGGAATTCAGATAACAACAAAGCCGTTTACAAAACAGAGTTTCGATAGTGCACACTTTCAAAAAATATGTTGTCCAAACCAAGACCGCCCCAGCAAAGTAAAATAGCGCAAAGTATGTGTAAAAGATTCAGTTTCATGTTCCGATAGTTTTATTCAATTTCATATAATTCAGAAAAACGTGAATTTGGCGACTTCGTCCTATTTTGGTGCAGAAAGTGAGTTTATAATAGCCGCCCAAACTTTTTC
This sequence comes from Siderastrea siderea, assembly GCA_964030785.1. NCBI lineage: Eukaryota > Metazoa > Cnidaria > Anthozoa > Scleractinia > Rhizangiidae > Siderastrea > Siderastrea siderea. The sequence continues at coordinate 9,806,817 of OZ034968.1, read as the reverse complement.
ATGGTAGCGGATAGCCAAATGCAGTTTGGAACTAACTACAACCATACACTGAACTTACTTTATCTGGAGTTATTACGCTTTTCAGTCAAATCTGGAAAGCACTGGAGCGGTCCAAACTTTGAAGTCCGTCTGGGGTTGTTATTTTGACGTTCAAATTGTGCCGGGATTTCTGTTCCTACGATTTTAACTTGAAGAGTCAAGGTAAGATGTTCTTATAAGCTGATTCTAGAAGTTTAAACCAAATCGTAGCGCTCAGTTTTGTTAGAATAGCAATTTTATCCAAAAAGTAGTGTTCAATAAAAGCAAAATCACGCAAAATTAGCGAACAGTAAATCTACCTGTTGACATACATATTATTCCTCGATAAATTGTGTATAAGATGCGAAAGTTTCAAGGCAATCAAGTAAGAAATGGCGATGTTAGTAGAGTTTTTAGAGAGGCATAGAGCACGTCATTTATTTCGATCGAGTCACGTTAAACATCCTTACCCCGGGCATACCCTGGGCATTTGACTGTGCATTGTGCCCGGGAAGGGGGGAATTTGAACGTTGCCTTGGAAGGGTGGGGAATTTGAACCGGATTTATCTCTTGTTCTGGCATTATACTCCTGTGAGTGTTTTTGGTTTTTGCAAGGTTTGATGGATTTACAAGGTAGAATTTCGCCTTTGTTAGTGAATAACTCTTTCAAAAGAGTCTTCAGAAGAAGTTTGAAGGTGTCATCACGGCACATCTCTCCCTGAAAAGTGTGAACAGTGTTTGATTGAAGGCGAAATTTGTCTTTGAGGAGAGGTATTTCAGAACTAATTGGCGGGGCATTTGAACGGCTTTTTTGCCCCGAGGGGAGGGAGTTTGAACGAGCCAATCTTCAAAAGTTCAAATGCCCGGGGGGTGGATGTTGAAGCTTCGATTTGACTGGTACATTAAACTGGCATGTCAGTTTCATTTGTCATAGAAAATTTGTCATGTGAATTTTCTTTTGTAAATAAGTCATCAAAGATTTCTGGAAAATTTGTTCCAGGCCCTTGGTTAGTACATGTTTTATGGCATTGCCTTGGGCTGTCTAACGATGTGATTTAGCTGGCTTGGGTGCTTACTGTTCCACTGAAGGAAAGACATTGCTAGCACATATTCAAGGACCTTTGTTGTCAGCAGAAATATTTGTTCACTAGTTTTTAACTGTTTAATCTTTTTTCAAAAACTTACTGATGGCTTGAAATTTCATTTGGTCAATTCATTTCACAGCAATTCTCTGTCAAAATGACAATTCCCCAAGCCAAAGACCCATGCTTTCATTTAGGAGAAAGCAAAGGACTCAAAGGCTTTCGTCTCCTTGGTGACAACTAGGGAACCAGAAGCGATGGCTGTCTGATAGAATGCACCAGTCAAGTGCACTCTGTTAATCTTCGATTACTACTAGTTTTTAACTGTTTAATCTTTTTTCAAAAACTTACTGATGGCTTGAAATTTCATTTGGTCAATCAAATGCAAGAATTATGAGATAGTGTAAGAGAGATGGCAATTAACTTACCATAACATGCGAAGTTAACACTCATTACTCCATGATTTATTAGACAGCTGAAACGGGTAAATCCAGAAGATGTCCTTAAATGTACTCGGAGGGGTCCACACCACAGGTGGCATCTTCACATTCCGCTGGCAAGGGGAAGTATTTTGGAATTCCAAAGGAATGGGAGGTGATTTTGAAGGCATAAAGGGAAGGGGAGGGGTTGACCAAAATGGATCAATCCTGTGTGCTCCATCTTATGCACCATCTTACTCTGGCAGATGGTGCAGAAGTCTTGGGTCACTGAGTCAGTACATGCATACTTGTTTTATTTCATTCTGTTTTTAAGGACTTTCTGGATTTGATGCTAAAAGCTGCTTCGGATGAGTCTCTCTCTGAGTCAAAAAGAATGTCTGAAGCTGAGGTGGTGGCACAAAGTATGATCTTTCTGTTTGCTGGCTATGAAACAAGTAGCAATACGCTGGGCTTTGTCTGCTATCATTTGGCTACCAACCCTGATGTGCAGGAAAAACTTCAAAAAGAGATTGACAGTGTGTGGGATGACGAGAGTAAAATGCCTTCCTATGAGACAGTTAATGAGTTGCCATATTTGGACATGGTAATATCTGAGACACTCAGACTTTACCCACCAGGTGAGTGGAATATTTTTACCTGACTGTTAGCAGTAGGGTGGGTAATCTTTGCCTGTTGGGGGGTGGGGGGGGGGGTGAGGGGAATATAAAATGGGCGAATATGGTGTATTAAGCGTTTTCAAGATGGGCAGGCAAACCCCTTATTACATTGTATAACTATAACTGCAGTGTATACAATAAAACATTATTTTCTAGATTTTTCTCAGCTGTACTAACATCTGACCTGCTTTGACGTTTTCTTGGCAGGTCTTATTGCTATACGCCAGTGTACCGAGGACTGCATGCTGAAAGATCTGAAAGTGCCAAAGGGCATGTCAGTAACCATCCCAATGTACTGTATCCATAGAGACCCTAGAATCTGGCACAACCCTGAAAAGTTTGACCCAGAGAGGTTTAGCCCTGAAGCTAAACAGTCACGTGACCCGTATGCCTACATGCCATTTGGCCACGGTCCTCGCAACTGCATCGGAATGAGGTTTGCACAAATGGAAATGAAGTTGGTGCTGGCCAGGATCTTAAAGAAATACAGCTTCGAGACTGCTCCAGATACTAAGATTCCACTTGAAATAACGGTTAAGGCTACTTTGACAGCAAAAGAAATGAAACTGAAGATTACTAAGCGAAAGTAATGTTACTCGACTGTTGTGTAGAGCAGTTTTCAATTGAGTGACGTAACACCAAGACCAAAGTTATTACTCTAACCAATCACAACAGATGCAAAGAACACAATGAACCAATCAACGCTCGAAGCAGATACACATGACAGGCGCCAAGCGCGGGAAACGCGTGCGAACAAATCACGATTGGGTCAGAATCCCGGAGGGGGTCTACTTTCCAGAGTGGGCTATACGGGGAGGCTCCACCCGAGAGGGGTGCCTTTTTTAAGCTCGCAGTATATTAGCGGGTAAGGAAAATTGCCATTTTAGTATACGAAAGGGTTACAAATCAGCTGCAAAGTGGAAATGGTGGCTAAAGCGAAGTATATCAAAGGGTGCCACAGTTTGGTAGAAATGACCACGCAACTGAATCAGAACGACTGAAAACCCGCGAAAAACGTGGCGATTATATGAAATTTTATTGTTTTGGCTTATCCTTGAGGTATAGGAAAGGGATGCAATTTTACTATATTAAAGTGTAAGGGTTTGTACCTCCGGGCGGAGCCCCCCCCCCCTCCCCCCCGTATAAAACTTTATCGAGTAGCACTCCCCGGGTTCAGAAAGTGGCGGGAGATTTATGATCAATCACAAACTGTAGTAAAACGAGGCCAGTGGAAACGCAAATTACTTTCGACGCTCAATTGAAAACCACTCCATAGGCATATTTTATGTAAGCTTTGATTTGGCCGTTGTTACTAGTCTTATTAGATTAGACAGATTAGAGTCAGATCGGCCTTATCATAGCTACCAGATATTGGCCTACTATGTTGATGCCGTCTGTGCATGGGTTTTTCTAAATAAGACTGAAATAAATAAGTTAGCAACGAAGAATAAAATTGCATTAGATGATGCTTACACAGAAATAAGGAATAATAAGTGAGAAATTGATACACCCTACGGTAATTTATAAAAGACTTGTACAAGATGGAGACTGCAACATAGTCGTCGTAAGACTGCAAGATATCTAGATGCAATGTTTTTATCTTATTTTGAAATTTTGATTTACTTAGCAGTTTAACTGTGTTATTAATTAAGTCCACTTCTCGTATACCATGTCACAGTCAAGTCAAAAGGCAGTAGACAGAAAAAACCGAAAGGAAAATGTAGGTTTCAGGTTAATATTCTACAATTTCGTTCTCATTGCTGTGCAACACTTCTCTCAAGACAATTCACCTATCCCTATCTGTATGCGCGGGTCCACTGAATCTTTTAAAACAATTTTGGTTGTTTTAAGTCATTGTTATCAGTGTCGGGAATACGGACTGGGGAAGTGTTCCAACGAATGAAGCGTAGATTGCTGTTCATGTAGTAATTTCAGTTAAATTGTAAAAAAAAAAAAAGAAAAAATTGTGCCAAAGACGAAAGTAGTTTAGGTACTTAAAAGTAGTTAGCTAGATATATAGGTTCGTTCATTTCATTGTGGTGTACAAGTAACTTAAGATCATCAATTTTCGCAAGTGCTTAATTTTGGGAAACTGACATACCCTCGTTTCACGAGGCTTTACGTTCGTGAATAATAAAGGACGGGCTTTAAAATTTTGCAAAAAGTACGGCCTTTATTTTTGCGTATTGTCTATTAAGCGAAAATGATGTGATGACCTCCGATAGTTAACGACGACGAGACCCGACCCGAGACCCAATAAGGTATTTCATAGACTAGTTGCTCAATCTCAGCTATTGACTTCCCAGCTTTCTCATTGGTTCACTGCACACAGGTTATCAGCCAATAACCTTGCTTTCTGCCTTATAAGGAAATTGGATGCCATGTCAAATGACGTATCCCGAAAAGGTTTTCGCCGAAGGAAAAATTTGGTGCAAAAATATGGCAAAAGGATTCAGCAACGAGTGCTAAAGTTAAGAGTTTTAGAAGACAAATATTCCACTCGCACTTGTTGGATGTGAGGTAATTATAACCAGCAAACCTCGTTGGGTATGTATCACCTCATATTCAACACGGGCTTGTAATTGTAAATTATCTGAGCTAACGTATTAGACGTTTTGTAATATTTTTGTTAGGATGAAATGATGTGAACTGTGGAAATACAAGTGAAATGAAGATGTGACCATCGCTGTTGTAATCGCAATTGAAGCAATTGTGAATTAAGCCCGACAAAAAAAAAAAAAAAAATGGAGACTTCAACGGGATTCGAACCCGTTTCATTCCTTTCACAGGTCAGATGAAATCAATGGATTGGCCTGCTCCCAATGTATGGGTTTTCATAGCTCAGTTGGCAGAGCACTGCAGCGCGAACGCAGAGGCCACGGGTTTGAATCCTGTTGAATCCCCGTTTTTTGTGGGGGGGGGGGGGGGGAGGGGAGCTTAATTCGCAATTGCTTAAATTGCGATTTCAACTGCGATGGTCACATCTTCATTTCGTTTATATTCCCGCAGTTCACATCATTTTCATTCTGTTTCATTCCTTTCACAGGTTAGATGAATTCAATTAATTGGCCTGCTTCCAATGTATGGGTCTTCATAGCTCAGTTTGTAGAGCACTGCAGCACAAACGGCAGAGGCCACGGGTTCAAATCCCTTTGAAGAGCCCAAAATTTTTTTTTGGGGGGGGGGGAGGGTGTCTTAAGTTGCAATTTGCTTAAATTTCGATTACAACTGCGATGGTCACATCTTCATTTCAATAGTTTTCTTACTGAACATTTCAATTACCGAAAAATATGTTACTAGCGTCAAAGACAGCGAGAATAAAACAAGGGGCGACATATAGAAACAACCTTATGAACACAGAAAAGTGTAGGGAAATATACTGGCTTAATACTCAGTTTCTCCTGCAGCAAGATAGGCCGTACGACAACTTGACATGAAGAAGAGTTATTTTGTGGAGAAATTTAACAGCGTTACGATAATTGACCACTATTTCTTTTTGGTCAGATGTCTTTATTCATCGTCAAAACGTTAAGAGTAAAATCATAATAACATGACACAGACAGTGCAAAGATAACATAAGCGTGTTAAGAACTGTTACTTTTTTCCTGTCTGACTCACCCCAATGGTCTTTTCATTGTTATCACATAGTTGTCTTTTAGTTACCTTTCTTATTGTTAGTTAGGTGTCCCCTATTAGCAGGGAGATTTCCCTCTTCTAGACACTTTTTAGACGCGTTAATAAAGTGCATTCATCCATCCATTCGTTCGTTCGTTCATTAATTAAAGGCCAGTTACGTAGCAAATTGCAAAATGACAATGGTCAGCTTGTCGTTTATTATGTATCAGAGAACCGACTGACATTTTTCCAGGTAAAGCTAACAATGCCATCAACCGACCATGTCATCTCTGGTCTAGAGAAGTTTGTTGTAACAGGCGTTCCACAGTAATCACCGCCGAACCGTTGCCTATCGCAAAAGTTTTTGATTGGTTTTTGACATCTTTTTGACGACATTTTTAGGGCTTCCGTGTCAAGTGGCCAATAAAAGCACATGGAGCCCATACTAACTGTGTGCCCGTTTGCAGTTTCCAAATATGAGCAAATGTACAATGGAAATACCCGAACATCCCTACTAAAACACAACGATTGAAGTAGGAACATTTCGGCATCAAACTGTCACACAGGTTGTGTGGGCCCCCTGTGATAAAAGTTGTCAAAAACGTTGGTTGTGTGGTAACCAAACGTGCAAAGCAAAGTCCAAAAAATTTAATTAGTGTCTAGATTGCACTTACGAAACCCGAAAATTCCGCAGAAAAACCTAAAGTAATGTCTTTCTCCACTAAGGATTGATTCCTTGGTCACGGAACTAAAAACGTAAGATTTTGTAAATTATGTTGGTTTAAGGCGGTGGACAATGGTTCGTGCAACTTTTCTTGCAAAAGCTAAAAGTACAGTTGCGCTCTTCGGTACTCCGAGACAAAAAACATTGTCGAGCTATTACATGTAATACCGCCGTTACACAGTGTTTAGAACTTAAGGGAGGTCATATTATGTCCAACGGAAAAAAAAAAAATGGAAATCATATTTAGAACTCGATAACACTGGGGGCCGAAATCACTGCCGCAAACGGCATAAGTGTGACAGTTTGGACGGTTTTGGTTCCTTTTAGGGGTCCTGTGGGCCGGTGGTTATTAAAATAATTGCCAACAGTAACACGTTTGAATTCCCTTGTATAATAGCCACTTTTGTACTGTTTTTAAAACGACAATTTTTTAATATTTGTATTGATTCCGTCAACGTAGTTGCCGGAAGGCATTGTAAAAACATGGGCTTCAAAGAATATAGCAGTTGAAATTCCACACCCCTCCCCTATAGAAAGTGAATGGTCCTTTATTACGGTCTCGTTTTTACGCTGAACTTGTTTTGGTAGTCCACCCAACGCGCAGGTTTAAAATTAGTTGGTGTTTCCTATGCAAATTCAGCCAGCCGTTTGTCATTAATACATGTCATTTTAAATATGTATTTGTAATATTTATTCTATATTTATTGGGATAATTGAAGAGTTCCGATCGCTTATCATTAATAAAGCGAACATGTTGGCGGTATTGCAGAGTTTTGTTCAAAAATAAGTGTTTTTTTTACCGCTGTGTGCCCGGTTGTTTTTGACCGGCTTGTTTGCCTTGGAAAAGCACCTTCATAGACCTAATTGTGCCTCAGTTAAGTTTCATTTAGGTCCACGCTTCGTGGCAAATCTACAAAAAAACAACCAAACCCAAATCCTAATATAACAGTGGATAGCTTTCATAAGAAGTTATAATGGTTTTCGGTTACAAGCACAGGGCTTAACGTTTGTCTTTCTACCCAGCAAACTCAGAAATGACCCCCACTTAAGTCTATTTTCTTCAGTGTTTAGCCATTAAGGCTTGGGGAATGCTACCTTCAACCAACAGCCACCTAACGCCACCTAGTCACCTCTCGTTTGAATTCATCAAGGGACATATGCATGTTTTCGCCATAGTGGTTATACATGTCTTCCACACCCTTTTAAGTCAGGTGTTGAAGATTTCCTAAAATTTGAATTTGATACTTAAGATAAATGTAACACAAATATAAAATGGAAATGTAACAGTATCATCACGAGAACAAGCAACTACCTGGTATTAGATGTTGTCGAGAAACTTTTATTTGCTTTTAGTTATCTTGGATCGTACATCCGGGCAGTACATTGTTGATTGACATGTGATCTTATGACTTTGATTGACAACGCACGTGGTTTTTTGTACATAAGATAAAGGCTACGCGTTTTTTGTTAGTTCTCTTTCGATATGCTCCACATTATGGGATAATTATGCATACTTCCTTAGTATCTAACAGGTCAGCATTCACACTTCAAAGCCATTCAAATGCAAATCACTGCATGGTATATAATCCCAGGAGAGGACACAAACAAACAGTTCTTCCTTTCGTGCTTTCAGGTCGGTGAGTCGAGTTTATACTTTGCTTTGATTCTATGTTGTTTGTGGTTTAGCATTTCTGCTGTTTCCCCCTTTACTCTGTTTAATCGTTGTTGTCCGTGTTTACAGAGACCCCGAAGTTTCTTCTCAGCCTGTCTAGAGCGTCAGCGTGTGCTATTCTGTCAACTACAGTTTCCACGTGGGGCGAACCACGTCGTCCTCCACGGACAAGATTTCTCAACCTCGTTCCCAGGGTCTCTGTCCGTTGAGGAAACGACAAGGGAGGCAGAGGAGAGAGACCCTGGGAACGAGGTTGAAGATTTCTTTGCAGGAGATCCGAATCGCTGACTCCTCAACGGTTGAAGCAACCGATAGTCGCTGATATTTCAGATGCAGTGTTTGGATTCGCTAAAAGAGAAATTTGCTGGCCTCAGTGGTGCTGCATCTCTTCCCGAATCGGGAAATATTACTAGCAAAGCTAGTTCAGCCGATTTTGCATCGTCTCATGCGGGTATTTTTGACCCAATGGCGGTTATTACGGCTGAGCAAACTTCAGCGCCCACATCCGCATAATTATCTCATAATGTGGAGCATATCGAAAGAGAATTTACAAATTAGACAAGAGGTACTTACCTTGAAGTGTAATTGGAATTCTCTGAAGATATGCGGAGCATTATGGGATAATGCTTCCCTCCCTACCTTATAATGTTTATTTTCTGTTACCCTCCCATGCCTTGGGACCTACGCCAATTTTTTCACTCCAGGAAGAACTGTTTGTTTGTGTCCTCTCCTGGGATTATATACCATGCAGTGATTTGCATTTGAATGGCTTTGAAGTGTGAATGCTGACCTGTTAGATACTAAGGAAGTATGCATAATTATCCCATAATGCTCCGCATATCTTCAGAGAATTCCAATTACACTTCAAGGTAAGTACATGTACCTCTTGTCTAATTTGTAAATTCGAGTTCTAGTTCGAGAATAGATCACGTCGGGTTAGAGAATCGAGAGTGTGTATACGACGAATACAAAATAAATCAGTTTAGAATTTATAGCGAAGTGTGTTTCTTTCATGACAGTTGTTGTGCTTGAAAGCCCCGTAGAGTTTCACTGACAGCTCGTTGACTTCCGATACAAGGTGATCCAGAAATGGAAAGTAAACTGCTCTCTTCCAATAGGCGGAAGAAGTATCCGCCTCGACGCTTTCACGGTGTTGCTGCTGGAGGGATGCACGGATTTATGTTGTATAAAGCAGCGATGTCTGTTGCTTTGTCTAGCAGCGCATCCCAGAAAGACTCTTCATTCCTCTCCACCTGAAGGACTGATGAACAGACTTATGCTTCCTTGGACGCTTGCACCAGATCCAATTCAGCGGTTTAAATGAAGTGAGCATCTTGAAATTTTAGCTATCAGAAACACATGGAAAAGTGTAATTATTGAACACAAAATTTGAACTCACATGGCTCTTCGGTTTTTTCATAGTGCTCAGCTGTCATTCTGTCAGTTCTGGTGGCAAAGTAATAATCTGTTATTTTTTTTTCGCTCATGGTAAACCTAGCAAATCAAGAGTCGCATGCGAACACAGGCCAGTCCAAGGCTATAAAACGAAGTGACCACAACGCGTTCACTCCTTACTATCCCGCTTGCTTTCTGCTCGCTATTATCCCGCCTATTTTGGACCATTCGGTCCAACAATGAATCAAGTCGCTTCTCCTTGGAAACCGACATTTGGATGTGGATAAACGCCGTCTGTTGTTTTATAAACAACATTTCAAACAAACAAGGGGTGAAAAATGACTTGAGGCAAATTGTGCTTTTTAAAATAATTACCTTTTATTTATTTTCTTTTTTGTTCCTTTTATTTTATTTTATTTTACTTTATTTTTTTTATTTTCGACTTTTTCAGGTACGCATGTGCGTCTGTGCGTACAAGTAGCTACGCCCCTGAGTCGAAAAATAATGTTAATTATCGGCGCCAACTTATGTGGTAGGCAGAATTCGCATGTTTGCGAATTCTGAAGAACTCGATTCAGATACCATCTTCAACTAAATATTTTTATAACTGCTCGCCCCAAGAACACATACGCGTTATCACTCTGCTTAAAAATTTACCTCTGCAAAGTTCATGAATTCCCCACTGTGACCCTAAAAAAGAAAGGCTGTGCCTTTCGTGTACTTTCGTGAGACCCAGTAAACGTTCTAGTATTTTTCAGGAAATTGCCACAAATTAAAAATTAAAGCATTTGTAATATTTGTAATAATTGACCTTGTCTTGGGCATCCCTGCCTGGGATACCCTTATCGGGAGGAATTTGTACGGGGGTACCCAAAGGATGCCCAAATGACAGCGCGGATGGCAGAAGAACCAGGGGATAGCCTTTAGAATTAGCTGAACTTGCGTGTCGTGGACTTGTTGTGGTACAACTTTCGGTTTAAATCTCAAGACATCTCTCTGTTTTAGGGACTATCTAGGACACTACAGCTATCGCCTACATGACTGAAGGGGATAATGGATGTCGTTAACTTGTATGAGCAGGTAGCTTCTCAGTGGTGGACAATCGCAATCGCTACGCTCATAATTGTCGTCGTCTATGCCTGGGGCATTGCTCCGTTTCGTGTCCTGAAAAACACCTTCGGCGACAAAGTTCCAGGACCTACTGCTCTTCCATTTATCGGCAACATGCTCGATGTTATTAAACATAAAGGTCTCTTGCATCTCCAGTTTGACGAGTACCATAAAAAGTACGGAGATGTTTACGGGATGTTCTTGTTTGGTAGCACACCGACCCTTGTGATATCTGATTTGGACATGGTTAAACAAGTTTATGTAAAAGATTTTCAAGCATTTCACGATCGACCGGTAAGCTGATGTAATTGAGCTTAGCTGTTGATAGCTTCCCTGCTTTGTTTAATGAACACTGAGTTGTCAAAGATTTCTTCACAGCCTTATTACATTAAAGTATGCTTGCAATATTATTATAGTTGAGGAGGCCTACCGCAATTAACATAAGTTTCACAGTTTCCTTTAGGCCTCCTCGCCACTGTTATCATCATTCTTTCTTCTTTCCTTGTTGTTTAATTATTAACTTTGTATTGTTGTCTGCGGTGTGGCAAAACATAAAAAAATTAAAATAAATTAAAATAGATAAAATATAAATAAATAAAATAATATAAATAATAGTACTTTCGTCTGTCCCTCACAAACAAAAAGCAATCATGGAAAAAGTTTGATTTGGAAAATGTAGGAATCATTTATGAATGATGATGTGCAGACATCTTTCCCTATGTTTTCCTGATAAGTTGTCCTGAAGAAGTTGTAATAGTGCAGGGTGATGGGGGCAGGGTGTGGCTTCCAGCATCCCATACCCTCTGCTCCTGGCTCGCATCCCTGCGCATGTAACATTTTACTTATTGCCATTTCCCTCTGGCTCTTCCCATTTCCTCTCTTTTCCTCTTTTAGCAAAATACTTCAAATATCATTTCAGGCAAGCAACCACACGTATCAATTAAGACAAACCGAATTTGCACTCCCCAGATTTAACACCATTGCCCATGGCAAGCACTCGTTAAGATACCTTGGTCCTAAACTGTGGAGTAACCTCTCCAGTAAGGAGAGACTTGCGAGCAACCTAAAGGCTTTTAAATCAGAAATAAGAAGGCGTGATCTATCAAGCTTTCTAGAAGACGGATGCATGGGCTGCCATCTATGTAATTCTTAGTTTCTGTAAATATAAATTGGTTATTTTAAATTAGTTTATGTACGTAGTCTTGTAGTTATTTTATGTGTATGTGTCACAGTTTATTTTATATTTTTCATTGTTATTATAGTTATCTTATATAGTTATCTTTAACTGTTAGTTAGGTCTTCCCTATTAGCAAGGGGATTTCCCCCTGCTAGACACTTAAGACATGTTAATGAAGTTTCTGTTCTATTCTATTTTCTGCTTTCTTAGATTGTTTCAGAGCTTTCTAAAGGCATATTTCTGTAAGCTAAAACAGATCGATCTGTTCGGCATTTTTTTAAATTGTAGTTGGAAATTTAGGCCGCAGAAAATTGTAGGAAACAGGATCCTATTTGCTGAATTTCCGAGCTGCTGATGGCTCTCCGAAAATGCTAGCTGACCTTATTTTGCACTCCAGGAACTAATAAGTCCTTTTGTTACGAAAGTCTGAGGTGATGTTTTGCCAAAGAAATCTCTGGTTTTCACTGCAATTAAATCCGAATATCTCAGGTGCTTTTACGAATTCTGAACAGATATTCCCCGAAACGAAACGTTGGGTACCCCTGTTAACTCAGCTTTTCGGGGTCTTGACTTAGCAATGACTCTAGAATATGTTGTAAAGACTGACCCTCCCCCTCTTAACACTACAGATTAATTTATTTGTGTGGTTTAATGAAACAAATCAAAACTTGAACCAACTTCTCCCTACCCTGGAGCCAAGAGGTGTTGCCTAATGCTGGTCATGAAAAGCTCACTTACCTATAGCATCCATAGAGAAAAATCTCTATAACTCGAAACTTCATACTAAGAAGTTTCTGCTAATTCTAAGACTTCTAAGCATTTAAAATATAGAATCTCAATATCAAGAAACGTTTTTTCTTGATGAACTTGATGATATTTCTAGGCATCAAAGGCAGTTTCCCTAGGTTCACTCTTTTTAGTAATTTAACCCTTGATTAGGATGCAGATGTTTGACAGCTTTCATATACTATTATATTAAGAGCATAGTGCCTAAAAGTTTGACCACATTGAATTAATTTGCATACTTAATTACAAGCAACTTAATTATCTAGTCTGGTGTTGAAGTTAGCTTCCAAGAAACCAACTCAGTATTTCAACATCGGATTTCACCCAGATGTTGTTCTGTGAGAACTTAAGTTGGTTACTGGGAGCTGACGTCATTGTATTCTGACAATATAGCTCTTATAAAAGTGTGCCTAGGCATATTTTAACTGGTCAAACTTTTTGGACTTTACTGTAAAGGGTTTATTGAAATATACATAGACTTTTGTTATAATATCACACCTCCCAACTCAATGGTATTAAAATAGGAATACTTTTTACTGGAAATGACTCTAAGCAACTTTCTTTCTTGGACAGGTGCTGTTTAAGTTTCCAGAACCTCTCAACAAGATGTTGAGTATGGCTGAGGGAGATGACTGGAGACGAATTCGTAACACTCTGAGTCCTACCTTCAGTGCGCACAAGATGAAACTGATGGTTCCATTAATGAACTCAGCGTGTGACACTTTGATGAAAAAGCTGGAAGAAATGTCAAAGACAGGAGAAAGTTTTGATCCTATCAGGTAATTTGGTACAATGTTTGTTGCCTGAGAAAACAGAGAACATGTCATGGTGCCACTCCCAGGAACCCTGGGAAGCGATGCCCAGCTGTGGTTAGCACTACATCATCAGTGTGGCATTATTCAGTTCATTCCTCAGACATCCTTTTATCAAGGCCCTGAGTTGTGGTGCATGTTTAATGCCCAGGGTGGGGGGGGGGGAGGGGTACTCCCTACAGTGGGCTAATTGCACTAGGCTTTGCACTCGCAGGATACTAAAGGGTAGGGTAATTTACGGTTTTAAAATGTTGAAGGGTCACCAAATACACCTTAAATGGAAAGAGATAGCACCTTAGTTTAAGTACTGCAATTGTTTCTAAAATTTTGGTAGAAATTGTGACGAAAAACTATACGAAAGTTTTGGAGCCTTTGAGTGGCTAATATCCAAATTCTGGCTCATTATAGAGGTATAAAGGAGGTGCAATTTTTGTTCTAGGTATATCAAAGGGTTACCATTTCCTTAAAGATTAGTATATCAAAGGGTTAGGGTTTGAACCTTGGGGCGGAGTCTCCCTGTACAAACTTAAATGAGTAAACCCCTAGGGGTGGAATGAAGTCTGTTTTCTTAGGCTCTGTTGTTCTAACAAACAAGCAAACCAATCAATCAATCAATCAATCAATCAATCAATCAATCAATCAATCAATCAATCAATCAATCAATCAATCAATCAATCAATCAATCAATCAATCAATCAATCAATCAATCAATCAATCAATCAATCAATCGGCTGGTCCATCGGTCGGTCAGACAGTCAGTCAATTAATCAAATGTTAGTTTAAGGTAATAAAAGACAGTTTTGAAGAAGCCATTAATTTATGCTGTGGTGGGTTTATAAATTTAGTTTGTACTAATTTATTGTTGCAGTTTATTTTTGTCAGGGACAGAAGGGGGCTGTTAAGTTCATGAATTCAGATCCAAAAAAATAAGGTGTTTTGGGGGCTGAGTAAAAAAATGTTTGTGTTATGTTTGGAGATTGGTCACTTTTGTCTTAAAAAACTTATGTTTCCAACTGGTATTTTACTGCCATAAGTAAATTGATCACTTTTAAAAATTTTGCCACCTTATGAAGCAGGGCTCGACAAAAGTCCCGTCTGGTCGTCCGGGACAAGTAGTTTCTGAGGTCGGGCAAGTAACTTTTCAGGGTCACTTGCCCAACGGGCAAGCACTCGGGCAAACCCTCCATCAAATTACATTTTAAGTCTGGCAAATAAGTGACAAATAATGTTACAGCATACACAACCATTTAGCAAAGCTGCGAAAATTGCTAAGTTAAATGTCAATCTGGTCTGACGTTTTTATCAGTTGATTTGTCAGTCACGCAATCGCTTAAAATGACTTTTTCTAAAACATTTTGAAGCACTTAAACGTTAATCGGGTTTGGTAACAGTAAACAATCACTATTGTTGAGATCCCTCCCCGAACAGTGAATTGGTGAACAAAGTTCAGCGAACATGCGATGAAAACGCTACTGTAGCCAAAACGGCCTTAGTTTTGTGCTTAAAGTGGAAAGCTTTTTTCAATTTTTAGGCAAAAATCTACTAGCTGTTAGCTGATCAAATATGCATCAGTCTTACAAAGGTTTCTTTTCCTCATATTACTAGTATATTTTTTTGCGCTGCATACTATACACCGTATGCATACAGAATTGAAGTGAGAAAGTGGAGTAAACATATAAGCTTGAGGTTGCGTTTTATATAAAATTTTGAATGTGTGGTAAAGTGCTTCTCAATCTGTGGAAACTGTAAGTATATATCATTTCATGTAAGTATATAACATTTCATGCTCTGAGGTCTGGAAAGGTGACGATCTGAGAACTAAACTGGTTGGTTAGCACGCGATCAAAATCTGCCTGGATCAAATTTCTTTTCACAACAAATGTCAGGGCTCACTAGAGTAGCCAAGTGGCTAGTGAGAGGTCGGATTTCACTGGCCAAAATAGACTTTCACTAGCCAGACTTTTTTGCATATTCTCATATTGTGTTCAATACATATGTCTAATTTTTAGCGGAGTTACATGAGTACTGTAAACATGCCTCTCTGTAATCTCAAGAGTGAAGAACTTGAATGTTGACTATTCTTTCCAACGGTTAAAGATCCTCACACGCAGAATGCGAAGTACTATGAGGCAGGTACAAAACTCGGACCGGATCAACTCGGATCGCTTGATCCGGGTCGGATCAACTCGGATCAACCCGGATCGACCCGAATCAACCCGGATCGACTTAAATTATAATACAATAAAAGAAAAGGGATACTATTACGCATTTTTTAATGAAAATATAGCTGTCCTCGCTCTCCTGCGCCGTTTTGTCGAGTTGTCATTTTGCTTTTGTTGTCCCAGGGCTTCGCGGACTACGAAACTAGTGTCCAGTCTCAAGTCGCGTTCTCGAGCACAATGGTCCCCAACGTATTATTATATACAAGGTATAGCATTGCTTATTTTTATGGCAGATGATGTTGCTCCAGACGAGATATTCAGTCCTTTAACTTCAAGCCAAGTGAACTTCAAAACTGCCAATCGAACATATTGCCGTAGTGGTAAATATTTATTTGGGCAAGTGTATGTGTTTGAACCTTGCTGTTCAGAAAAATAAAAAATAAAAAATAAAAGGGAAACCTTAGATCATTTTGGCCCACCAACACAAGGAGAATTTAAAACAATTGTTTCCCGATTTGTGTTTTCAATTAATTGTACCCCTCTAGTACCCCCACCTTGTAAGTCTATTTTTCTTAGCAAGACCCCCCCCCCCACCTCCCCCCTTCTATGGGGCCCAAAAATACAATTGCGTCGCCTTTGGATCACCTGATCACTGGGACAAAGCTGTTGCGAATGTACTAAGAAAGCTCTATTTTGAAGGCTAGAATAACTTAAGCAACTAGCGGGAGTCGTGTTTGGCCTGTCATTTTACATACTATCATTGGCGACTTGGGACCAGACAACCTGAGACTTGATCCGCGAGGCCCTGGCACTAGGAAAACTAAATGGCGGCTCGACAAAACAGCGCAGGAGAGCAAGGACTGCTTTATTTTCATGACTGTCAATCCATAAATGCGTAAAAGTAGCCTTTTTCTTTTATTAAGCATCCCTTTTCTCTTATTGTGTTTATGTTTAAATCGATCCGGGTCGATCCGGGTTGATCCGAGTTGATCCGACCCGGATCAAGCGATCCGAGTTGATCCGGTCCGAGTTTTGTATCTGCCTATTACTATGTGCCTTCAGGGCAAATTCCCAGGCGCGATGAACTTCACGCCTCTCTTTTCCGTTTCGGTCAGATCGTGACGAATAACTCGAACTGTTAACCTTATATGAGCATGTCATCGTACGGAGAAACGTTGTACGAACGTTGTAAGCTACGAAGAAACGTCAAAAAGACAAGACTGATACAGCACTCAAATCACGTACGGATAAACGTCTACAAGAGAAGACTAGTACATTATAAACGTATTTAAGTGCAGAGAAACATTGAGCAGAAAAAAACTAACATTAAAGGTTCGAACTTACCAAGGTACGGAGAAACAGAATTATATGTAGATCATCGCAGTGATGATCTACAAGAAGACTAAAGATTGTCATATGAACGCACCAATGGACCTTTCAAGGAAACATATGGTGAAACGTTCTGAAGACACGTTCTGACCAGCCACGTTCTGGTATTGACACCCGTTCAAGCCTGAATTTGTTCAGGTTTCTTCTTTTCAACCGCTTAGGTTGAAACACCTTCACTGCGATGATCTACATATAATTCTATCTTTATCCGCAGTTCAAATATGTGAATTTCATATATTCATGTTCACGTACGGAGAAACGTTGAGAAGTCATATCAACCACGTTGGTTGCAAATGCACTACAGTAGGGAGAAACGCTGCCAACGTACCAAGATACAGAGACTAATAACTGATACGTAGCTCATGGTTCAAAGCTAATTCCGTAAGAACGTGTGTGACGTGCGGAAGAACGCCGAATTGACAAACTCAACTAGTATTAAATACTAACAGTGGGACAATAAATTACGGAGAAATGTATATGAGACAACTAAAATCGCACTAACGTACGGATAAACGTTGAGAAGACGAAAAATACCGTATGAACATACTAACGTACAGAGAAACGCTAAGCAGTGTCGACTTATCGTACGAATGTACTAACACACTGAAAACCTTAGGAAGAGCCGAGAACAATGATGCGTGCGAACGTGCTTACGTACAAAGAAACGTTAAGAAGGCTAGATTAATAAATCGACGAACCTACTTACGTACTTAGAAACTTTGTGAAGACGTTACGTAGAGAAAAACGCTGGGAAGAGAAACTATTGTGCGAACGTATCAATTAATGCAAAAAAGTCGATAACAGACTAAGACTAAAGATTGCGAAGAAGAAGACTAAAGATTGTCATATGAACGCACCAATGGACCTTTCAAGGAAACATACGGTGAAACGTTCTGAAGACGGCTAATTTCGTTCGAACGTGGAAATGACGGAGAAAACGTTGCCATCTGAGACAAGAATTAGTAGGGGAAAACCTTGAGAGGACAAAACAGGTATCATACGAACATTATGGTATCCTCCTACGGAATAAGCTTTAGTTTGTGCTCACTCAATTTGCTTTTGGGATCCGATCATCAGAAGCAATATTTAGTTTGGTTTCCATCCGGTGCTTTAGTGCTTTGAAATTTTCACTAGCCGAAATGGCAAGTGAAAGCACAAATTAAACTTACTAGCCAAAACGGAATTTCTACTAGTCTGTGACTAGATGGCTACCGTTCGTCTCGAGCCCTGATTTACGTGCATTTTGAAAGATCGATGTTTTATTTAACCGTCAACATCTTCCAAATTTCCTCGAGGGTTTTTCTAATTCACTCAGTCCTAAATTAATACGTACTTATTACACGTGCGTTAAAAATAAAACTCTTTAAACTCTGATCCACGCTAACTTAGTTTATTCAGTCAGTAAACATAGATGTTACGTACTAGAACAGTATCATGAAATCGACAGGAGGATAGTAAATGTGAACGATCTCCCAAGGCATTCAACAGAAGGAGAGCGATCACTCATTAAACTTTGTCCATGCCTCATGAATTATTAATTAGCACGAGAAAAAAAAATTTTTAACACGGGCAAGTGGAAAATGGGCTCGGGCCAGCAAACTCTGTGACTTGCTTGCCCGAAAGGCAAGCTGGAATTCAAGTTTTTGTCGAGCCCTGAATGAAGACTAAGAAACTGATTCCATGACTAGAATAGGAGCAACCCTTATATTTAAGTGACATGAAATTTGACTTTGAGAGTATCTGGGTCTCTTTTTCTATTTATCCAGTTATCACCAGGGACTTACAATGGATGTTATTTTGCTGTGTGCATTTGGAATTCAAGCTGATTCACAAAACAATCCGGATGAACCAGCCATAACTGCTGCGAAGAAAGTTATCAGTGCAAGTGCTTCACGAAGAGCCATTCTCTCTTTACTGAGTCTTCTTCCTTTTGGAACCAAATTAGCTGAAATTTTCCCTAGTCTTTTGATACGAGACATGAAAGACCTGTTGGACATTTCAAAGCAAATTGTTGCTGCTAAGAAGTCAGTTACCATAAGCAGCACATCTAGAAAGGTAAGAGATCTAGTAAACTAGTGAGAAATGGTATATTTCTTCATGATTATATCATCATATTAATTTTTAACTGTTAAAGTTTTTTTTCAAAACTTACTGATGGCTTGAAATTTCATTTGGCCAATCAAATGCAAGAATTATGAGATAGTGTAAGAGAGATGGCAATTAACTTACCGTAACATGCGAAGTTAACGCTCATTACTCCATGATTAATTAGACAGCTGAAATGGGTAAATCTAGAAAATATCCTTTCCTGTACTCGGAGGGGTCCACACCACAGGTGGCATCTTCACATTCCGCTGGCAAGGGGGGCGGAGTATTTTGGAATTCCAAAGGTGTAGGGATTTATAGGAGGTGCTTAAGTCTGGAATTTTGAAGGCATGGAGGGAAGGGGGTTGACCAGAACGGGTCATCTTGTGCTTCATCTTCTGCACCATCTTCCTCTTTCAGATGGTGCAGAAGTCTTGGGTCACTGAGTCAGAACATGTGTTATTTCATTCTGTTTTCAAGGACTTCCTGGATTTGATGCTAAAAGCTGCTTCGGATGAGTCCCTCTTTAAGTCGAAAAGAATGTCTGAAGCTGAGGTGGTGGCACAAAGTATGATCTTTCTGTTTGCTGGCTATGAAACAAGCAGTAATACGCTGGGATTTGTCTGCTATCATTTGGCCACCAACCCTGATGTGCAGGAAAACTACAAAACGAGATTGACAGTGTGTGGGATGATGAGAGCCAAATGCCTTCCTATGAGACAGTAAATGAGTTGCCATATTTGGACATGGTAATATCTGAGACACTCAGACTTTACCCACCAGGTGAGTGGAGTATTTTTACCTGACTGTTAGGAGTAGGGTAGGTTATCTTTTTGAGCCGGTTGGGGGATGGGGGGGGGGGGGATATAAAACGGGCGAATATGGTGCATTGAACGTTTTCCAGATGGGCAGGCAAACCCCTTATTACATTGTATAACTGTAACTGCAGTGTATACATGTACAATAAAACATTATTTTCCAGATTTTTCTCAGCTGTACTAACATCTCATTTGCTTTGACGTTTTCTTGGCAGGTCTTATTGCTCTACGCCAGTGTACCGAGCACTGCATGCTGAAAGATCTGAAAGTGCCAAAGGGCATGTCAGTAACCATCCCAATGTACTGTATCCATAGAGACCCTAGAATCTGGCACAACCCTGAAAAGTTTGACCCAGAGAGGTTTGCCCCTGAAGCTAAACAGTCACGTGACCCGTATGCCTACATG
The DNA here is from genome assembly GCA_964030785.1 of Siderastrea siderea. Classification (NCBI taxonomy): domain Eukaryota; kingdom Metazoa; phylum Cnidaria; class Anthozoa; order Scleractinia; family Rhizangiidae; genus Siderastrea; species Siderastrea siderea. Next base: position 9,786,470 of record OZ034968.1, on the reverse strand, counting down.
CCATTTGGCCACGGTCCTCGCAACTGCATCGGAATGAGGTTTGCACAAATGGAAATGAAGTTGGTGCTGGCCAGGATCTTAAAGAAATACAGCTTCGAGACTGCTCCAGATACTAAGATTCCACTTGAAATAACGTTCAAGGCTACTTTGACAGCAAAAGAAATCAAACTGAAGATTACTAAGCGAAAGTAATGTTACTCGACTGTTGTGTAGAGCGGTTTTCAATTGAGTGTCATAAAACCAAAACGAAAGTAATTACTCCAGCCAATCACAACAGCCGCAAAGAACGCAATGAACCAACCAGAACTCGAAGCAAATACATTTGACAGCGCGGGAAACGCGTGCAAACAAATCACGATTGGTTTTGGTTTTACTTGTGATTGATGCGGAAAGTGGTGGGAGATTTATGATCAATCACAAAAAGTGGTAAAACAAAGCCAGTGGAAACGCAAATTACTTTCGACGCTCAATTGAAAACCACTCTATAGGGGTGTTTTATGTAAGCTTTCATTTGGTCGTTGTTACTAGTCTTATTAGATTAGACAGATTAGATTCAGATCAGCCTTATCGTAGCTACCAGATATTGGCCTACTATGTTGATGCCGTCTGTGCATGGATTTATCTAAATAAGACTGAAATAAATAAGTTAGCAACAAAGAATAAAATTGTATTAGATAGTGCTTACACAGAAACTGAAGTTATAAGGTACATAAGGAATAATAAGTGAGAAATTGATACACCCTACGGTAATTTATAAAAGACTTGTACAAGATGGAGACTTCAACCTAGTGGTCGTAAGACTGCAAGATATCTAGAAGCAATGTTTTTATCTTATTTTGAAATTTTGATTTGCTTAGCAGTTTAACTGTGTTATTAATTAAGTCCACTTCTCGTATACCATGTCACAGCCAAATCAAAAGGCAGTAAACAGAAAAAAAATAAAATGTAGGTTTCAGGTTAATATACTACAACTTCGGTCTCATTGCTGTGCAACACTTCTCTCAAGACAATTCACGTATCCCTATCTGTATGTCCGGGTGCACTCAATTGTTAGAAAACAATTTTTGTTGTTTTAAGTCGTTGTTATCAGTGTCGGGAAAACGGACTGGGGAAGCGTTCCAACGAATGAAGCGTAGATTGCTGTTCATGTAGTAATTTCAGTTTAATTGTAAAAAAAAAAAGAAAAAAAAAGCCATAGACGAAAGTAGTTTAGGTACTTAAAAGTAGTTAGCTAGATATATAGGTTCGTTCATTTCATTGTGGTGTACAAGTATTTTAAGATCATCAGTTTTCGCAAGTGCTTAATTTTGGGAAACTGACATACCCTAGTTTCACGAGGCTTTACGTTCATGAATAATAAAGGGCGGGCCAAAAATACGGCCTTTATTTTTGCGTTTTGTCTATTAAGCGAAAATGATGTGATGACCTCCTAAAGTTAACGACAACGAGACCCGACCTAAGGCCCGATAAGGTATTTCGTAGACTAGTTGAAAGACATGATTATTATAAGTTCATTCTTAATCTCAGCAATTGACTTCCCAGCTTTCTGATTGGTTCACTGCACACAGATTATCAGCCAATAACCTTGCTTTCTGCCTAAAAAGGAAATTGGAAGCTATATCAAATGCCGTATCGCGAAAAGGTTTTCGCCGACGGAAAAGTTTGGTGCAAAAATATGGCAAACAGGATTCAGCAACGAGTGCTGAAGTTAAGAGTTTTAGAAGACAAATATTCCACCCGCACTTGTTGGATGTGAGGTGATTATAACCAGCAAACCCTCGTTGGGTATGTATCACCTCTTATTCAACACGGGCTTTAGGAGTACCAGTAATTGTAAATTATCTGAGCTAACGTATTAGACGTTTTATAATATTTTTCTTAGGATGAAATGATGTGAACTGCGGAAATACAAATAAAATGAAGATGTGACCATCGCTGTTGTAATCGCAATTGAAGCAATTGCTTTAATTAAGCCCGGAAAAATAAAATTAATCGGGCCTTCAAAGGGATTCGAACCCGTTTCATTCCTTTCACAGGTTAGATGAATTCGATTAATTGGCCTGCTCCCAATGTACGAGTCTTCATAGCTCAGTTGGTAGAGCACTGCAGCACGAACGGCAGAGGCCACGGGTTCAAATCCTGTTGAAGACCCAAAATCTTTTTGTTTTCGTGTGTGTGGTGTGTGTGTGTGTGGGGGGGGGGGGGGGGGGAGGCTTAAGTCGCAATTTGCTTAAATTTCGATTGACAACTGCGATGGTCACATCTTCATTTCAATAGTTTTCTTACTGAAAATTTTAATTACCGTAAATTATATTACTAGCGTCAAACACTGCGAGAATAAAACAACGAGCATATGAAAGGAACCTTATGAGCCCAGAAAAGTGTTGGGAAATGTACTGGCTTATACTCAGTTTCTCCTAGTTAAAGGGATCGCACTCACTGTAAGACATGTCATGAAGCAAGATAGGCCTTAAGATAGGGAACAGTCTATGTAACTTGACCTGAAGAAAAGTCATTTTGTGCAGAAATTTAACAGCGTTACGAAAATTGACCACTGATTCTTTTTGGTCAGATGTCTTTATTCATCGTCAAAACGTTAGTACAAATGTAGTAAAGCCATATTAACTTGACACAGACACTGCAAAGAAAACGTAAGCGTGTTAAGAACTGTTACTGTTTTCCTGTCTGACTCACGCCAATGGTCTTTTCATTCTTATTACATAGTTGTCTTATAGTTACCTTAGGTGTCCCCTATTAGCAGGGAGGTTTTCCTCTTCTAGAAGTTCATTCATTCATTCGTTCTTTCGTTCGTTCGTTCATTAAAGGGCAGTTACGTAGAAAATTGCAAAATGAAAACGGTCAGCTTGTCATTTGTTAGGTATCAGAGAACCGAATGACATTTTTCCAGGTAAAGCTAACAATGCCATCAACCGATCATGTCATCTCTGGTCTAGAGAAATATGTTGTAACAGGCGTTCCACAGTAATCGCCGCCGAACCGTTGCCTATTGCAAAAGTTTTTGATTGGTTTTTGACATCTTTTTGACGACATTTTTAGGGCTTCCGTGTCAAGCGGCCAATAAATGGACAGGGAGCCCACACTAACTGTGTGACCGCTTGCAGTTTCCTATGAACAGATGTACAATGGAAATACAGGAACATCCCTACTAAAACACAACGATTAATTAAATGCAAAACGTGCCTCGCAATATATTTCACGTTAGTAGGAACATTTCGGCATCAAACTGTCACATAGGTTGTGTGGGCCCCCTGTGATAAAAGTTGTCAAAAACGTTGGTTGCGTGGTAACCAAACGTGCAAAGCAAAGTCCACAAAATTTAATTAGTGTCTAGATTGGACTTAAGAACCCGAAAATTCCGCAGAAAAACCTAAACAATTGGATAGCTGTAATCGGACAACTATGTTGCGCACGCGTCAATCAGGTGCACTGAAATGGGTTCTTTTTACAGCTGTTTCTCCACTGCTTGCAAAACTGATAATTAAAAATATATCCCTGAAGGGCACATAGATTTTCTAATCTCGCATTTTGTTATAGATAGGATTAACTGGACTTCCTATTGTATAATTCAGGGGTAATCGTGCTCGTAATTTCAAATCGTCCTCGCGCTACGCGCTCGGCTGCTTTAAAGTAACTCGCTCAATCTTTCCCTGAATTGTGCTCCACTGAGTCCAACTACCATTACTAAGAACTCTTCGAAGTGCAATGAAACTCTAACTAAGAGAAAAGATTAACTTAAATTCCTGGGTTGCATGTATTCACTAATAGTCACACTGGCTTTTCAACAGGGTCCTAGGCTGGTTTGATGATGACATTTAATAAATCATCACTTAAACAGCAAGCAGTCTTCTGTTTTCCAGTTGCATGAAGAAGGCAAATTGGATCCAGTCTTGTATAAACTACAAAATAAAGCGCAAGTGTAAGCAAGCACTGTTTCATTTGGCTCCTCAATCCTCTCTAGGATCAGGGGAGAAAAGGCCGCTGGTGCAGTTCTATATTATTACTTGCAATTAGTTCACGTTTTAATGTTTCAGGATACTTTGATGTGAGATTTTCATTTTTTTTCAGGAAACAAAACAAGCCATGGTGCAGTTATACTTTTATAAGTTAGAGACAAAGAGACACGGCATTCATGGAAAGCAGTTTTAGGCAGTAATGTTTAGATTAGTAGTTTTACACATAAGATTAGTACCTGATGAATTTTAACCGTATATAAATAAATGTCATAATAATAATAATAATAATAATAATAATAATAATAATAATAATAATAATAATAATAATAATAATAACAAACACAAGAAATTGTTTGCAGGAAGATGCAGCCAGAAAAAAATTGTTTGCACATACAAAAACACAGAAAAAAATTGTTTGTCTTGAAAAAATTTTCATCCCCCCCCCCTCCAAAAAAATAATGGTCCGTCCCTTATGTTGGTTTAAGGCGGTGGACAATGGTTCGCGCAACTTTTCTTTCAAAAGCTAAAAGTACAGTTGCGCTCTTCGGTACTCCGAGACAAGTTCCAGAAAGCTTGTGGTTACGCTAAGCAACGGTGAAAAGAATTCGTCGTAGCCTTGTCACAATCTTTGCAAAACGAGATTGAAACCGCCTTCTACTTATTGCAATGATTGCGGCAATGTTGCAGATGCTGCAACAGATTGTTGCAGCAATGCGTGGTGCAACGCGCTTTTTGCAACTTGTCTCTAGTCAGGGCCGTAGCAGGGGGAGGGGCAGGGGGGGGGGGGGGCTCGAGCCCCCCAGAATTTTTGGGAGTTAAAAAACATTACAATTAATGTGCCAAAAACTATATCACTAAAACAAGTTAATATGCAACAATTAGTCTTGAATGTCGATTCTAAAAGTGTCTTTTATAATTTTGAAACCTTTAACAGGGTTTGACATCTGCTGAGTCACTAGCCACTGGGCAAGTGGGCTTCAAAAATCTACTAGCCCACCGCGCATTTCAGTTGCCCAGGTTCCTTACCAGTGTCTTTCTTCACCCATATCACCTTGACCCTGGGCAGTATAGCTTAATGTGAAGGACCTTAATAGCTAAACCTTTAATAGCTAAGCGACTGCTGTGTATTTGCTGCAAGCTTTAAGCCCATTGTTGTAAAACAAGTCTAAGGAACAAAATTATATTTGTCTCACCAATTGAGTGACAAACCCATAAAATTAATGTAAAGAAGATCCTCGCAGTTATCAACGCAACTTATGCAGTTGCGAAAAGAAAGCCTGAAAAAATCAGGCTTGCCGGGGTTCGAACCCTGAATCTTCTTTACAGTAGTAAATAATTTTATAACTGCTCGCCCCAAGAACACGCACGCGTTATCACTCTGCTTAAAAATTTACCGCTGCAAAGTTCATCAATTCGCCACTGTGACCCTAAAAAGAAAGGTTGTGCCTTTCGTGTGCTTTCGTGAGACCCAGTAAACGTTCGAGTGTTTTCAGGAAATTGCCACGAAATTAAAAATTAAACCATTTGTAATAAAGGTGATGGGTGAATTGACCTTGTCTTGGGCATCCCTGCCTGGGATACCCTTATCGGGAGGGATTTGTACGGGGGTACCCAAAGGATACCCAAATGGGAATTCACATATCTACAAAGTTTGTAAAAAACTTTACTAGTACTAATAAACGAATTTTTTGCAAACAAGTATACCAGTGAAAAATAAATGAAGCGATATATATTTTTAAAAATGCTTTTACTAATAAATGCAAAATCTTGCAAAAAGGAAATCGACCTTTTTGTAAGATATTCCATTTATTAGTATATGTTTCACTATTAACACTAGTAAATGCGCAATCTTGCAAAAAAGAAACGACTTTTTTGCAAGATAGTCCATTTATTAGTATATGATTTATTATTAATACTAGCAAATGCAAAATCTTACAAAAAAGAAAACGACTTTTTTGCAAGATATTCCATTTATTTGTATATGCCGTTTCACTATTAATACTAGTAAATGCGCAATCTTGCGAAAAAGAAAACGACTTTTTTGCAACATATTCCATTTATTAGTATATGTTTCACTTTAAATACTAGTAAATGCACAATCTTGCAAAAAAGAAAACGACTTTTTTGCAAGATATTCCGTTTATAAGTATATGTTTCAATATTAACACTAGTAAATGCACAATCTTGCCAAAAGGAAAACGACTTTTTTGCAAGGTATTCCATTTATTAGTACTAGTAAATACACAATCTTGCAGAAAAGAAAACGACTTTTTTGCAAAGATGTTCCATTTATTAGTATATAATTTATTATTAATACTAGTAAATGCGCAATCTTGCAAAAAGGAAAACGACTTTTTTGCAAGATATTCCATTTAGAATATGTTTCACTATTAATACTAATAAACACGCTATCTCGCCAAAAGGAAAACGGCTCTTTTGAAAGATATTACATTTCTTAGTATGCACTTCACCATTAATACTAGTACACGCGCTAACTTGGAAATAAGGAAAACGACTTTGACTGTGCATAGGCTTTTTAGTGGAGGATACGATGAAAAGAAAGACCAATTTTGAGCGCTAACAGGATTGCGTCCCCGATTATGGCCTACCGTAGTACTGTCTGTCGGGCCTGTGCTGTGTTGGAAAAAGGATTGTACTAGTAGTGCCCGCAAGACCTTTTACAGGTACATATTTGTTGCTTTAGTAATGCAAGTTGATAAAATCGAAAAGGGACATCGTACCGGATGTGCAAAATTCTTGGAATGCAGTAAGGCACTGAAGGCCCATCCGTACTAAGCTGAACATATTTTTTGTCCCCGCCAATAAAATTATGATAAAATTTCACTCTAACAAATTTCAGTATTGGCCAACGTGTTTGCCTTAACCAAAAAATGTAGCCCAAAAATACGACGACAATCAACGATGAAATGAAGCACCTATCTTTAAACCACCGAAAACCGAGATCCAATTTATCTGATTCATGCATGACAGCCGTTGTTTCATCCTTGGCAAATTTGTCGCGCTCCGAGCCCAGTGCGGTACTCCGGATTTCATGTGACGGGGAGGTTTTTTCGGGTAAGAAGATTTTGGCAAGTATTTTTAGTAGGGATGTTATTTCGTACTGAAAAAAATGGAAAAAATCGCAGTGGAAAAAATGTTGTCTTACTTAGTGTTTAGGGATACGTGCATGTAATACACGCGCACATGTCGTTATTGTTATTTTATCCCCTCTGGGTATTTGTAAGGCTCCAAAATTCAGCATGGGATTTTTGGGGGTTTCATTTACTTATTGGTTTTTGGAATTTCGCTTCAAGCCCGAAGTATTTTTTTGTGGTTTTCGTTTATGTCCCAATTCGCACCTCCCCGTCACGTAAGTACCCCCTTCCGGAGGGGGGATGCAAAGCAGGACGAGACTCCACTCTCTCCCCGTCTGTTCGTTCTCGCCCTTTTGTTTTGTTCACTTTTTCCCCGACCAGAGAGCCTGTTTAGAGGTTACATTTTATTGTGCCCTATTCCCCATGGACGCCACTTTTCCTTCGATTACCACTATCTAAGGGTGCCTAAAATAAGGCAGACCTAGGCTGATAAATATATCGGGGCTTTGTCGGCGGCAAGGGGGAGCAAATGGGTAATTATCTGGCGATTCTTTTCGTCGTGTCTTTTAGCGCTTCTTTTTGTTATTTATTATTACTTTTTCTTCTAATTACTTTTATTTTTACTTTTCTTCGTCATTATCACGTCTTTTTTTACGGTATGAGCTTTTGTTTCTTAGTTTGGGAGGCGGGGTTGGACTACCCGGCGAAGTTGGCGGGCCAGCTCTCGTACGAGGGTACCCCATCCCTTTTGGCGTTACCCGACTGGTAGGATTATTTACTTGTAAACCCGGGACAGCTTTGTCTCGGCTGAACAGAAGGGTCATACGCTACCTCATTGTAAACAGGCCTAAGGTACTGACGGACTACATATATCCCTGTAACTCTATTAATCTTCTCGGAAATCCATTTAGCCTAGTCTCTTCCTTTTTTTACCTATTTTTCATTTATTTAAAGTCTCTCTCTTTGGTTTGCTTTTTTTCCCAGTTGATCATTTACTAGTACATATTATAACCTAAGCCAACATGTTTTATAAAGTTTCAAAAATGCCTAGTAAACGGGTGATGTGGCTAGGTCGTCCCAGTTTTGACCGTGAAGTATTGGCCATTCATATTTGGGAGGGTAAGATCTTAAATAAATCCAGTTAAGAGTCTCACGACGTTGTGTACGACTGAGATTATTAACTTTTTTGTCGCTGACAAGTCATATGAAACGCACTAGTTATGTGCTACAAATTGATTGATGGCGATCGAAAACTATTCCGATTCACCACATGTTTAGTGGAAAATTTCATTAGAACAGGTTGTACCCCAGGTCTTAAATATGTCTAAACAATAAACAGAATAAAGCCTGTTCTGATGTTGTTCGTGTACAGATGACACGCTTAGAGCGCTATCAGTTCCAAACAGCACCCTTGTCGTCTCGATGCCAATAATTCCAGTAAGACACACTCAACTGAAGTATGGAATATGGAATATCTTGCAACATAGCACATTTACTAGTAAAAATAATGAAACATACACTAATAAATGGAATATCTTGCAAAAAAGACATTTTCTTTTTTGCAAGATTGCGCATTTACTAGTATTAATAATAAATGATATACTAATAAATGGAATACTTGCAAAAAAGTCGTTTTCTTTTTTGCAAGATTTTGCATTTACTAGTATTAATATTGAAACACATACTAATAAATGGAATATCTTGCAAAAAAGTCGTTTTCTTTTTTGCAAGATTGCGCATTTACTAGTGTTAATATTGAAACATATACTAATAAATGGAATATCTTGCCAAAAAGTCTTTTTTTCGCAAGATTTTGCATTTACAAGTATTAAGAATGAAACATATTCTAATAAATGGAATATCTTGCAAAAAAATCGTTTTCTTTTTTGCAAGATTTTGAATTTACTAGTATGAATATTGAAACATACTAATAAATGGAATATCTTGCAAAAAAAGTCGATTTCTTTTTTGCAAGATTGTGCATTTACTAGTATGAATAATAAATCATATACTAAAATAAATGGAATATCTTGCAAAAAAGTCGATTTCTTTTTTGCAAGATTTTGCATTTATTAGTATATGATAGCGGAGCCAGCGCGCTAGCGCGTCAGCGGAGCTCCATTGCTAAGGAAATTTGGTAATCTATCAAGCCAAAAAATTTTGGTAGTGACGTAGTAGTCACGTGACCGTCCGTCCGTACATCCGTACGTCCGTCCGTCCGCACCACCGGGCTACCAATACACTTCCTACACTGGATAGAATCCTGTGCTGAATCCCGTGTGTTTTCGGCGCGAAATCGCATGTTGATCCGCGTTGTAGCAAAGCAAGCAAAGACAACAAAAGTCAAAAACAAATTTGTTAGTGGAAAAAAAAGTTCAAAAGAACACTCAGTTGTCTTTTTGGTGGGAGGGGAAAAGTTCAATCCAGGCGAAAGAAATTCGGCGATAAAGTTCAGGCAAAAAGTTCAAATTTGCCTCGTCGGTTCTGTTCAAACTCGGTCGGCGCACCGCTTGAGTTCGCAGCTTTTCGCAGCGGTTTCGACGCCAAATATAGCAGAGCTAGTGCTTTTTGGTTTTTTCTGTCCACAACCATGGTTTTTACGGCGTTTCGAACACATTTTGCCAGGAAAAACACCAGCATTTTCATGCTGATAGGCAGCTTGTCACGAAGAAAGAAATAAGTATTAAAATTAACTTCGAAACCAATGTCAAACGCCCATGGCCTAGTGGACTAGTTACCGGCATCTCAGTAGTTATAGAGTTGGCGGTTCGAGACCAGTTTTTTCAAAACTGATCTTGAACAACGCCAACTCTATAACTACTATTCCATCAGATGGAGATCATTTTTTGGATAACTATATGTTTTATTTCATCGAGATCATTTTATCGAGATCATTTTTTGGATACTATATGTTTTATCTCATGATGTATCCAACGCATTCTTCCATCACGTGACCAATAACTGCAGGAAGTCTTTCTCGGAAAAGCAGGAAGTTTTTCTCAGAAACAAGTCTGGACATTTCTGGTGAAAACAGGAAGTTTATGATGAAATGGGACTTTCCCGATGAGTCATCAGATTGTCATGTAATATCAGATGAACTTGTATTTGAAGTAAAGTTTGTCAGTAAAGTTTGTCAGTAAAGTTTGTCAGTAAAGTTTGTCAGTAAAGTTTGTCAGTAAAGTTTGTCAGTAAAGTTTGTCAGTAAAGTTTGTCAGTAAAGTTTGTAGTGAACAGAAAAGCAGACTGTATTTGTGGAACTTGTATTTACATAAAAAAATATCTCATATAATAGTATAGAATGAATTGTAACAAGGAATTACATGATGAACTGAAAGAATCAGGAGATATTGTTTGTCCTTTTTGTGACCAAAAATTGGAAGATTCTAATGAAAAACCACAAGATCGTTTAGTGAAATATTATTCATGCTGTGATAATCAGTATATTATTAACGACGATGGGATGTTAGCATGTCTAAGTTGTGGTATTGTTCAAGGATATAATTATGTGAAAGAATATGTTAATTTTTATGAAAATAGACATAAATTTATTAGAAAATCTGTTTACCATCGAGAGTACCACATCAGCAACATATTACTCGATATTGAAGAAAAATATAACATTAAAATATCAAACTGTCAGAAATATAAGATCGATAGAGTGTTTACAGAGATCGGTAAGGTTCTTAATGAAGTTAATGGTACAAGGAAAAGGATGATTAGCGTAAATTTCATTATGAGAAAGATATTCAAGATGATGGGAATACCTTACAAAAATATTCCAATTAGTAAATCGAAAAAAACTTTAGCTTTTTATAATAAATATTGGGCTAGTATTATGTCTCTAATCGGTGATAAAATAAAATCTATTATTGGATGAATACCTTATTATATTTCTTTTCAAATTTGTCAGTTAACGGACACATATCTACTATTATATCATCTAGAATTTTGACAAAATCAATAAATTCTTTGTCATTATATTCCAGTCCTCTCATAAAAGATCGCAAATGTGTTAAAACTTTTTCGTACGAAGTGTATGCGAATTTTAACATCTCAATCTTCCTTTTATAATTTTTAGCCTCTGAATATGATTTAAGCAAGAGCCCAGAACCGGATATCACTCCAAGAGGAATAGGGTTTAGTGTTACACCACCAACTACAGTCCCAGTTACTATCAAAAAAACAGATCCAATATTACATGCAAGTTCTGCCTTTTTGTAATATTTAAATGTCATTTTTGCAAGCCAATATTTTTTATGATAGAATTTGTACAATGCTTTCAACTCAGATATTTGATCTTCCGTTAAATTTTCTGAAACATGGTTCCAATTGAATATGCTTTCACGTCTATCCATATATATTATATGGTTACATTTTTTTCTTTTTTGAACGATTTCTTAATACTGATGTATAATTTTCTGATGTTTCGAACTATTTTTTCTATATTCTCAATAATTTCGTTGATTAAAATAGCTGTTCTCATTATATTATAAAGTTAGATTATTCATTATCTTCTTCAGAATCCTCATTATTTCTTTTGGGATAATAATATATTCTAAAAAGCATTCCATGCTCCAATCAGATGGATATCCCGCATTGTGCTATATTATAAATGAAAATTTTTGTGGAAAGTTATCACGCACTTGCTTGATACTCGATACGAAGTATAATTGAGTTGTAACTTTTCCAAATATCATCATTCATATTTAGTTCAAAAGCCAAAATCCCGGACGAAGACATTTGGAAAGAATTTAGGTTTATTGTCTGATACCACCCACTTTTTTTTGAGGTAAAATTTCTTGAAGAGCTTAGAGTTCCAGTAAAAAAATTCCGTAAAGATGTTTTGAGTTTCAAAGATATTTTTTTGTGTCTATGTACAGTGACATGAGAAGAAGAAGAAGTGATTGGACGCGTACAATATATATCCATATTTTTCAAAATCGCTTCACCCGGCAATGATATTATTTCGGCACCATTTAAAACAAAATTTTTGTCCCCTTTTGTTGAATTTAAAAAACCGTTTATGTGGTGAATGGAAGAGCGTAGTAGGTGTCCGTTTAAAGACAAATCTGTTTGCATTACCATTTTACCATTTTCTACAACGTACGCCGTATCATACACATCCGAGTCTACATTACTCTGTGATCCTTTGACTCCATATACAATCAAATAACCAACTCCTTGAGTGGAGCTACTTGCAGTGCCCTGACAATGCATGTCAATGTAAATGTATTCGGGAGGAGTTATGCTCCACTTATGTAAGTGAACAATCGATCTACTGTAATTAACAAACAGCTTAGTTGATTGTTGACCAATATTTAGTGAAGTGGAAACGACACTCACTGACAAATTTGTTGTGCTTGGAGGGAAAAATTCAATAGCCAAAGTGTACTCGCCTTCTGGAAGTTTGAACATGTTAAAGCCAATGCGAGAAGAATACTCATTTTGAGCGTCTTTCCCCATTTTAAATTTATAAGCTTTTTTGTTGACATTGTGGAGGGAACCAGAAAAGTCAACAATGCCATCAACTATTATATTGTTTTCACTTGAAGATTCATCGGCATTTTCCATGAGATACCTGAAAACGTCTTTCTTGTTAGTTGAGCTGGTGATGTGAGACTCCTTGATTTTTGTGTCAAAGTAAGTTTTCAACCCTACAGTCACATCACCTTTGGCGGCGTGTACCTTACTGCTGACATAGCCGACATTAGCTGCTGATTTTATGTCTTTGTCATCGGTGTTCAAGTTGATTATTGTTTTTTCATTTAAATTCAAGTTTCCAGTCATATTGTTGGTGCCATCAACTTTGAGAAACTTTTTTTGTGTCATGTCATCAATTCTGTTGTTAACAAACTCGACACATGCGGCGTCTCTTTGGTTTGATGGAAGATCAAGATTGATAATTGAATTATTTTTCATATCAATATCAGATCCTTTATCCAGTTTTTTTTCAAGCTGATTTTCGACATACTTTTTATTAACACAATGGTCTGAATTAACTGGATCTTTCACATTTGTGATGAAATTATTGTTCATGTCAATATGTTGCTCCATTCGACCTCCTTCCTTCTTTGACAAGAATATCTCTCTTTGCGATTCATAACTGATAACCTTGTTGAGATTACCATGAACTGGATAATTGTCTTTTGGGACAATGAGTGACCCTGTCATCGTATCACCTGCTTTTAGCATGAATTGAGATGTATCCACACTTGGAATATTGGCTATTTCACTATCTAACTGACTTTTTGTAACCACATCATTATTATTGGTTCCTTGTTTTACATTCACTAATTTTTTATTCTGCATATCATAATCATTATTAGCATCTAATTTAAATCCAATACCAGGTAAACCTCTTGAACCTATCTTACCTAGTCCTTGAGAATCATCATGATTAAGGATACCGTTAGTATAACTCATATAATATTAGTTTAGATTTTTTCGTCGAAATTTCGGGCTACCTTTTTTTTGACCTTATCAACATACAAAAAACTATATGGATCCTTAGTAGCTTTCTGATAATCTGATTTATTTATGTTCAGTTCTCGGCAAATCATCGATTGCTCGTTTATAGAAGGAAAATCAAAAACACCAAAATGTGTACTATTCAGTCTTATTGTTTTATCGGTTCCGTAATAGCTTTGACTCAAATATATACAACAACAATTTTTATTTCTAGAATTGGTGAAGTAGTCTCGTATCCGTTCGTCATTTTTCTTACCTGTATTCAAATAGTCATCAAATATGATTAATTTTTGGTTTTCATCAGACAAATCTGTGAGAGGGATGATGTCATCATTACTTGCTTCTATCACGTCATAACCGACCTCTTTTGATATTGGTTCAAGAGATTTTAACAGATGCTTATATTTGCTTTGTTGGAGATTGCGAGCGTAAAGATATATTTTATCAAAATAGAGAAGCCTATATATCATATCAAGCAAAAGGTTAGTCTTGCCACCACCAGAGGGAGCACAAATAAGCATCCTGAAACATCGGTTTGGCATGAAACTCTTTAATTGAACAAAATCGTTGTTTTCATCATCTTGAATGTCGTAATTTTGTATCTTCATATGATATTATGTTATACAATTTTATCGTATTGCGACACGCTATGCGACACGCTATGCGAGCGTTTTTATATATGATAACCCTAATTTTTCCGAACAAAATACGAAATTTTATGTAAACAAATGATATAATGAGTTTACTCAAATGGAAAGAAATGGCTGAGAAACGATCCGAGCTTGGTAAAAAGATTAACACAGTAAGAGATACAATAAAACAAAAAAAGATATCTGATCAAATGGGTGAAGTCGAGGCAGAGAAACTTTTCAAACCTATAACATCTGAGTTAAAGGAACTTACAGCCCCAAAAGCACCGTTGAGAAGATTGGTAAAGAAAAAGCGACCTGTTCCAGATTATGGAATAGCTATTGATGATGAAGTGCCTGATTATGGATTGGACGATTTGTTTGATCAACCTGTTTTACCTGAAAACGAGAAACAGATAGTTCCAAAACCTCCATCTTATGAAGATGTCCTTGAGGATTTAGCATCAGGTAAAAAACAAATGTATATAGATCCAGAATACATGTATGAACCTGAAGATCTTCCACCTGAATACGAAGAAGAAGAAGTACCAGATTACGCGATTCTTGAGGAAGATCGAATAAATGAAGCTTTGGATCAACTTCAAATACCGAATTATGATGATATTGAATTACAACTTCAACAAGAAGATATGAATGACAAAAAGAGGAAATCTTATCTGAACAAAATCTTGAAAAATGCTAAAACTAAAAAGAAACAACTCCCTGGGTTTTTGTCTGATATCAGTAAAAAATTAAATAGTGGCTCAATCACTAAAGCTGAGGCTCAATATCGAAGAAAAATTATTCAAGATACAAGAAAGGTTCTAAATGATTATATCAATTACAACAATCAAAAACTGAAAAATATTAAAGGATCTGGTTTGAAGAAAAAAACAAAAAGAGGTGGACAGGTAATGTTTTTCAACAATCCAACAGAAATGATGAAAAAACTTGAACTGATTATCGGATCAAAGGTTGCTGGTAATAATAGCATCGAACTACGGAATACAGGTGTCGCTCTTCTCGACATCTTGTTGAGAAATTCAATACTCAATAAGCCACAATACAACAAAATATACAAAAACTATTTTAGTCTAAACTAATCATATAAATGAATAGACAACTTGTATTATCCAGTCATATCGTCAAAGGTATAAGTGGTAATAAACCATCGGATTTCACAATCAAATACCGTAATCCGATATTACTAGATTCAAACAGACAATATGAAATAGGCCTAGACCGAATCATTTCGATGTCATTCACTTGGTTTAATGTGACAAACGAACTCAATAATCAGAAAATAAGATATTCAACAGATAGTGGTGCTAATTGGACGGAAATTATATTCAACCCTGGAGTGTGGAATTACATTGATTTTGACAATTTAATCAAAGAAAAAACAAAAACAGGAACCTCATCAAACCCTCAATATCCAATCACTCTGGAGTTTAACGATACTATATTCAGGACAATAATAACACTAGCCTCAAATTACAGATTAGATCTTACTCAAAGTAATTTTAATGATCTTATTGGTTTCAATAAAAAGATTCTAACAAGTAGTGTAAATGTTGGAGATTACATTCCTAATCTCTCACAAGACAGAGAAATATTGAATGTTCATTGTGATTTGATAAGTGACAGTCTTGTGGATGGTGAAGAGTCAGATATTATATATAGTTTCAGTACTTCAACTCTCACTCCGAGTTATAGTTTCACACAAGAGCCTCGACGAGTACAGTTCAATCCAGTCAATAAAAATACGATTCATAAAATTCGGATTTATATCACCGACGGCAAACGAAGAATAATTGATCTTAATCATAGTGACACTTCATTCAGTTTGATTTTAAGAGAGAAGAGAGATTAATCTAACTAATAGTTATAGATGGCATCATATGAATATAAACGTGTATATCACCCGAAACTAGGTCGTTTTGTGTATAAGCATAAAGGATCTGGGATTATTGTTGATAACATATTCAAACCAGTTGGAAGGGTGTTAAGTAAAGTTCCAGAAATGGTTTTAAAACCTTTTGCCAAAAAAGCGCTAGAATCTGGTATTTCACATGCTGGAGACAAACTTGGAAAAAAAGCAGCTGAAAAAAGCGGAGAGCTTATTATGAGAAAATTACACGGTTTAACTAAACAATCAATGAATAAAACCATGAAACCAACCAAACCTACTAAACCAAAACAAGAAGAAGATTACAACACAATTCTGAATAGACTTATATCTGGTACTGGATTAAGACGATAAAATGTTATTAAAAAGTGAATTTTATCCAATTATAAATAGACTAGCAAGTGGGAAATGGTTTATATAAAAAGTGAATTTTATCTAAACTACTCATATAAATGAGTTTCAGAACAAATGAAAATCTTCAACGATATGAATACGTTCGTTTCCATTTGGATAATGTCATTGAACAGCCTGGTAACAATCAATCACAGAAAAAGACAGGTTACAGATTCACAATCAATGATAGGTCGACTATGTTCGATTTTTTTAATGGGTATTTCGAAGTAACCAAAGAGCTTCAAAAAAGGGCAGATGGTGCTGGATATGCTGCAGCAGATCGCATCACAATGATAAACGGATCTCACAGTCTAATCAGACATATGGTTATTAAATCGTCTGGTAAAATAGTATACGAGAGTGATAATTTACATAGAATTACGAATGTCAAAAATCTACTTGAATACAGTGATGACTTCAGTCGATCCGTTGGAAAGAATTCGTTCTGGTATCTTGATACTGATGGAACTACAGCAGATACAAACACAGGTTTCGAAGCCCGTCGTATTTTAACCCAAGCAGCACAAAACGACGGTAATGGGGGAGCTAAAACGATTAACGAGATGATACCGTTGAATCGATACAGTTTTTTCCAAGAATTAGAAAGAAAAATGTTACCCCCGATGCAGCTCACAATTGAACTTACACTTAACGAAGACAGTGAATTAATTCACAAAGCAGGAGCGGCTGACGATGGAAGGGTTGTAGTAAAAAGATTGTATCTTTGGCTACCAAGATTGATTCCAAAAGACATTATGTATAGTAATTTTGTTTCAGAGTTTCTCAAGCCAACAACCTGGACATATATGCGAGATCTCTACAATCAGTCAGCAAATACCAGAGCTATTCAGAATATGTTTCAAATCAGTCCAGCTATCGACCACGTTAAACATGTTTTTGTTTATCTCCAACGGACAGATGCACCAAATAATAATGAAGAAGAGAGGAGTCCATATTTGTTTGACACTTTCAAACTGAATGCAGCTAATGCTAACAGCTCTTTATCAAGCTGTAGGCTTGAATATGGGAATAACGTTTTTTACCCAGAGCTCGAATATGATGCAGATTCAAAAATTAGGATATTCAATGATCTTATGAGTTATGCATTTCGTAAAAACGATTATAACAGTGGGACACAATTGAATATAGCAAATTACACCAGTTTATATGGTCTTATCTATTTCGATTTGTCATATCAGAAAGAGGTAGTGACAAGAGATCCTAAACAGTTGATTCTCCATTATCGTCTCAATGTAGCCCCAGCAGCAAACGTCCGAGCTCATAGCATCGTATTTTACGAGAGTGAGGTTGTTGTTAAGACAGTTGGAAACGAATTGATGATAGTTTAAATAAATAAGTTTTACATCGATGAAAATTTAAATGAATATGTTTTTTAAATAGAATTTATCTAACATATAATATATGACACAACTATACGAAATTAAAGTTAGTTTATCACCAAACCAGAAAAAGAATCTTAGTAACGCGTATCATAAAAGAGAAACTATCATTTTGAGACTGACAAAGGACTCTCTATCTGGGAATGACACTCTATACGTACCTCAGAATATAGTTAAGCGATTGAATAAAAATAGAAAATTGAGAAAAGGAATGGACATCAAACTAGCCAAAACAAACATTCGAAAGCAAGTTGGTGGATCACTCCTCTCTACAGTTCTGTCGCTTGGAAGAACTTTCGCTCCAACGATTGCCAAGACTATTGGATTGTCAGCTTTGGCAGGTTTAGCATCTGAAGGAGCATCTCAGATTGTTAAGAAGATATCTGGAAGAGGTTTACAAACAGGTGGGTTCCTAATACCACAAAATAAAATCAACCAGTTGATAGCATATAAACATCTTTTGACCACAAAACAAAAACAAGATATATTAAATGCTCTACAAACAGGCTCTGGTGTTCATATAAAACCGACAAAAGTACAAACAGGTGGGTTCTTAGGGACTCTCCTTGCATCAATTGGAGTCCCTTTAGCTATTGAGGCAATAAAGAAGATGACTGGTAAAGGAGCTCCTCAGATGGGACGACCTAAACAAAGACCACCCAGATCTATACCAGAACAGGATGGTGGTTTGATGACCAACACTTATAGAACACCGCCTTTTTACGGAAATTGGCCAGACGATACAATCGGTATGGGGAATAAAAAAAAAAAATCTCAAAAAAAGGGCGAAGGTCTACTATTAGGCAAGAACTCACCGTTCAAAAAAGTCCCTCTTCTAAACATTTTGTTGTAAAACCAAAATTCCATAACAATGTCCCATTAAGCAATTACGATTTAATAAAATGGTGTAAATATCTGAATATCCCAATTAAAGATATTCTTTCTAGAGATGAATCAGTGCCGCACAATCATAGACAGGCTCTATTCATTTACAATCTGGAACCATCATATATGAGCGGTAGCCATTGGGTATCCACATATGTGAAAGATAACGTGGTCAATTACTTTGATAGCTTTGGTTTACCTCCCTTCCAAGAAATTGTTAATCACGCAAGAAAAAAGAATTTAACACTTCTTCATCAAAATAACCAAATACAAAATTTAATGACGACAACATGTGGTTACTTTTGTTTATACTTTTTAAATGAGATGAATAAGGGCAAATCATATTTTGATCTGTTGGAAGTTTTCGACATATTTAACACGGTTAAAAATGAGAAATTCTTAGAACAGTATTTTAAAAATATCTAATCATATTATATATGAAATCATATTGCGTGAAACAAAAAAAGGTCACAGAATGTGTACCTGGGAGTGAACGATATGAAAAGGCTAAAAATGGGAGGCTTATGCTTAAATGCAAATGCTCTCAATGTGGAATCATTAAAACGAAATTCGTCAAACAGACGGGAAACGGGTCAGCCCGTCGTCAGGGGCGGGCATATTAGATACAGTAGCATCGACTGGTACTGATTTATTGATTCACCACGGTATTCCTTGGCTTGGAAAAAAGGCAGTTGAAATGGGAAGATATTATGGATCAGAAGCCTTGAGAAACCCAAAACTGCAGAAAAAGGCTATCGATTATGCTCTGGATAAGTTGAATCCAATGATTCAAAATGTCGGAAGTCAAGCTCTTGATCAATTATCAACCAAAATTAGACCAAATAGAAAGTATAAAACCGACAGAAAGGATTTGGATGGTGCTGGTGTTGATATACATAAACTAATTGGGAAATTACCGAGACCAAAAGCTGGATGGACTCCTGGAAAGTATAAATACATGGGGGCATATAACCCTCTCGATAAACAGTTAGAGTACGATAAAAACACTGGAGAGGTCACCAAGTGGCACGTACAACCTTACAATGAAGTTGATAGAATATCAGCTCATCATGATATTTGTTATGATATGGGGAAGGACAAAGGTGAATGTGACAAAGTAATGGTCAAGTCATTGGATAAAATACCTTATGGACAGATGCCAAAATGGGGACAAACAGCACGATTTCTAATCAACACAAAACAAAAACTAGGTCTTGGTGTAAAACAAAGAAAGACAAAAAACGTGAAAGGCCGTCGAGTGAAGAAAACTGGCAAGAAAAATTAGCTGATGAGCTTCATAAACCGATAAAGCGTAACTTCACCCGGCGGCGGGTAATTGTAAACCATATTGACGAGACATGGTGTTCAGATATCGTTGAGATGCAAAAATTCAGTCGATGGAACGCTGGCTACAGATATCTTCTAATGGTTTTAGATGTATTCTCTAAATACGGTTGGATCGTCCCATTAAAAGATAAAAAGGGTGAAACCGTTATGAATGCTTTTAAAACAATCCTTAAAGAAGGTAGAAAACCGGAATATTTATGGACAGACAAAGGCAAAGAGTATTACAACAAACATGTTAAGGAACTACTTGATAAGAATAAAATAACATTGTACTCAACCGAAAATGAGGAAAAGTCGTCCGTTTGTGAAAGATGGAACCGTACAATCAAAACCAAAATGTGGAAACAGTTTACTGTTCAAGGTAATACACAGTATCTTGAAATGTTACCTAAATTAGTGAAACAGTATAACAATACCAGACATTCAAGCACAAAGATGACACCTACAGAAGCAAGCAAAAAGAAGAATGAAGGAACTGTCTACTTTAATCTGTATGGTGATATGGAAACATTAAAACAAAAACCGAAATTCAAAATAGGTGATAAGGTTAGAATAAGTAAGTATAAACGGAATGTGTTTGATAAAGGATATACCCCAAATTGGTCTGAGGAAATTTTCACAGTTGATGAAATACAACATACGAATCCAATCACATACAAACTAAAGGATCTCAGACATGAAGACATTCAAGGGAGTTTCTATGAACCTGAATTACTGAAAGCTGAACAACAGGTATTCAGAATTGATAAGGTGATTCGGAGGGATTATAAAAAGAAGCAAGCTTTGGTGAAGTGGAAGGGGTATAGTGATGAATTCAACAGTTGGATACCGTTTAAGAACTTGAAGGATATATGAAGTGTTTTAAAAAGTTTTATTTCTGGCTATTATATAACATAATTATATGAAAAATCTAAAGTTTGGAGATGAATTCGATTCTCTCAAATTCAGAGCCAAAAACGTGTACGGGGCAAAGGATCTGAATTATTCAAACCGTGCAGATAAAAAGTATGTTGTGACACTTAAAAACGGTGATAAAATACACTTTGGAGACAGACGGTATGAAGATTTTTTAATCCACAAGGATACAGAAAGACGTATGCAATATCGTAAAAGAGCCTCTAAAATAAAAAACAAAGCCGGTAAATTGACATATAATGATCCTAAATATGCTAATTACTGGAGCTACCATCTGCTGTGGTGAAAATAATATAATACATATGTATGGATTCAGTAAATGAAAAATGGTTATGCGAATTTTGCAACAGGAAATATAGTACGAACAGAAAGGACAACCATCTTCAGACCGAAGTTCATAAAAAAAATGAAGAACGTATTAGACGTGCGGCGGATTTTGAAAATCATATAACATATAATTATCGACGATTGATGGATGAATGTGATTTTATGCCTCTTTCGAAATACTTGGAAAGGAGTGTGGAAGTTTATACACATCTTAAAAGACAATTTAATGAAAATTACATGAATGAAGATATTTAAAAATAAAACATATAGTATAAATAAATGGAAGCAAATAATGTCAAAAGAGGTCGTGGAAGACCAAGAATATTCACCGATAGTGAAAGAATAAACCGCAAAACAACATACATGCTAAATAAAGAATGGTATTGTGATGTCTGTAAAAATGGAATAAATTATACTCTAGCAGGTAAATGGTGTCATTTAAAAACAATAAAACACCAAAAGAATGCTGAAAAATAATATAGTTCAAAGGATTCATACTCGGATCATTTAAATTGATTCAAACGCATGTATAACTACTTAAAAATAAAAAAATATATAGTAATAATATATGAAATCAAACAAGACCATGTTAAAGATCATAAGATTAGAACAAAAAACAGCATCAAGAAATTATGAAATAGATAATAGATATAAATCAATTAGTTGTAAATACTGTCATTCAATGGCGACACATATACTAATAACCGGTGAGTATTCCAACTATGAAAAAAGTCTGATATGCCATAAATGTTCTGATCGTATAGACAAATTAAAATGCTATCAACTTGATATGATGGGGTTTGTTGACTCCTATAAGTTATAAACATTTAAACGCAGATTAAAACTACTTAAATATTATTTCACTATAGATAAGTACCTATAATGAAGTCACTTAAATTTTTATCTAATTATAATAGTAATATGAATAAAGCTAGTTTGAAGAAACTCAGCAAATCGCAACTCATCAAATTGCTTATGAAGCAAGATAATAACACGCCCGTAATACAAAAAAGAAAACCAATTCCAACACCTCGAAAGAGCGTCAAAGAAATGGTTAAACGGTATGAAGAAAACATAATTCTTCCACCAATGCAGTTCAGGGATAATTACAAACCAGTCCCATCAGTAAGAACTGTAAAAAAACCGGTTCCTACACCTAGAACCGTAATTAAACAAATCGACAAAGCTTTAAACGGTTTTGTAAAATCTTATGAAATCGATCTAAGAAATGATAAAGATCCTCTTATTCAAATGCAAAATACACGAAAAGGTGTAGAACGTCAATTATCTATTTTATTGAATGAAATGAAAGGCTTGAAATACGTTGAAACATTGAAAGTCACTTTCGAAAAAATATCATCTGATGTAATAATTGAAAAGTCAGCATATTTCAATAGCGCAAGTCAAACAATAATCAACCAAGTGGGAATCAGTGAATCATTAAAAATTTCTTCAGAAAACATCATAAACAAAATAGCTCAATGGATATCAGAAGGATCGGGATGGACTGTAAAAGAAATTAATGACCATTACCTAAACATTGCTAAATATGAGCCTATGAAGGGATCCTCATATATCCAACTTCCTGAAGAACTGCGAAACAGTGCTAAAGGTTTAATAAACATGAAAAATAAGGATAATGAATGCTTCCGATGGTGTCATATTAGACATATAAATCCACAAGAAAAATATCCTCAAAGAATAAAAAAGGTTGACAAACAATACATTGAAAAATTAAATTACTCCGGTATTGAATTCCCAGTTTGTATCAAACATTACAACAAAATTGAGAAGCAAAACAGCATCAATATAAATGTATTCGGCTATGAAAACAAACAACCTTACCCCATCTATATTTCAAAAGAAAAGAATGAAGATCATATGGAACTACTTTTAATAACTGAAAATGAGAACAATCATTATGTTCTTATAAAAGATTTCAACAAATTCATGTATAACCAAACAAAACACGAACATAGAAAACACTTTTGTATGCACTGCCTGCAATGTTTTAGTTCTGACAGGGTATTGAGCAATCATAAAGATATTTGCATACAAGTTAATGGCACGCAAGCAATTAAAATGCCAACTAAAGATAACAATATATTAAAATTCAACAACTTTCATAAACAGCAACCTGTGCCATTTGTTATTTATGCTGATTTCGAGGCTATCACAGAGAAAATTCATGGATGTCAACAAGAAGGTAAGAAATCATATACTGAGGCTTACCAAAAACATACCGACTGTGGATATGGATATAAGGTTGTCTGCTGTTATGACGACAAATATAACAAACCAATACAACTATATAGAGGTGAAAATGCTGTTTACAAATTCATGGAAAACATGTTAAATGAAGTAAAATGGTGTAAAAAAGTAATGAAAAAACATTTTAATAAACCATTGAAAATGAGTAATGAGGATGAGCAGGAATTCAAAAAATCAACGAGATGCCACATCTGTGACAAGAAATATGATGAAGAAGACGTCCGTGTGAGAGATCATTGCCATATTACAGGTGTATACAGAGGCTCAGCTCACCGAGAATGTAATCTGAAACTGAAAATAAAGCCTGAAGAAATAAAAATTCCTGTTATATTCCATAATTTGAGAGGTTATGATAGCCATTTCATAATGCAGCAATTAGGTCAGATAATCAAAAAGCATACATACAAAAATAAGAAAGGAGAGGATAAAGAAATGAACATCAATGCTATTCCAAATAATATGGAAAAGTATATGGCTTTCATGCTTGGCAATCATCTTACATTCATCGACAGTTTCCAGTTTATGAGCTCAAGTTTGGATAAATTAGTCAGCAACTTGCCAGCAGAAGCTTTGAAGTATACAAGCGAACGATTCGAAAAAGAAAAATTGAGTCTTATGACTCGCAAGGGAGTTTATCCTTATGATTATATGGACAGTTTTGATAAATTCAACAAAACAGAATTACCAACCAAAGAAGAATTTTACAGCATGTTAATGGATGAACATATTTCAGATGAAGATTATACTCATGCTAAAAATGTTTGGAATACTTTCAAGTTACAAACAATGGGTGAATACCATGATTTATATCTGAAGTCTGATATACTTTTATCAGCTGATGTATTTGAAAACTTCCGAAGAACATGTATTAAGTATTACAAATTAGATCAATGTCACTATTTCACATCACCAGGTTTGTCTTGGGATGCTATGTTGAAGATGACTAATATCAAATTAGAACTAATGACTGACATAAACATGTTTCAATTCATTGAAAAAGGCATGCGTGGAGGAATCAGTTATATAGTCAACAGATATGGTTCAGCAAATAATAAGTACATGAAAAAATACGATGAGAAGGCGCCCTCAAAATATATAATGTACTTGGATGCTAATAATTTATATGGTTGGGCTATGAGTCAATATCTTCCCACTGGCGGTTTCAGATGGATGACAGAAAAGCAAATCAGCGAATTAAACAAAAGAAAAGAAAACAGTGAAAAAGGGATAATACTAGAAGTTGATCTGGAATATCCCAAAGAGTTGCATGACCTTCATAATGACTACCCATTAGCTGCAGAGAAGGTTTGTGTAAATAAAAATATGCTGTCTGATTATTGCAAAAATATAGCCACAAAGTATAATATATCAACAGGACTAGTACATAAACTAATCCCAACACTATCAAATAAAGAAAAATATGTTCTGCACTACAGAAACCTGCAGCTATATCTTGATCTTGGATTGAAATTGAAAAAAATCCATAGAGTATTAGAATTTGACCAGTCACCATGGTTGAAGCAATATATTGATTTCAACACACAAAAACGAACGCAAGCAAAAAATTCATTTGAAAAAGACTTCTTCAAGTTGATGAATAACTCAGTGTTTGGTAAAACCATGGAGAACTTAAGAAAGAGAGTCGATGTCAGACTTGTAACTAATGAAAAGAAACTATTGAAGATGTCTTCTAAACCAACTTATGTAAGTAGTAAAATATTCAATGAAAATCTGGTAGCAGTGCATAAAATCAAAGAAACGCTAACTCTCAACAGGCCGGCATATGTGGGAATGTGTATTCTCGATTTGAGCAAAACATTGATGTATGATTTTCATTATAATTACATAAAACAGAAGTATGGCAGCAAAGCAAAGCTGCTATTCACTGACACAGACAGTCTGACATATGAGATTGAAGCTGAAGATGTGTACCAAGACTTTTGGAAAGACAAAGATCGATTTGACAACAGTGACTACCCTGAAAGCTCGCCGTATTTCGATAAAACAAATAAAAAAGTAATTGGTAAATTCAAAGATGAGGCAGCTGGAATGCCAATAAAAGAATTCATAGGATTACGATCAAAAATGTATAGTTATTCAAAAGAAGACAATAAAGTAGTAAAAACAGCCAAGGGAATCAAAAAGAACATAATAAAGAACAACATCAAACATGAAAATTATAAAAATGTATTATTCAAAAATGAGCAAATGCAACACAGAATGAAAACAATAAGAAGCGTAAAACATCAACTAGGAAGTTATGAAATCAACAAAATATCACTCAGCTGTTTTGATGATAAAAGATATATATCAGAAAATGGAATCAAAAGTTTAGCTTACGGACATTATGCAATCTGAAAATGTGACGTCACGACACAGCTGTGTCGGCCTCCATACAAGTTGCGCAAACACAGTCTGCTTTTCTGTTCACTACAAACTTTACTGACAAACTTTACTGACAAACTTTACTGACAAACTTTACTGACAAACTTTACTGACAAACTTTACTGACAAACTTTACTTCAAATACAAGTTCATCTGATATTACATGACAATCTGATGACTCATCGGGAAAGTCCCATTTCATCATAAACTTCCTGTTTTCACCAGACATGTCCAGACTTGTTTCTGAGAAAAACTTCCTGCTTTTCCGAGAATTATAAACTTCCTGCAGTGTGGCGTCACGTGAAGGAATAATGCGTTGGATACATCATGAGATAAAACATATAGATTTCCATAAAATGATTACCATCAGATGGAGCCAGCATCGCAAAAAGAAACTTCCCCTCTTGATCGCAAAGCGATCAATTCGCTGCCTCACAAAAGCTCCGCTTTTGTTCCCCAATGCAAAAATATGGATCTAGCATATAAAAAAATGATGTGGAGCTATGTGATGGAACCAATATGCCTATTGTGCCCTACGACATACAATCTCTGCGAGATTGTATGTCTACCCACAATAGGCCGGAAGGAGCCTCGCTCGTTGACTTCGTCAACGACTTCCCGAGCCTGCTCGGCTCCTCACCATATGTTGGTGACCATATGATTATAGTAGTTATAGAGTTGGCGCTGTTCAAGACCAGTTTTGAAAAAAACTGGTCTCGAACCGCCAACTCTATAACTACTCATCTCAAGCCGACGAGCCGGGTTCGTCACTCAGCGGGAGCAAGAATTTTTTTCTTTTTTTTTTCTTTGTTTTTTTTTTAATAAAACGACTTGGATGAGAGTATTTTCACAAATTAATAACTGCCAGCAAAAACAAAACAAAAAAGCAAAACAAAAAACAAAAGCAAAAAACAGACAAAACAAAAAGGGGGGCTCCGCTTTTAGGCTTGGCTAAATCTATATATTATTTATATTTTATATGTTGTTTTTTTTTTTTAGATTTATGTAATTTTAATTTTCACTGGTAAAGTTTTTCACCAAAAATTTATTTTCTAGTACTAGTAAAGTGTTTTAAGAAGTTTGCAAGTATATGATGACCCTAGGACAAGGGTACACATCAAGTATCGTAGGTATAGAAGCACATGTCCGCCGAGCAGTGTTGGCTTGGGCCAGACTGAAATATCTGTGCAATACTAGTGAAAGAAAGCAAGGAGGAATGATAATAACAGGAGGTGAAGTCCAGTGGCATTGTTGATGCTGGTGGGACCAAGTGTTGCCGAGACACCGTAAGGATAGAATCGTTCTCAGTAAATGTTATGAGAGGAAAATTCTGGCGTATGTTGTTGTGGTTATGTTTAATACTTGGAAAGTATCTAGCTGCCAACGTTAAGAAAGGTTATTGGAAGGTGGGAAATGAATTACTACACGAGGCTGGATCTTCTTGGATAGTATATTTGATTTTGAACCGATTTGATCGATTTTAGAGTTCGAGACATTGACTTGCTGACTCCGGAAGAGCAAACCGGATTTAACGATTACGTCATAAGCCATGCTTTAACGTGTTTGAGATAAAGCGACGACTTTCTCCAGATTCTGACGGTGTGTTTGTCTTAATCGATAATCTGTTTTTATAGTGCCATATTCACAACAGTATATAAATACATCGCTCACAACTCTTGGTAACGGCATGTTCAGTTAAATTTTAATTTTAATTCAACAGAATATTCAAAGCGATAAGACAGATGAGCTGAGTCATCAGATTTTAAACATTACGTCATTCGGTAACGCAAAAGACAAAATACTGTCACAATTTTCGTCACGCCGGTTAGCACGTTGAGATTCTGACGATGTGTTTGCCTTTAACGATAATCATGCTTTTATAGTGCCCTATTCACAACAGTATATAAATACATCGCTCACAACTCTTGGTAAAGGCATGTTCAGTTGTGGACAAATTTATATCGACATTTCATTTTTTAGTTTAATTCAACAAAATTAAATATTCAAAGCGATAAGACAGATGAGCTGAGTCATGAGATTTTAAACATTACATCATTCGGTAACGCAAAGGACAAAATACTGTCACAATTTTCGTTACGCAGTTAGCATGGCACGTTGAGCCAAGTAAAAACATTTATCGAGGGTGGAGTGGGTCAAAACGACTGGTAAATGCCTATAATGCGCTTTCTTGTAACCTGTAGATAGAGCATAGCAATGATTTATTTCTTGTTTGGTTCCCAGTTTGGTTGCCAGGCGTGGGGAAAAGTTCAATTTCTTTTGGGCTGTTACGGTGCCCATGCTGATCAATCGTAAAGATGTGGTTACTTTCATATTGGGAAATTTATCGCCCATTTTTTTGAAGTGCGTCTGCTTTGAGAATTGTGATGGCTGTTTTGTTCAGGCTTTTGAGGAAGACCGACCAAAAGACAGCGAAAAAAGATCTTGAGTGAAGAATGCATGAGGTCATGGGCATAGTCTGTGGGGCTATGTTTGGTAAGGAGAGGGTGAATAATTCAGTTGACCTCCTTTCCAGTAGCCTGCCTAGCAAGCGTTTCCGGAAACGCTTGCTACGCAGGCTACCTTTCCAGGGTATTGGTCGCCTTTTCAGTTGGTCAAATTTCAGCGTTAGTTACAGTTACGCACTTTTGCTGCAACTTGCTGTTACATATGCTTGAATGTTATTGAACCTGCAGTCACGCACACCTCGCTTGCTTTCTTTTCGAGACGAACCAACACTTCGTCGGTTCTGCACGCATTGCGGGCCTATGTTTTCTAAAAGCCAACTGTAAAATTGTGTCCAAAAATATCAATTCTCACATAGCATTTTCTGTAAATCATTATTTTAATCTATGTGCCGCTGTATTATTACCAGTATTTTTGTCTGTACAGACGGAACAAACACACACACAGAGATAACTTGTTTTTCTTTTTAAAGGAAAAACACGCGCCAATGTTTCTCTTAATAAGTTTGACGCCTTAGTGTTCAAATGGAGTGTTGCTATGGTAAACTGGAAATTGGGATACGAAATGTGGGTAAATGACCGAGTAGCTAGACATCCTGTGGTGCTAATTGCCCTAAAGCGTGAAAGGTGTCACTATTTGAATTCGACTTCCCGTTGTTTTTGTGCAGACCTAAACTAAGCTCCTGAACAGTATTGAAATAAATGTTTGTGAGTGTAAATGTCAGTGAGACAAAGAAAAAGCCAATCATATGTAGATCATCCAAAAGTTGACTTACTGAACCTTTTAATCAAAAGTAATAAACCAACGTGTATTCATTGATCTGTTTAACCAGGATTTTAACTGAAACAGTCGCATAGACAGCATAAGCTATCCAGTTTCCACTGGCGGTTCTACCAAATATTGTTATGCAGCACATTGAGGAACGAGCCCTTAAAACTTACAAACACACGCTATGTTAAAAGTGTAAATTACCTTTGGCCGGCAAATGTTTTACGTATAAAATGAAAGGCGATCAAGTTGCACTCGGTGCTTTGTTATCATTATTATTATTCCCCCCTCCTCATGAGCGACTTATAGGCTGCTTTTGAAATTTGCATGATCTTTTCCTTAACTGCTCTGGCAAAAATCTAAGAAACTCTTTGAAAAGAAGAAGAGAAGCTCAGTTGCTAGTACAAAATCACATTATGGGTAATCCGGCATTCAGTGAGCACAAAGCAAATATCCGCCGCTTATTAACAAAACGAAAAGAAAACCTTACCATCAGCTGGTCAATCGAAGATCTGAATAATAAGAAGTTTAGACTTTGCTTAACGCTAATGACAACTAATTTTTCGCTTTCCAAAAGAACAAGAACAAATGTCATTGGGACACCTGCCTACGCGTAACTAGTCTCCGATCGATGACTGGTCCAGTTATTGTTTATACTCATGGTGGTCTCAGAGATCTGGACTTCATTTGTGCAATCGAAAAATGACCATTAAAGATAACACAGTAATGTCTAGTAGAATGCTACTTGAAGGAACACAAAAAAGTCACAGAGTTTTTAATTTCACTCTTGCTAAATGTCAGCTTATTGCGTGAGCCTAAGAGCTCGATTTATAAACACTGCTAAACTGGACTTTTTTTCCTTCTTATGTTATAAATTTAGCTCTAATAGGCTAACAATCCTTACTTGCATCTTTCAATTGGCACGTTTCTGACAAGGTTCAGTCCATTTCTGCTAACACACGAAGATGAAAAGGTAAGAAGATATTTGCATTTTTAACACTTTTATTCTTGACTTATACGTAGTTATACCACCTTGTCTTGTACTTTACTGAGATGTAAATATTGGTCACGCAGTACAACAAACCTTTACCAATGGGAGAAATCGGGCTGAAAAATTGCAGCACGTAGACTGCAATATGCAATAGTCCTAGGTTAGTTTTCGATTTGTTA
The DNA here is from genome assembly GCA_964030785.1 of Siderastrea siderea. Lineage (NCBI taxonomy): Eukaryota > Metazoa > Cnidaria > Anthozoa > Scleractinia > Rhizangiidae > Siderastrea > Siderastrea siderea. The sequence continues at coordinate 9,756,071 of OZ034968.1, read as the reverse complement.
GGTTGAGCGGTCTTCTATGTAATTGTTCTTTCGAAAAACAACTGTTTAGGTTCTTGTTTTCGTCGTTAACCGGAACCGACGAAAATAAGTAGTTGTCTGGTGTGTCGGACCCGTGTCGCAAACCAGTTGCGCTCGTAAGTTAGCAGAATTGTTGCTTTGTGAAACATAAAGCTGTGGGGTGACTAGGCGTGTACTCCTTAGGTTTGTATTGTTCGCATTTCGTCAATCCACTTGGTGAACTGTCTGCAAGGGGTTTGTCTGTTACCATGTTGCAAAAGGAGTCGATTTCGTTTTTGTGTACATGAGTGAAGGTGTGGTCCACGTAACGTAACCGAAGTCATAGCGTGTGTTTGTAGGTTTTAAGGGCTCGTTCCTCAATGTGCTGCATAACAATTTCTGGTAGAAGCGCCACTGGAAACTGGATAGCTTATGCTGTTTATTCGACTGTTTCAGTTAAAATCCTGGTTAAACAGATCATTGAATACACGTATGTTTATTACTTTCGATTAAAAAGTCCAGTAAGTCAACTTTTGGATGATCCACATATGTTTGGTTGGCTTTTTTTTGTCTCTCGGAAATCAGCTAACTTAAAGCTCAAACATTTATTTCAATAGTATTCAGTAGCTTAGTTAAGGTCTGCACAAAAACAACAGGAAGTCGAATTCAAAATGTTGTGCCACCTTTCACGCTTTAGGGCAATTAGCACCACAGGATGTCTAGCTACTCGGTCATTCACCCACATTTCGTATCCCAATTTCCAGTTTACCATAGCAACACTCCATTTGAACACTAAGGCGTCAAACTTATTAAGAGAAACATTGGCGCGTGTTTTTCCTTTACTGTAAAAAGAAAATAAGTTATCTCTGTGTGTGTGCGTGTGTGTGTGTGTGTGTGTTTGTGTTCCGTCTGTACAGACAAAAATACTGGTAAAATACAGCGGCACATGAATTAAAATAATGATTTACAGAAAATGCTATGTGAGAATTGATATTTTTGGACACAATTTAACCCTTGGCTATAAGAAAAAACATTCACAATGTTTTGATCAATGAACTTTTATTACCCGGCTGTGGTTAAATGCTTTTCCTATCAAATGAAAGACGATTACGTTGCGCTGGGTCCTTTTTTTTTTCATCGTTATTATCCCTTCACTTTATTGATCAACTATTTTTGGGGGCTAGTTATATCTGTAGTATTCTTGTTTCCTTAATAGAAAAGATGTAGCAAAGTTTGTAAAGAACTCATAAAGCAAAAAGGTAAACTCCGTCTTAGACAGTCACAATGTTGCTTTTCACTCTGTAAACACGACGGAGGCAAATATTTGCCTCTTCATGTTAACAAACTGAGAGGAAAACCTTATCGTCAGATGGCCATGCATGAATCTGAATACCGAGAAAGAATAACAAGTTTGAACTTTGCTAAACGCCAGTGACAACCTTTTTTTCACTTTCAAACCGAAAAAAAAGCTAATAAAAATGTTATTGCAACACCTGTCTACAAAACTCCTGTGATCGATATATGACGCCCTTATTCTAAATAGTAGTGTTATATTTCTTGGCTTTATTTTGTGCACTCGAAGACTAAATGAGCATCATGGGGAAAAGTAATGATTTGTAATAGAGCGTTGCTTCTGAAAGGAACGGAAGAACAGTCACTTCAAGCCTAAACATTTATTTCAATAATATTCAGTCGCTCAGTTTAGGTCTGCATAAAGAGAACGGGAAGTCGACTTCAAAATGTAGGTACACCGTAAAAGTGGTTAAGAGAAACGTTGGCGTATATTTTTTCCTTTAAAAAGAAAAGCACATTATCGCTTTTTGCGATTCCCGTTCAGTTTGTACAGACAAAGAATTATAATAAAGCTGCGAATAGATTGAAACAATGATTTACAACAGAAAAATATAGATGTAGGAGTTGAGTGATTTTTTCTGACATAATTTCACCGTTGGCTATCAAAGAACATTCATTATGTTTTGAAAAATGAACCTTTATTACCTTTGGCTAAATGTTGGACATACAATATAAAAGACGTTAAAGTTGGACTCGGTGCTTTATTATTATCGTTATTTATCCCTTGCTTGTCGGCAACTTATGAGCTGCGCAAAGGAACTGCGCAAAGGGGTTTTCTTGTCCTCCAGCGGATTCTAAATTCGGATCTATGACGTGGGCAAATGCTCGGGGCATAATGCTTTTCTCCCAAAGAGAAAACCCCTGAAAGCATTTGTTTTTATGTAATTAAGCATGCAAGTGTCAGAGTTCATAACATCACAAAATGGGTTTTCGTTTTTGAAAAGGTACTTACCGGCTCTGGCTAACAGCAACTTCATTTCGGTTCCCACTCCTTCATCACTGCTGAGTTTAAAACTCGCTAAGTGACCGATTATATCTTTTGTACAGTCTTCGAGCGCCACGCATGCCAGCTGACCAGGATAATCACTAGACTGCCCGCAAGGGGTACCGTTACTGAGTGATGTACTATAGCTACAAAGAGCCATTGGAATACGAGAAACAATCACGGCAAAGCAAAACGTCTATCTAAAAATGCTTCTTCATGTGTTCAGGTGCGAAATGAAGCGAAATGTACACAATTTCGCAGGAGCGGTGTGCGCGTGACCGGGCGCTACGTAGGGGTTGCGTGATTCACAGGGTGCAGAGGAGTCATATTTGACCGTGATGCTGGCTAAATTCATCGCGCATCTTGGTTTTCACTGTCACGCCATAAAGTACTAAAATCGAAACCATTTGATGAAAGAAGGTTAGCCAAGAATGTGTAGTTTTATAAAGGATACACAACTAAACAACTTCACCAATTCTCAGATCTGTACGGTATTCCGTTGCTGAGTTATTTGCTGAAATGTTCGACTGAAATCTGTAGAGCTCAGTATGGAAACGCCATGTTGGTGTCCCTCGGAGGGGCACAAACATGGCCGCCGGAAATCGATGAAAACATCTGGAATTCACTTCTTTTCTTCCAGCGATTTCTTTTCTCTCGTGAACTACTATACAACCACATTAATTTCTCTCCTAACGCTTTAACTGTCCAAACTGCTAGAAATCACAAGGATAGTCCTTTTTTGGCAGAGGAGAAAGCTTTGTCAGGGACGCTGTGTTGGTGTCACGTAGGGTGAAAAGCCAGAAGTTTAATATTCTGTATTTTCAAAACGAAAGACGCTACCGAGCTGAAAACGTGTAAAAAGTTATATTTTAAAGTCATCTTCAACCTGGTGGAGATATAAAATCTGAAGACCTCGTGGTTTACGATTTTAGAATTTTATGACGTCACGTGAAAACCGGCAATTCAAAACAATGAACGTGACTGAACAAAGCATGCTATCTAGTTACACGTCTGGTGAAATTCTATCCGCAAGACAAAAGGCCGACACTGGTCGACCGAAGGGCGACGTTATCGGAAAGCGAAGCATTCCGAAACGAGGCTCGAAGTGCCGAGAAGAAAAAAACGACAAGGGAAGAAACCAAAACCACGTGACTCGTTCGATGTGGACCGTCACATAGTGGTGACGGAAACGGAAGAGGATTTTCTGCATGTTGAGAGGAAGTGAAATCAATTCAAATTCAAAACAACAGCTGATCTCGACTGATCAGCCGGTAGTTCGTACAACGATGGGAAACATTCTTCGGGAAAAGGCTATTTACCGCAAGATAATGGACAGATGAGTAAAAAATTCAAATTGGAAATGGAATCTCTCTTCAAAAACTGGTAAGAAATTTTAGTACGCGACGTAACTGATTTTCTGGTGAGATGTTTTGAGTTTCAATCGGTGTAAACATGAAGCTTTGACTAAATATTTAGTGTATTTTATTTAAGGCTTTTGAACAACATCAAATGCGATCACAGGGCGCAGAGGAGCCAGATTTGTACGTAATGCTGGCTAAATTCATCGCACAAATCGATCTTGTTGATTTAAAACAACTGAATGTGACTGAACAAAGCGTCATGCTATCTAGTTACGCGTCCCGGGATAGCGTTGCTAAGCTTTGCGTATGCTCTGAAAGACCGACTTGTCAAAATCGCTTCCGATCCTGTGCTTTGTTATGTAATTGATGACGCATTTCTGTCACCGGTATCCTTCGGTCCACATCGAACGAAAGCGGGCCGTTCAACTCCAAAAATTCGCTCCCAATAAGTTAGATTTAACGAACTTTCTGATTAAACTTTTAAGACGATTTCCGCTCAACGTTCGAGCAGTAAGTGCAAAAATTAAGTTACCAAAAAAATACTTGCAGCACTGTTACATTTTGAGAACAGATAAGAAGAACTTATCGTTACTTTTGCTCCCAAGCTGACCCCGCGAGAGAAAATTGGATTTGAAGTTATCCATATTTCAATCAAAAAGACGCTTCATGTCAGTTCAAAACAAAATGGCGCCCGTTTTTGCATACTTTTACGAGATTTGAAATTAATTTTCTCGAGAATGCTTGAGAATTTCATCGCGGGGTCACTTGGGCAAGTGAACTAGAGTGAGATGTTTCAAATAGCATTTAAAATGTTACCGTGCCATGAGTAGTTTTTTGGTAAATATTTTTTGCACTTATTGCTCGAACGTTGAGCGGAATCCGTCTTAATCCGCCTTGGTAGAAAGTATTATTTTCATTTCACTTGCCAAAAACGAGACCTTTTTGTTCGAAGTGTGACGATTTAGTGGGGATTGGCCGCACTTTCAACTTTTTGTGAATTTCTGAAAATTAAAACATCGCTCGAACTTTTAAATGTGATTTTTGAGAACAGTGGAAACCAGTGGAAACGCAAATTACTTTCGACGCTCAATTGAAGACCACTCTATAGGGGTGTCTTATGTAAGCTTTGATTGGGCTGTTGTTACTAGTCTTATTAGATTAGACAGATTAGATTCGCATCAGCCTTATCATAGCTACCAGATATTGTCCTACTATGTTGTTGCCGTTTGTGCATGGATTAATCTAAAAAGACTGAAATAAATAAGTCAGCAACAAAGAATAAAATTGCATTAGATGATGCTTACATAGAAACTGAGGTTATCATGACAGGGTTCGTGCTACTCCTTGAAGTCCTTGAAAAGCCCTGGAATTTAATTTTGGATTTCAAGGGCCTTGAGAAGCCCTTGAAAAGAAGAGTGTCTGCAGAAAGTGCCTGAAAACTCCTTGAATTTTTGCTCAGATGGGAAATAATATAGGATTATGTCAAAGTAATTCAAAGATAAGTTGAAACATTGAGCGCAGATTTTAAAATCGGGGAGAGAATTTTCGAAAATATGCGTCTCAGCCTGTGCTGTTACATGCTGGGTGGAATTCTGTGTTGTGTGCATTGCATTCTGGGATCAGTTTGTTAACTATGTGATCAGGTGGAAGCCATCTTGTACCTCTTGTATGCGTAGTTAGGGTGAGCGGATGAAAACTCATATATTAATCGAAGTGCCTGGCAGAGGTGAATGTATTTTCAATTCTGATTAGCTTGTAGACAATGCGTAAAGAATGGTTACAAGGTGTCAAAGATGATAAACGTGCTGCTTATTGTAAGCTGTGCTGCCGAAAGTTTAAATTAGCGAGCATAGGGAAAGTAGCCTTGAAGTTTCATGTGGAAGGAGCAAAACACCAAAAATGCATTATCAATTCTGCAAAATCAGTTCCTATTGTAGGCGATTTTCATGATCAGATAGAGACATTAAAATCCTGATGTTTTACTGCCATTCCGTGTGTTCAGGAGTTTTAGTGTTTAAGATTTCAGGCCAGAATTATAACAATTTTATCCTTTCCTATAGCCTGTTGCACTTCAGTGTTGTTGTCAGAAGAATGTGTCTGCCATCAACTTTCAGTCAAAAACACAAACATTGCTTTCAGACTATATTGTTGTTAAAATTTTTTAATTGTTGAGATTATTGTTTGGTGTAGTGTTGCTTTATTAGATAACTGGTTAATGTGTTTGGTTTTCTTCCCCATATATAAACGTTTTGGTCCCTTTAAGAACTATGAACTTGTTATGCATCCCTGTTTGTGAATTATTACAGGCTTGATATTTATGCTCCATTTGTTGTCATTTCCCCTAAAATGCATTTTATATCCTGGGGGGTGGCTTTTTTAAAGTTGCTATTGACCATCGAAAACATCAAAAGATAATACAAGACAAAGTAAACTTGCTACACTGTATGAACACTCCTTGAAAACTCAGTTTGTGGTGCTTGGATACTCCTTGAATACTCCTTGAATTTTATATCCACAAACCAGCATGAACTCTGTATAAGGTACACAAGGAATAATAAGGGAGAAATTGATACACCCTACGGTAATTTATAAAAGACTTGTACAAGATGGAGACTTCAACACAGTGGTCGTGAGACTGCAAGATAATCTAGAAGCAATGTTTTCATCTTATTTTGAAATTTTGATTTGCTTATCAGTTAACTGTGTTATTAATTAAGTCCACTTCTCGTGTACCATGTCACAGCCAAGTCAAAAGGCAGTAAACAGAAAAAAAGTAAGAAAATGTAGGTTTCAGGTTAATATACTACAATTTCGGTCTCATTGCTCTGCAACACCTCCCAAGACAATTCACCTATCCTTATCTGTTTGCGCGGGTCCACTCAATCGGTGGAAAACAATCAGTTGGTTGTCAATGTTATCAATGTTGGGAAAACGGACTGGGGAAGTGTTCCAACGAATGAAGCGTAGATTGCTGTTCATGTAGTAATTTCAGTTAAATTGTAAAAAAAAAACACCAAAAAAGAAAAACAAAACAAAACAAGCAAACAAACAAACAAACACAAAAACAAAAATGCCAAAGATGAAAGTAGGTTAGGTACTTAAAAGTAGTTAGCCAGACATATAGGTTCGTTCATTTCATTGTGGTGTACAAGTATCTTAAGATCATCAATTTTCGCAAGTGCTTAATTTTGGAAACTAACACACAATCGTTTCACGAGGCTTTACGTTCGTGATTTCGTGAAAATAAAGAGCGGGCTTTAAAATTTTGCAAAAAATACGGCTTTTATTTTTGCGTTTTTTCGATATAGCGTAAATGATGTGATGCCTCCGAAAGTTAACGACAACGAGACCTGACCCAAGACCCGATAAGGTATTTCATAGACTAGTTGCTCAATCTCAGCTATTGACTTTGCAGCTTTCTGATTGGCTCACTGCACACAGGTAATCAGTTAATAACCTTGCTTTCTGCCTTATAAGGAAATTGGATGTCATGCCAAATGTATCGCTGAAAGGTTTTCGCCGCGAAGGAAAAATTTGGTACAAAAATATGGCAAACAGGATTTTTATTCAGCAACGATAACTGAAGTTGAGAGTTTTATAAAACCAATATTCCACTCGCACTTGTGGTTTCGACTTAAACCATTTATTGAATTCCACGGACAGTTTCCAGGCGAAAAAGGACCAAAACTATCGACAGAACCGAAAGCTAAACTACAAAATTACACCAAATGTTTCCAACCAAACAAGATCACGTGTCCTAAGCGAATTACACCTTATGGATCAGGCACTCAAACGTCCTAAAAAGTCACTGTCCTTCAGATCAACTTGGTTGGCATGAGGTGATTACAACCAGCAAGTCTGGTTGGGTATTTATCACCTCGCACTAGGAGTACAGGTAATTCTAAATTAACTGAGCTAACGTATTAGACGTCTTAGAATAGTTTTCTTACTGAACATTTTAATTACCGTAAAATATGTTACTAGCGTCAAACACAGCGAGAGTAATTCGTTGTAACTTTGTCACAATCGTTGCAAAACGGGATTAAAACCGTCTTCTACTTATTGAAATGATTGCGGCAATGCTGCAAATGCTGCAACAGATTGTTGCAGCGCCGATAAGTGGTGCAACGCGCTTTTTGCAACTTGTCTGCAGTGATGCCACGGCGCACTCAGACTTTCAGTGGCCATTTCGAGACAAGTTGCAAAAAACATCGTCGAGCTATAGTGTAATACCGGCGTTATACAGTGTTTAGAAACTTAAGGAAGGTCATATTATGTCCAACAGAAAAAAAAAACTGGAAATCATATTTAGAACTCGATAACACTGGGGGCCACGGCATAAGTGTGTCAGTTTGGACAGTTTTGGTTCCTTTTAGGGGTCCTGTAGGCCGGTGGTTATTAACATAATTGCCAATAGTAACACGTTTGAATTCCCTTGTATAATAGCCACTATTGTACTGTTTTTAATTCGAAAATTTTTTAATATTTGTATTGATTCCGTCAACGTAGTTGGGAAGGCATGGTAAAAGAATGGGCTTCAAAGAATATAGCAGTTGAAATTCCACACCCCTCCCCTATAGAAAGTGAATGGTCCTTTATTACGGTCTCGTTTTCACGCTGAACTTGTTTTGGTAGTCCACCCAAAATTGCAAGTTTAAAATTAGTTGGTGTTTCCTATGCAAATTCAGCCAGCCGTTTGTCATTAATACATGTCATTTTAAATATGTATTTGTAATATTTATTCTCTCACTGACTTGAACGATTGCAGCGTTAAGTTTGAATATACGCGAAGTTTATAGTAACTGTTGGTTTCACGTTGATTGAAAGGCTTAGTTAGCTGGAAGGGTAAGTCAGATTAATCGACGTCGCTGCGATTCCCTTCAGATTCTTGACTTTTTTTTGTCAGCTAATTGCAGTGATTCTGCCTTGCTTTTGTGAAAGGCTGGCACCTGAGAAATAATATTTTTAAGGTATTAGTATGGGATAGGATTGGTTTTTTCAATTGCAAGTTTACATCGAAAAATAATGATAATTATCGGGGCCAAGTTATGTGGTAGGTAGAATTCGCATGTTTGCGAATTCTGAAGAACTTGATTCAGATACCGGCTTTAACTAAATATTTTTATAACTGCTCGCCCCAAGAACACGCACGTGTTATCACTGGTCGAAGCTTGTTATAAAAAACTTGCTACGCTCTGGTATAAAGCTCACTCCATGTGTTAGTGAAACGTTCATGTATGTTGCTAAGATGGTCTTCGACATTCGTTCTGATAGTAGATCAGAATGCCTTGCTTTTGCTCATCGAGAAATGTAAAGGGGGATTAAATTGATGAAAGAAAAAATAACTGGTGTTTTCACAAAACAACCAGTAAGTTATTTCGGCTATCGTGGTTTCCCAAGGAGAAGATATAGATATCATGCTAGAGTACGAACCAAAATAAAAGAAAAAATTAAAATACAAGTAAAAACTCGATATAGACAAAAATGCAATCTTGTTAGAATTTGTTGTTGTTGATGTTCCTCATGGTGAAAGTGACGGTGAAGGTGACAGGAAAAGAGGTAGTAGAGCGAGAAAAACGCGAAAGTTGCGTTTTGTCAGTAAATTTTGGCAAACAGTGAATAAAATAGTTCAACGCATCATTGCTTACGCCTAAAGAATAACTCATTAATTCTGATCTCAAAAACGAAATTCCTGTTGTTTGAATTTGAAGACATAGAAACGGAAAGGGAATACGTGATTAAAATACTAATGGTTTACATACTGCACATTAAATATTGACAAGAAAACCTCGAAAATGTATCCCGATCACCTTCTGTTTTATCACGTAATTATTTTTATCAAGATGTCTTTGGCTTATAGCCTTCGTATCTTGAGGCCTTGAGGTAACAAGCTTAGTCCATAATTTGCTTAAGCAAATTTAACAGGATATTCAGTTGATTTACATTTCAGTGATGTAAACTCGACAAGTACACGGCGAGTGGCAGACAAACCAATCGGAGATTTTATCGAGTGATTACAGTTGACGACGTCAACACGAACATAGGCCATAACTGGAGTGTTTCAACGTTCAAAAAATTGAAAATCAAAAGCTCGCGGAAAAGATTTCTTCTTCGGTAAGCTAATTTGCATTTTATCTACGATCCAATATTGACAATTTGCGCCGGGTTGAAATAGTGTTCTCTATATACAAACGGGCATTTTAAAAGTTGCCATGCTAATTCAGTCCTATAAGGTTGCAATCGACGCAGTGGACACAATATCTTTTGTTATCATTCGTATGCTTACAAGCGTAAGACGTTCATGTATATTTAGAGACTCTACATCGCGTGCCTATCATTATCATGTATGATTTCAATACGTGTGAAATCCGGTGATACTGCTATGACCTTATTTCCATGAAACCGCACGCAAACTACGCAACGCAATCGGATGCGAAGAGACGATCAAGACAACATCACTTTTCAGCACATTCAGCCCAGCGCAGCGTCCTTTGCTTCTCATAACATCACCTTTCTACTTATCTTAAACTAAACAAAAGTTGATATAATCGTTCAACGTTTTCTTGCAAACAATGAAGCGGTCAATCTTAATTAACCTGTAGTGATTACAGGGCATTTAATTGGGGGACCCTCGTATGAGCCAGTGGACCCTTAAACCTTAAACAGACCGAGGAAATTTTTCGAGCTTCGTATGAACACAGAGGAAAACGGGTTAAACAAATACAGAATACAAATTTTTACCTAGGGAATTAGTTGTAGCTACGACTGGCTTAGATAATAAATATTATTTTCTTGAATGAATGAACGAAGTTACTCCTATCTCCCAAAACTCGTGAGTGACACGATTGTGACGTCACTGAAAAAAGCGGTCTCACTAGTGCATCCAAACCAGTTCAACAACAACGATAATGTGACCGGTAATGTCTTTCAAACTTTTGAGTGAAGATCATAGCTTGATAATGACCTTCGACATTCATACAAATCAAAGCTATCGAACAATACTAAGGGGTTACTGTTAGCACAATTTGTACAACTATTTCTAATTTATAAATTCTAGATCTTTTTGTGGCCATTTGTATGGACAAAAATTATTGAGGAGCTCTTTCCTGTGATAGTGTTCCTTGTTGTACATTTACAAAAACGAAATTTGAGATTTTTATTTTGAGTGCAGATGGCAGGTGTTCAATCATAACTGACATCAGAGGAAATGTCCTTCATTGCCCAGCAATATTGTAGCGTTTCAAAAGATTGATCAGTGAAACAGAGGAAATCCAAGGAGATCCAAATAGTTTGTCGCGGTGTATTCTGATATTTTGTTTTCTTTCTCAGCCGCTGCCCACAAGAAGACTGGCGATAGCTTACTAGGGAAAAGCTGAGCCAGGAATGAAAATGAATAAAGAAACAAACGGGACAATGACGACAAAACGGACAACTTTTCAAGGTAGGTGGCTTTGAAATAGTCAGTGACACTGAAGCAAACTTCAAAGTTATCGTCAAGTCTCGAAAATAAAACAAGAGCACGGTCCAAAAATAAATACCAAGCTCTAAAAAAGAATTACTCAAGATTTCAGATCAATATGGAGAGTAATTTTAAACAACTCGATCCGAGTAACTTGAACGACAATTTGGAGGTGGATTAAAACGTAGGGATTACTCAGGCAACAAAATAAAGCAAAGTTTGGGTATGAAAGTGTCGATTTTAGACCGTGCAGTGGCTTGCGTATACAGTGCTAAACAATGATACAAGCTTGTAACCGGGAAAATCCGAGCTAAATCCGAGCTTCAACTGACCTTTACCGCGGCGAAGTGACTTCCCCTTGGGAAACAATGAGTAATATACACAAATCACGTTTTTGGTCAGGGTTTTTTTTCTTCTTCTCTGGGGGTAAGTTATGGAGTTGAACGTTTTCTGAAGGGCACTTGATTTGCACCCTGATGTATTTGTTAAATACTATACCATTTTTTAAATCGTTTGCAAAATTCTTAGTTTCTCATATGTCCTGTAGTACATTGCTTTTTGAGCACAAGATTTTCTTGTGCTGTGAATAAGTGTGAGTTAACTGTTTCTATGAAAGCTGCAGTAAAATGAAAGCCTTGTACAATCACGGGTACTCTAGCGTTGCTTAGTCTTGTTTATTTATATATGCTTGGCTGCATGTTCGATCTAACTATTAGGAACAAAGTATAAGCGTACGTTAAAATATTAAATTTGTATCATTCTTATGGCTGACAACACGAAAATAACGGATACAAGAATAAGGACGTGCTTTCAGAAATACTTTTGTTTTTACATGATCTCGTTCTGTTTTTTTAGGAAAGTCTTCTTGGAAATCTTTCATACCAAAGAAACCCACATTTACATAACTCTCCTCTGAATCATGAGGAAAATATTTGCCTGTAAAAATGCCACGATACTCGTAGCGTTTATTAAATACCCTGACAACGGGAACACCAGTCTAAGGAAACTAAGAGATGCTTCGGCTTAGCCTACCTAAGTTTTTAATTAAAAGGTTTTTGGGTTTCAAGATAATTTTGAAGGTTGGTACTGATTTCTAGTTGACCATAAGTACAGCAGTTCTGTAGATAATGGGATAACTATCTTAACTTTCATAAGTTTTGACACGCGGCTGTGCACTTAGAGAACGTTCTGCGTCATAGCCTGCGTTCATATCGGGAAATCAGAGCAGGAAAGATGGTGCGCAAGTAGAAAACCCCACAAACAAGTGAACATCGTTGAGGAAACACTGTTTCCCTTAAGTGTTTCTTGGGCGCGCAAACCGCGATTCTGAGAAACGTTTGCGCATGCCGTCAACTTTGGAGGTGCAGCCTGCACGACCCTGGAATCTAGTTAACATTGCTTCCTCGGAGGGCAAACGGAAAAAGATAAAAAACATTGTTTGATTCTTATTATTGGGAGGAAAAAGTTTCGGCGAGAAATGTTTCGTGTGCACGCAAACGGGGAGCTGGCTTTCTCCTCTCCAGTTGCTACGGTAATATATTTATATTCGCGGACCGCACTTCCCTCTCTTAGCACAAAATGCCTTGAACGAGTGCCTGGGACCGGCCAATTTTGCTTTATTTATGAGTTTGTAATTCAAAATCGCCTTCATTTTTTCCAGTCTTTGCCATCGTTGTTCCGTGTTGGTTTGTCTCCTTTTCTTTTTTTTTTAGCGTTTTAAGTCCTTATCGCGTCATTCGACACAGAAAGCCAATTTTTAGTAAATATAACGGTATGTAAGTTTTCTTTCAAAATTAAGAAAACTGCATCGAATGACTATGGCATGGCATAGCATTCTTCATTCTTTATCAGGCTTATAAATATACAAGATTATCACCCCCTATGGTGCCTTTATTAGTTATTAGTTTTCTAAAATGACATTATAATTAAAATTTGAAAAGCTTTTTTTCAAATAACCGTTATTAGCTATAGTGATAGTATAATGTGATACAGATAGCTGGTGATAGTAAAATGTGATCTTGCGTACAATATGCAAGATTATGACCCCTACAGTGCCTTTATTAGTTATTAGTTTTGTAAAATGTCATTATAATTAAAATTTGGAAAGCTATTTTCAAATAACCGTTATTAGCTAGTGATAGTATAATGTGATACAGCCACTCCGGTGCACTTTACAAAGTAATGGAACTTATCTTAATCAAAACAATGCACCTCCAATTCGACGCGAACGTTTAATCTGATATGTAATTAACCCAGAAGCCCTAAGCTGTTCCAAATATAAAACAGAAGAAGAACTGAGAAGATGTCTAAAGACGGAAGACATGGAGTGACGTTTAAGAAATGATGAGGACATGATCGCTTGATCTCTCCTGGGAAACACTGGAGAGGTTAACACAGAAGAGAGACAGATGGAGGAAAGACATCTTCAACGGCCTATGCTCCTATCTAGTTAACGTACGATTAAATATTTGAAATAATTGAGGCCCTATTTTGAAAGGTCTCGGGATTAAACATAATAACTGGATCAACAAAGTTTTCTCCGTATCTCAAAGTGTATGTTGTTGTTTCAGATTTTTCTGACAACAAAGAGACGGTGGAGGTTGGAGTAATTGTGATGGGGCTCTGCTGCATGTGCCTTGTCGCATGCGCATTAGTCATCCTGCAGCTCCGATCAAACAACAGACGCATCATGGGAAACCGCCAAAGACCTGGGAGCGCAGATAACAGGTCAAATGATCGGACACGTGATCCTCTGGATATTGAGGCACCGCCTTCTTATGATGCAGGTATGCTGATTGACAGTTTTAATTTCAGCGTTTTTATTTCTGTTGACCTAACATCTACACTCTTCAGTTTATGTCCTGATGCCCTTACACTTTTGTATCTTTTGCAAAATTTTAATCGCTTAGGAGTCTTAGCCAGGGCTACCATGGGTGCACGAGGCTTTTCTTGGGCGGTTTCCGGTTGAGGCTTGTGTTCTTTATTGTAAGCCGCTATCACTGGCTTCAAATCTGGTTGCAGTGGTTTCTTTGATAATTATGGTTAATTACCGTCAATACACGGCATGCATGGAAGCTTAAGGCAGGCATCCTTTTGTACATATTATTGGTATTAATTAATTAACGAGTAATTCTAGTAGTTATATTTTTTGTACTTAGAATTTATACTCTTAGACGATCAATTCTATACATTAGAGTACGCTAATTGTTTTTAATTTAGGTTCATTTGTAAATTTAAGGCCTGATGTTTTAAACCGTGTTTAAATGAATTCAAATGAAATGAAATGCCTTCGGCCGACGCAGCTCGACCTCCGTCCGATTTCATCCGACGCCAGCGAGAAAAAAAACCTCTGGTACCCAGGGCAAGCCAAGGCTAGTTTTGTTTGCGAGGGAAACACGGTTTTTCGAACTACTACTTGTTATTACGAATCTCAGCTCCTTTTTGTCTTTCTTTATGTTTTGTTAGTAATTCGCTCCCCTCACCTCTACCCACCATCCAGATGGACCTCCACAACGCTCGATGGCTCGGAGACAAGACGCAGCTCAGTTTCCAGTACATTTAGCTTGTCCCTACACAGCCCTCGCTTCATACACCACCCTCGTGTAGTACCGAGGGAAACATCGGAGGACACCGACACCCTCTCTCATCACTCAGACATTCATCAGAGGGGAAATCAATCGGAGGACAATGAAGAACCACCACCGCCTTATCCGGGAAACGTGGTGTTGATAACATCACGTAATCCACGTTCAACGGTGTATATTTGCCGTGTTCATTCGAGACCTGCGGAGCAATGCACTAGAGCTCCTGACAATAATAGACCAGTTAGTGAAACTGCGCATCGCTCTTCAAACAGAAGGGGATTGGGAACTTCGTCAAGCCAAGGACATTCCGTGCGACCAAGCGCAAATAACGTGGTTAATGCGTGGACTGAAAATGAAACAGAACGTGGAACCTTCTATGACGAAAGCAATCAAGATTGCAGAATTCACGGTTGTCAATCAAACGCTGGAATGAGGAACTCAGATGCAAATCAGAGAGACACTAACGTCTCTAGAACTTCTGTTTCGCATTCCACACGAAGCACTAGTTGCACCCTCTCCCTTGAAAACCCTCAACATGTAGAGACGTTATAACTGTTACTCGTGAATTCCAGTTGGTGTGCTTATTTAATTATTATGGTACGATACCGAATTGGCTAGTGAGTCAACCAGAGTTAGTTATTGGTCATATGCAGGGCACTGTAAATTAAAAGAAGTTACTGTTACTCGCGATCTCCAATGAGTGCGCTTATTTAATAATTATAGTACGATACCGAATTGGCTAGTGAGTCAACCAGAGTTCGTTATTGGACATATTCAGGGCACTGTAAATTAAAAGATGTTACTATATCCCTCAAAACGTAGCCGTTTCGGTGAGTGCTATTTTCAACTGACGACATATCTGGTTCTCCTAATTAGGGCCAAGATAGTTCTGCAGTTTAAGTTGCTAAGATGTACCCAGTAGCTAAATTGAGTTCCTGGGTGAGCTCTAGCAGTGTTTGATAGGACAGTTTGTCCCATATTTTGATCAAAGCCGCTTCACAATTGGTCGAGCCACAGCACAGCCAAGGGGCACTCATCAGCGCTAATTCGGCACTTAGGATCCAAAAACAAACAGATAATTTGAATTTAAGGTGCATGGTCATATCGTGGCTGTTCCTAAATTGTACACACAATTTTCATCAAACCTGTTCAAGAAGAAAATTGGATGGAAATGCTAAAGGATTCGTTTTGACGTCATGGAAGACGAAAGAGGTTCTAAGCGCACCCAAACTTACCAGAGATTCCCAACCAACTCAGGGGCACCCAACTTGAAATATCATTTTCAGCTTTCTTAGATTGTTTCAGAGCTTTTTAAAGGCATATTTTTGTAAGCTAATGCAGATTGATCTGTTCGGCGTTCTTAGCTGAAAATTTACGCTGCAGAAAATTTTAGGAAACAGAATCCTATCCGCCGAATTTCCGAGCTGCTGATGGCTCTCCGAAAATGCTAGCTGACCTTATTTTGCACTCTTAACGACATATTTGTACCTATGAAAACAATGGGAACTAATGACTCCTCTTGTTTCGAAAGACCGAGGTGATGTTTCGCCAAAGAAATCTCTAGCTTTCACTGCAACTAAATCGGAATATCTCAGGCGATTTTGGGTCTTCCGAACAGTTATTCCCCGAAACGAACCGTTGGGTGCCCCTGCCAACTGAAAACATTCTAAAGCTTTTTCCAACAGGAATGAAATTTGGAGAGATATGGCTTTTAATTCCTTAGAATTCTTGTGCGCAGTCAAAACTCTTTACGAAGGTGTCTCCTTTTGTTTCTGTGCATGTAAGGATTGCCTGAGAAAGTCGAATTTCCTGAGGACGATAGCTACTAATACGAAGGTGTTTTTGAGCGGTTTATGTCTACGTGGGAAAAGTAGGTCTTAACAAGGGCTGCTGGAATCCGAAAAGAAAATGGAGGTCCCCATGCATTTTTCTGAGATAATTGAGTTTAAATTTGGAAAGGGAATGCTATATAATTTAAATTTTTTTAGAATTATAATTGCTTCAGTATCTCTGAAAAATGCGTAGCTACCCCCAGATTTCTTTTTGGATTCCAATAACCCTTAAGGGGCTGTTTACATGGAGGGAGGAAGATCCTAGCACTAGGAACATCCCAGAAGGCGGATCATCCTAGCGCCATATGTTTTCTGTATTCAGTTTACATGCAATATGTTTTACTTGGCCCTAGCGCTAGAATCTTTCTAGCACTAGGATCTTCCTAGTTGAGAGATAAGAAGATCTTAGCGATAGGAAGATCCTAGCACCATGTAAAACTACTTTTGTTCGGAAGATCCCAGTGCTAGAGACAGGATAACAAATCTGGCGGCGACTGGGCGTTCAGCTGCTAAAGGCGACAGTTTTATTTGATTTCTTGAAAGTCCTGCATGTAAACCAAACAAAACTTTTTTTCGCCTTCCAGGATCTTCCTAGTGCTAGGCTCTTCCTGACTCCACGTAAACAGCCCCTTAGATCTGTTTTTCCGGCATAGTCATAAACTGTGAAAAGTATCTCTGTATTAGGTGGCACCGTCCTTAGAACGGAAACCTCTTAGTTCATGTTCCTTACAATCCAACATGTACAGGACGTCTGCCTCTGCTTTGAGTTTACTTCTTTTTTGTCTGCAAATGTCACCCAGGCTCCCCCGCGAGCAAACCATGGTCAGGTGGAACTGTAACTGACAGTGTGAGTAACCGGGCATTAGCCTTTGGGAATGTCCGTATCCAGTTTTGCTGGATGAGGGTAAAGCGGCAGTGGAAATGAGTTGGGGATAACTTTTATCCAAATCATGCAAAGAAAGAAACCCTTGTCCAAGTTTCTCTAAATCGTTTCTTGTAAGCTCTCCCATATTGCCACCTCAGGTATGGCGTAGAATCTCAATGCAAAACGTCCTTCTGAAAGGGGAAGTAGAGTTGAGATCGTTCTCTTTTAACCACCCTTGGGGCTGGGGCTGGGAATGCGTTGACTAAACCTTGTATTCAGTACTTCATAAATTTGGAACCTAAGGCTTAGTACAAACGTTGAACATTTCATACGGCGAACCTAACTCAACTGGACGAAAATTATCGGTTTATTAATTTACACCAGGCTCGTTTCGGTTATAAAAATTTCACTGTTAATTAAACAAGGCCTAACTTGTGAGATTTAAAGTTGGAAGACCGAATGAAAGAAAAAACGTCAGTTTCTTTTGAATATTGGCTTTACCTTGCTTATAAGAATATCTTTCAAGATGTACACAAAGAAGAATAAACCGCTAAGCTTAAGATGATGTTTCGTGAAGGAGGTAACAGATGCTATATTCTAAGGCTCAGTTCAGAAGCCGTACCTCTCATGTGCCGTACCAAATACATTTTCGCTCCTAGGTCGTATTAAGCGGCAAGCTTTGCCGTTCCCTGAGATTTTGGCTTGCCTAATTGAAATCTGTCGAAAAAAACTCATTTGGACACCTTACAACTGCCAAAAAACTACGTACTACTTGGTACGGCTCATGAGAGGTACGACGTCTGAACTGGGCCTAAGACACTCATGTGTCTACTGCGTCGGGTATTGGGCCTGACTGTGGATATTACGTTGTACGTTGTGATATGAGTCTGATATGATGGCTAGAAAACCAAACACAACGAGAAGAGAATGGTGTCCGTTAAATTGAAACAAGCTAGGCTGTTCCAGTAAAAATGGCCATCAATAGCGACGTTAATACAATTGAATTTAATGACGTACAATTGTATGTACGCGTAAACGAAGTGACCTCAAGCTCACCGCTTAAAACTGTAAGCTTTACGAAGAACGCAACAAAGTGTCTATAGACATGGACGTATAAAGGCTGCAAATTTACAGTGCTGAGTTTGAATATAACTGCTGCTATATGTAAAATAATCAATGATATAATGTCGATTGAGGTAAATGATTGTTGCAAATATCTCGAGCATCAGTGGGTACGGCAACATAGCACAAACAGTTTTTAGTACATACGGGTCATAACGCATGCGCAGCTTCACGGACCACAGGGCATAAAGAAGATGAGCGTGTGCCAAACAGAAGTCACAACAGGCACATTACATAAATTTCTCTTTCTTGGCTCTCAATAATTGTGCTTGTTTTAAATCTAGCACAGTACACAACCTTCAACTGTGAAGAGTGGCATGGTAGAGATTTGTCTGAATGAATTCAAAGCACATTATGAGATTTGGAGTATTTTTTGCGCTTCGTCTGCTATTTGTCTGGGGTCAAATTGTCTTTTTGACAGAGGCTCTCGTGCTTCCAAATTTTTATCCTTTTGGACCAAGCGAAGGAGACCAGATTGTTCAACAGGTTGACGATGGCAGCTCCGGGGAAGTGCAAATATCGATTCCTTTTCCCTTCTTTGACCAGAATCACAGGGCATTGTTTGTAAGTAGAGCCTTGCTGTCGCTTGAATTGTTCACCGTGGAAAAATTAATTAATTTGACTTAATGTGCATTTTTGATCAGTTGTTTACTTCTTATAAGTCTAAACATTTAGTAGTCTTACTTTATTCAGCAAATGAATATAAAAGGAGTGTAAAACTATTTTAGTGGTCGTTGAAAACTTATAGTTGTTGATTGGAGTATGTTGGTGGCTCTCAGAATGTTAATTTCCACCATCTTGCTAAAACAGATCGTCGCCAACTATCTGCTTATTCTGGCAAGTTAGAAATCTGCTGTATTTCCAAAGGAATGTCTGTCCTGCCTGTGGGACGTTTGACAAAGTTTTGTTGTACAAGATGGGGGGTTATGTAAGCAATCCAGTTTAACAAAACTTGAATGAGCAAAGGGATTCAATTTCATTGAAACATCACAGTAGAAAACTATTCACACCTTTTTAGTTGAACGATCACACCAATAAACAGCACCACAGGAAAGTACTGCTCAATATCTTTCTTTTGAATGGTTCCCTTAGAATTCCACCCGAACTACAAAAAAGTAGAATCGCCTTGTCACTTTTATTTATTTTATTTATTTTTAGTATGCATGATTTTGTCTGGAAGGTATTACTCAAATTAATAGCTTTAGGGATCATACGTCAGAATTTTACCACAGAATCTAGAGACACCCTTCATAAAATAACGTTGACTCTAAGATAAAAAAGTTGTAATAATAGTAATAGTGGCAGAAGGTAATATTTAGAACAAACTGAAAACAGCCATGAAAATCCAATATCTAGTCAACCGAAATACTTCAATGGTCAACTGTATTAAATACACTTCATTATGTTTCAACTCAAATGAGCCATGCAACGTCAAAATAGATCAAACTTTAAATATTTGATGTTCGAAAAAGTGGCTCATTCGAGACTTTCGTTGGGCATAATGTCGATCAATTTGATCCTCTTGTCTTCAGAAACTCAGTGTTCTAGGAATTGACCTACAGTATTGCCAAAAGAATCGCAGCCATTTTGGTTTTAATCACATTTCCTGCGTCTTTGTCTATCGTAAATTGTAAGTTCAATCGTAATTCTCTGCCGAGAAGAGTATGTTTCCGGTTGATCACATGTATTAAAATTAACTGAAACTATTTCATGGATCGCTAATTTCCAAGTTTCTGCTCCCTATAGAAAGAAACTGCTGTGCCTACTTCGTTCCCCACCCCTCGAGTCAAATAATTACTTGAGTACAGGTTTTGAACTTTATTCAAAATGCACTTATCCGTCTTAACCGTTTTAATGAAAAAATATTTTAGTTAGGGATTAGGTTTAAAATAAATATACACCATAAATTATAAGTCATTATAACGAGAACTAGAGCCTTACGAGAAACGTTTCAGGATTATAAACATGTTACACGGTGCGTCGTAACCCGCAGCAATGTTGTGAGAGGTTAACTAATTCAGGACAAAACTAGTCTACCTTTCCATCAACTAACAACGTAATTTTTGTAGCAATGAAAACCTCGCTCACAGTAGAAGAAAACGTAGAAGAGTCGCCTTGGCCTCACGATATCGCAAGGTCAATTGCAGCTTGTCATACATTCTGCAGCTTGTCTCATAATGCTCTTGGCCCTGTTCTTCCGCAAGAATAATTGCTCTTTAAAATATATATGACCAGAAGACCCTGGTAATCGGAAGTCCATCTGTCTTAAATGCAAGAGCGCCCGCGTACTAGCACGCTTTCCATCTTGCTGCTTCTAAATTGTACTGTCTTTGCTTAGTAATTTAGGTGTGAGGGCACCACTGTAACTGGCCTTTGCTGTAGAGGCTCCCCTGCCATTATTTGCTCTCTTTTATACTTATTTAACTGTCTATTTTTTTCCTGTTCGTGTTGTACATTTCGAAGCTAAATAAATAAATAAATAAATAAATAAATAAATAAATAAATAAATAATTGCCCCGTGCAACAGCGCCTTTACATCTTTGCTTGATTTTTTTAAAATCAGGTCAACACCAATGGTATCATTTCTTTCCTGAGAGAAATCTCACAGTACACTCCAGCTGCTTTTCCTCTCGGTAACAACAGCCGGCTGGTGGCGCCATTTTGGGCTGACGTTGACACGACTGTAGCAGGACAAATATTTTACCGCGAGACATCAGATGTAGATCTCCTTCAACGGGCCACTGATGACATAACAAATACGTATGTGGATCACAGAAGATTTAAGGCTACGTGGTTGTTGATTGCCACTTGGTACGAAGTGGCTTTCTATGGAGCTAAAGGGATTTACAGAAACAAGGTGTGGAAATTATTGTCTTAATAAAGACTTTTGTCTTTTGTCTTTTCTCCTTCATTCAAAAGCCGCCTTTACTGAGCTATGTTTACTGGGAAATTTGATGTTTTACACAGGTGTAATATAGGTATGGGCAAAAGCCCATGGCTGCTTGTTTTAGAATATCAAATTTCATCAAAAATGATGGACACCTACTCTTTCTAAGCTGATTTAAGTGGGATCGCTGGAAATGTGAAAGGAAGTGCAGCGCCAAAATAAGGACGAGAAAACGGAATGCTACATGATGGGGTAATGATAAAGAATTAAAGAAGTGATAAATGGGAATTACAGTGAAATACTCCCGTAATGGTATGTCAGTCACTTCGACTTTTCCACTGTTTCATTCATCGATAACAAGGCATTATTAATCACGGCATTCTTCAAGTGCCCATGCTAATTGCCTCAGAATCTTAAACGTGCAGCGTAAGGAGAGATACAAGCGAAGGTGAACCAGCAATAATTTACCCCATTTTACCTTAGCTTTTACCAACACAATTATGTAGACAGGAAGGCAGAAGTATACAATTAAGCTGTGTTAACACGACGGAAGGGACCGGCTCTTACAAACTGAATATATCAGGCCAACTACCAAAATCATGGCATCTGCGCAGAAATTGAGCATGGCGAAACAGCTGCCCATTCTGACTGCATCAATCAGGGAAAACCTATACGTATTGCGAGTTGAGATCACAAACTAGGTCAATCCTAATATATCTTTGAAAGGCTTTACACTTCTACTGACGTAGCAGGGGAATCTGGGGATGCCCTTGTTTTAGGTAATCCATTCAATAGTGGGTACCTAAGTGCTCAAAGGTGTTACAAGAGTAGGAGCAACCTGTAGGCATATAGCGGCCATGATAGTACACACTAAAATCTTAAGGGCTAATACTGCATCTTAAGAGCTAATAGGAGTTATTGAAAACGCAAATTTATACAAAAGAAACCCAGACCAGCATTCTCAATTGATGTTATTGCATCTTCAATTGTGGTTTATAATTGGTTGATATATTTTAAGAGAAATTTTATTTTTCAAGGATTTTGCTTGCAATAACGAAATGTAATGAATTAGACGGTATCTAACTATAGTTTTCTTAGGCACCAGAAAATGCAAAGTGAAAGTATCGTAAGTGAAGAAGGGAAAGCGAAAGAAAAAGACCCTTTCAAGGACGTCAGACGTTCACTACAGTCAAAGTCACTATTTTAACGCCTGACGTTAGCAGTTTTCACTGGAGCTAGGTTTTATGCAAGTCACAGCAGGACCTAGAACTCGACACTTATTTATGGTCACTGACTAGTTTTCTTGGTTACTAACTACTTTGCTTACCTATTACCATAGTTTTTCTAGTTTGTTTACTTCGTTGGATTGTTTGCTATTTTTAAGTTAAGAGTTGAAACATTCGTCTTTTGGCAATTTTTTTAAAATTTGCTCATTTCTTAACTTTCCAGACGAACACTTTCCAGGCAGTCTTGACTACAAATGGACGACATTCTTTTGTGACTTTTAATTATAACAAGCTCACGTGGACAACTGGTACTGCAAGTGGTGGAAGCAGCTCTGGACTGGGAGGTACGCCTGCACAGGTACACCAACTTCAATTCTTATATTTCATGTTTAAGTATTCCCTCAGTTTTTGTCATAAATCAAGTTGTTTAAAAAAACAAGAACAAAAACAAAGAAACAAACAAAATAAAACAAAAACAATTTCATTCGTACATTCATGTCGTAAACGTGACTACAAACACCTAATTGATAGTTAACTTCCATTTAGTGCTTTTGCGTGACAACCCTTAACACAGAAGAAAAGTTGGGCTTTCTTGCCTGTAAAGGCAAGAGTTCAATATCATTGCGCTGTGGTAATGTTTAAATTATTTATATTTTTCTTACAGAGTAATCAATTCGTTTGCACCTAGGAGTCACCCCTAAGAAATTGAAAAATCTACCATTGGCACCTCTAATTAAAACAATGATGGGTTGTTTCTTTCACTGATAGGCGGGGTTTAATGCTGGTGACGGCGTACGTTATTTCAACATGCCGGGATCTCGCACCCACCAAGTACTCGACCTTGTTAATCATTCCAATGTTGTAGTTCCTGACCGGTGGATGTTTCGTATTGACAACGCAAAAATTGAGGGAGGTGGCTGCAATACGAAAGGTAGGAGCTTCTTCTTCCCTTTTTTTAAGGTTGAGTTACAACAAAGAGTACCTAGTCACGTATAATGTCCCGCTTCTAAGTCAACATGAACACTGAGCAAATGAAAGTGATACATGCAAGCGAACCCTAGCATCTACACCTTCCTTTCGGGCGTTCCATACCATATGGCTTCCAGTCAGTTTGTAATGGATCGGAGAACAAAAGCTGATAAGGAGGATAGACCAGATTGTGGCGAAACAGATTTGGTTACAACATGGAAACTTATTATAGGCTCCTGGCAAGTATTAGTTAATTGTAGACTGGTTGTCCCTTCCAGGCCTAGGTTGAAGAACTCGGAAATTAGCTTTCAAAAGGTTGCACAAATGTAAAGCGGCCCATAACATCTTGTACAAAATTGTAGAAATTCACACGTGTGCTACTGATTAAACAATCAACAGCAAAGAATCATGTTAAAATGAGGCCAATTTTTCAAATCTGTTTGCTTTTCAGGATCAGTTGTTGTCTCACCACGGACAGGAATCATGCTTGGTGGTGATAACATTCTAATATCTGGGCCTTGCTACAAACCATCAGATCACATCGTTTGTAAATTTCCTGGAGGAAAAGTTAGCAACGGACGTTATATCAGCGACCTCAGGGCATCTTGTACTGTACCCATGCTCAACGTGACTGGCAGGTTGTCAATCAAATTATCACTGAATGGAGGAACGACGTTTGACTTCCAAGGCATTTTTACAATAGGTAATAACTGAATTAATTTCATGATACGTTTTAACAACGTTTAATATTAGGAATGAAGATGACTCGATCGTTTGAACGAAATACATAAATAACACACCTTAACTAACTTTTCTTGTAGTTAACATCAACAGGTTTAGAAGCCGTGTTACTCGACTGCAAACAGAAACTTGGACTGAGCAACGTTCCGTTGGTATCACCTGGAACCCACCTCACCTCGGACTCGAGAGTCAGAGAGTGGCTATTGAGTTGACGCGCTTTTCCATGATGGATGATGGGCACGTGTTCTTTCACAGCATGTATACTTTAATATCAGATCAGCTGAATACTGGACATGCTCAGTTTAGCGTACCAAGGGGAATAGGACAGGGGTAAGTTTCAAATGGGAAAAAACCATATTCAATACGACAGGTATTTTTTCCTTCTCTATGTGGACAAAGTGATCTTTGTACGTCCACGGAGTCTAGTTTTAGTACCCTGTGCCGACAAGGATCAACCTCTTGCTAAAATGCTATTCCTTCGTATGTTTGATTTATAGCCCCCTTTCAGGGCTGCATCACGCAGCATCTAAGTAGTATGTAACCGGTTGGAGAGAGGATGTGAAAGTCATTGCCTGTTACCCAAGAGCAATACTTATGAAGAGGTACTTTGGCCATATTGAAAAATCAACTTATTACAGGCCAGCTATGAACTCAAAACGAAGTGTGCAAATGGAATTCACGTTACGCTTACAAAATTAGTGTCAATGAGCGAGAAATTCTCCAGTAACTAAAGGAACCCTCCATTATTGTACCTCTAAGTTACAACTCGTGACATGGCATCTGAACAAAGGCAATCAAGGAAGAGAAATTGTTCCAGTTAATTTTTAATGAGGTCGTTTTTTGATGTGCTGCCGATACTTTAGAGCATCTGTTGGAAGTGGTCGTTTCATTACACTGGTGGCAGTGAAAAGGACTGGTGACAAGTTCGAATATGCTCCATTCGAGAGGATATGGAGTGATCTATTTTACTGGATAGCTAATGACATGGCTCATGAGCGTTGCTTGTACTGGTATGAAAGGCAGCCCGATCCACACACTTTTACAGGTAAAAAAAAATAAGTTTTCTAAAAATTGTAAGCCTACTTTTGTGTCCTTTTTTCTTAAATTTTGAACTTAATTTACCAACAATGCCCGTGAAAATCAGAATTACCTGGCTTCCCGGGGACGATTGCTTTGGTGTTTCCAAAACAGGCTTCTCAAACTATTCTGGAGAATAGGCAAGATGAACGTTTATTTGTTTGTCTCACGATGGAATCGCTTTGAGTTGTTGATCGCGACGTTTCCACTGCAATAGTCCTAGTCTTCATCAGGCGATGAGGTTCATTGTTCACGTGTCGCTATTTGTAGCATGTTGGTTCGCTGCTATTGATGCATTTCGATCCTCATTATTATCAGTCATCTAACAGTCAGAATAATAGTGAGGATCGAATTGCACCAATAGCAGCGAACCAACATGCTACAAATAGCGACACGTAAACAATCGACCTCATCGCCTGATGAAGACTAGCAGTATTGCAGTCGAAACGTCGCGATCAACAACTGAAAGCGTTTCCATCGTGAGACAAACGAATAAACGTTTATCCGCCTATCTTACACCACGATGAACAGTAAACACATCTTTAATGATATTCTGGAAAATGAATTCTGGGGCTACAGCCAGCTTTCCAAACTGCTCAGCTAAACCAGGACCAGACTCACCGGGCTTTCTAGAAGTGTGTACAGCCTCACCAGCCTTTCAACCCTTTCCCGTGCTTTTGTTGCCTGTTTGTTTCATCAACCACTTCCCGGTCTCTCAGCACAATTATTTATTTAGTTTAATTAATAAAAATTATAACAAAGGACACTTGAATGTAACGGGCTAATAACTTTCATGTGAGTTAAGCTAAACCGCAAGCTTAACAAGAAAATCCAGTACCTTGTGAAACAAGCTACAAGCCAGAAAACTGTCCGAGAACTGTAGGAAGGTACTGGACTATGGAAAGGTTTTGAAGTCGCATCCACCTCTTACGGAATGCTTCTTCCAGAGAATTTTGTAGGTTTAGCAAAAAATATCCACAAGCAAGCAAACTGTGTTTTCTTGTGGAAGCATGATACACTCAGTGTTGCCGAGATGTTGTTCTTTGTTTCGTTTCCTCACAGATGACTCTTCCCTTCTTTCATGTCCACAAACGCTTGCCCAAGCCTTGGCGGACAGTGGCCGGTTCATGTCTGATGAATACTGCAATCCTGATGCTCAGCTTAATTGCTTTTATTATCACTTTGGAGTCAAGCACTGCTTCAGAACAAACACACCAAGGTTAAAGCAGTTCAAATGATTTTTCTGTCGTGGCTTAGATAATGCCTACCTATAATTCATTGAAATAGGCAATCTCTACTTCTTGGCTAACTTTAAACGTGGAAGAATTTACGTATGCTTACGTAAACATTGATAAAAAGGAACCATTTTCGTGGTAAAGTAGGAAATTCTTACCTTGCCACTTTATTTTTTTGAGACGACAATTTAGAGGTATATATTTTTCGAATAAGTAAAAATTCTCACCAAAATGTTTGGCCAAAGAAGTCATATTTTCCTTACTTTTTCCCATTTTGTGCCCTTTAAGCACAACGGACCAAATTCCTATTTTGGCCTAAGCTTGAATTATGTTGGTCTTACTGAAGTTTTCCGGACCACTACGCTTTCACTTTTATCATCATTTTTATACTTTATCCCATTGTCATACTATTTGCTGTGTCAGTGGCGCAAAATACAGGGTACCCCTCCCGCCTATCTTCATTACATACGTACCCTATGTGCGAGGATTAGGACTGAGAAGGAAGGTTTTAAGGTGTCAACCTTTTTTAAAAGGAAATGTTTTAGGTAACTACTGTAAGGTAGTAAAATCAATACAAATCAGAGAGTTTTCCTTTTTATGGAACGAGTGCAAGTCCTTCTTTCCAAGGATTCAGTTCAAATTTATTTTTATAGTAACCAAGGTGCAGGCCAGCAGTGCTGCTACAACGAGGAAGGAAACTTAATGGTTGGTCCACTGGAAGGAGGTTCCCTAGATCGAGTCCATATTGATGAGGGATTACCAGTCTTGTCTCATTTCTTCCACGACCTTGTGCCTTATTGGGATTGCTGTTTATTATCTGGCTATTGTGGAAAGTACTTTGAAAAACGACCTTCAAATAACGGAGCTAATTACGAACTGCCAAGACCAGGTAAGGAAGTGATATCTGAGTTTTGGTGATGACGAGAACGAGGACGGGGATGACGAAGATGAGGACGAGGCTAGTTGTCAAGACGATGGACATGAGATGGACGAGGAAGAAGACGAAGAAGATGTTTAAGACGATGACGATGACAAGAACAAGGGCGATTACAAAAACGAAGACAATGGCTACGACGATGACAATTATGATGATGACGGTTATGATAGAGTAGAAGGAACATACAAAAAAACGATCCGGCGGCGTACATATTGATATGTTTTGTTTGCCATGTGAAGGAGGGTTACGAATAGATAATTCATACGGTTTCAAAACCAACACGTATTTATAACTTCCACAATTTTTTCCAATTGTATTCTGCAGCCATTGCGTTTGGTGATCCTCACATCATAACACTGGATGGCGTGGAGTACACTTTTAATGGTTATGGGGAGTACCACATTCTACTGGTAGCTGGTCCTGACTTTAATCTTCAGGGACGAATGCAGCCGCTGATCAATGAAGATGGAAGTGTCGCTCGTGCAACAGTTTATAAAGCGTTTGCAATGAAGGAAAACGGCTCCGATGTTGTGCAGGCAAGATACGTTATATTCCATTATCCCATTTTTTTATAGAAAGCCAAGAAAGTTTAAGCTCTAGATTTTAGGGTTGACGGGTCAAAAATAAAATTATGAAAACGCATAATTTTTTATCTCAAAGAAAAATTCCAGCGTGGAGTGGCAGACTGTTTCCCCACATTCCGAGCTACGTACCCCCTGCAAAAGGAGAAAGAGAGAGGTGATATGAAGGGGAGGGTTGACGCTTCCTCCAGTTTTATTAGCATGTACTTGAGACACCTTAATGTTTTCTTCCAGATCCATATCAACGGTCGCAATGAAATCGAAATCTTGGTAAATGGAGAAATCTTGGAATTCGATGAGCTGTCAACAATGGATTTAAATGGCGTCATTGTTTTAAAATACAACAATAATACGTCTAAATACTCGGTTATTTTCAACTCTGGAATGTCAGTTACAATTGAGAACGTTGAGGACATTTTGCACATGATGCTGCAGGTACCACCAATGTTTAAAGGTGCGGTAGAAGACTTCGTATTGATTTATTTTCTAGTTAGTTTCTGTTGCTCCTTCACATTAGGTAGATAAAGTCGCACAGGAGCTAAGGAGGCCCACATAGCCGGAGCTTAACCCGGTTGCAACTGAGAGTATTGCTACTCCCCCCTGGATGGGATGCTAGTCCATTGCAGGGCTACCCCCAGCAGTACGTCGCCGGCACCTATTTTATACACCTGGGTGGAGAGAGAAAATGTGGGTAAAGTTTCTCGTCCAAGGAAACAACACAATGGTGGGGACTGGGCCTCGAACCACCGACCTTCAGATCTGATGTTCAACGCGCTATCAACTAAACCACCGCGCCTCCACGGTGGACAACTTTGAATATAGGTTATTTTAAGCACATTCCGTAATGAGCATTTTAACAAGCCTTAGTTTATATTCGCGCAATAGAAATGCTTACTATTGTTATTATTAATGTAAACAATTTCAATTAGAAAGTAGGAGTATCCTGTATGATATCACATATAATTGTGGCTATGATGGGATTACTGGCGTGTCTAGCTCAAATCTGCTTCGCTGGAAATCTTTTGTTGATGGCTACGCTATCAGGCGAGCTATGGGACTAAGAAAAATATTAAGTGAATATCAAAACGAAAAAGCCTCTACGCATGCACAGGTACAAACCATTGTGAAAGCGATTGCATTCTTCTTTTTATTTTTACATCTTTGTTCAGGAACCACAAGGGGCCTTCTAGGTTTCTGGGATGGAGATAAAAGACAGGAGTTGCTGCTCCCCAATGGAACCCTCCTTGACACTAACTCAAGCCAGAGAAGAATTCATCACGAGTTTGGACAGCTATGTATGATTTTTCCATTGTATTAAATATGGCACAGTTCTGATATCACACATGTCATTCTTTCTCTATAATTATATCTATGGGTAAAAGCCAAAGTGCAAAAGGCGTAAATGTTTCCACATGTCAAACTGTGATAGCTACTGATATATCCGCATATGCGCCGAGTTTGGCTGTGAATGAACGGATAGATGAGAGGATGGCTAGGGGGACTTATACTTATCTCTACCTATTCTACCTATTCTATCTCTGTATTATAGGGTCGACGAATGCTAATAACTCGTTATTCAGTTATGACGAAGGCAAGAGCCATGCATCATATTTCGATGTCAGGTACGTGCCGGTATTTTTGGATGAAGAGGACTTGGTGTTTCATAACGCCTCCCTGGGCCAGCAGGCACGTGACTTGTGCGGTGATAATAAGCAGTGTCTGTTCGATATCCACACCACTGGTAAGATCAGCATTGGAAAGGCTTCCAAGCTGGCGGTGGAGTCGTTTATTGCGGTTATCAATGAAACAGAGACTCCTGGTAAGCAGATTCCTTCTTTGAAAGGTTACCTTGAATTATAGAAAACAAAAAAGGTTCTCGCATTATTGGTGTGTTCCCACCATTAGTTGCTCAGACTATGATGACGATGAGATGGCGAAAGTGATAATAATGATGGTGATGATGAAGATTAGATGATGATGATAATAACGATGATGACGAGAGACAGCAGTTTCATACTATACGAAATAAATCCGTCTTGCACTGGCAGGTTGCATTCCATTGGAGAATGTTCTTGGTGAAGGAAACGTGCTTAGAAACGACACAAGCGATGGACGAATGGTCTACAGATTCCACTGTAATTCAGGATTCCGTTTGAACGGCTCAGCTGTGATATCTTGTTTACGTGGAAAATGGAACGGCACTAAACCGGACTGCTACAAGAGAGGTAAGTTTGGTCTGCATGATTCAGTACCAAGCAAACTGAAGGCTCACTAGAATAAATCACGGAAGGTCAGTTCTTATTCTTTGCAATTAGTTTTCTACCTTGATACAGTATTCAAATTCTTCAAAATAGAAATAAGGGACCAGACGTGTGTTTCTCGGGCCGATTTCGGGCACAAGAACTCGTTTCAAGTAGGAAACTTAACTGTAAGTTAAACATTTTGTACCTTAACGACGCTAAAATTAATTACAGCTTTTTAGAATGAACAGTTCACATTTTTACAAAAGGCTGTTTAGCGCCAAAGAGTTTTCGTGGCTTTCAAGGAACGCGTACCAGGAGAGGCAAGGATAATTCAGATTTATTAACTGAGATTGTTATGGGAATTTAGTGTTACAAGCTGTGAGCGTGCTTTTAATAAAATAGGCCCAGCAGTTCAACAGAAAAAGAAAAACGTGCAAAACATTTAGTGAAGAAACTGACACAGAAAAGGCTTTTCATCTTAGTTTATTTGTGTGGCTCTCTGGTATACTTGATATATGTTTTTATTTCCAAAAAAGGTGATATTTTGCTTTTATTGAAAACTCGTCGCGGAAGACGGTCCGATGGACGATCGCAGAGATTTCATGCATATGTCGTAGAACTATGTAGATTTCGATATTGCTTTGATTGGTTAAAACAGCATGAAAGTTTCGTGGTCACTCGTAACGTTCTGTTCTCTTGCTCCCTTTTTATTCTTACGCAGTTTGCTCACCTGTTAGATCAATTGACAATGGCCATGCGCATGGCAATGATACAATTGTGGGCTCACGCTATTGGTTCACCTGCAATAAAGGCTTTACGCTGATTGGTCCAGACACTATTCACTGTGGCAAGAACGGCCAGTGGAATGAAACCTTACCGAAATGTGCAAAAGGTAAGGAAACAAAAAACATAGCGTAGAATGCCTATTGTTCTCGGGACATTTACTTACAGTTGGAAAAAGTGTATAGGTCTGTCATGACGCTTGTTAATATTCATAGATGCTTCGAACGAGCTGTTTTCATTGGTTACTATGAACGCGCGACAATACTCATTAGCTCATGATGAGGCGGTAAACTAAACAATGAACTCAGCGCCTATTGTTTCTTTCTTTGTTTCAATGAACTCAACGCGCTTTTGTGATTTAAAAAACAATATAACTCACCGCACGAGTGTTTTTGGTTCGTTTCGCGAAAGTCAAACATCCACGCATTAACTCATTTTCGCTTAATGGATTTGCATTTGCTTTAAGGAGGTTTCGTTCTGTCGAATGTGAATTTAATTTGTAACATTGGAAACAAAGCTCATTTCATTGATCTTCATTGTATCTGCGCGAGCAAGACAATTGTGTCGTAAATAAAACAATTCTTTCACTGTGTGCAGTTTGCGCACGGAAGCGACAACGAACTATAAACAACCTTTCTAGTTCTGTCTTCGGATGCTTAACTGTCGTGTATCCAAAACAGCCGGTAAGTGAATTTAAAGGATGGTTGCCAAATGCATGAGCGCTCACAAGTGAGTGAGTGATTCACTGACAAGTGAATGTATCCGAGCTGGTTCAGTGGGATGTACGGAGAAAATTGATCAGAGTAGATCACAGTTCCAGGAAGAACGTACGTTGTAATCAGACGGTGAACGAGTGTTTCTCTTGCTTTTGCCGATGTGTCGGCCGACGCGTCGTCAGTGTGAACTTTTGAACGTTATCCATTGCGGTCGGCGGTTCGATTAAGGCAGCTTGTACACTAAGCTCAGTTTTAAAATTCGTGGCAAGCGTAAACTATTTTTCACTTGAGTGGCTTTTTTGAATGGGTATTGTTTTAGTCTTGGTGACCATTGTTATTCAGTCGAAGTCTTAAAACAATAGCTCGCTCTCTCGAAATGCGCCATTTTTAAACGCAAATCCAACTAGGAGTTTTCAAACCGAAAAGAACAGTGGTTCCCGTTCACCAGCTCTTAAACTTTACACGGATTCTTGTTAATAAAAGATCAATTTTTCATTTTCCGTGCGTGGGTTTTTTAAATTCAGTAAACATTTTCAGAAATTCGCTTTTGAAAACGGCCCCCATACAAAAAAGGCCAAGTTTACTGTATTTTCAAGTGCAAAAGAACATCCCTTGTGTTTGTTAAATCTTCTTCGTTTTAGCCTTAAAATGTAGCTACAACATTCTTCTTCAAAAATCCGCGGGTGGGTTGTCAGATTTTTACTTATTGAAATCAGAGAAGCAAGTTTTAACAAGGCTACTGGGCCGATTTTGGCCTTTTTCTCTCTTATTGTAGAAGTGCTCGGGTTCAAATTTGCCCTTCGCTGATTATGAATAATTAATGATGTCCATACATTCTGCCCTATGAGAATGTTGAACGGAAAAGTATTGTCAATTCAAAGTCAAAGAAAAATAAATATATTGATTCTCATCTTCAAACAGTGCTTTGTTAAAAAGATGAATCCTGCATCTCATTTTCGTCGACTCCAATAACAGCGCGCCAGAATACTTTAGGGTAAAACTTTTCAAGCTTGATTTTAAGATTTGTACGTTGTAGTGGGTGACACAGACAAACCATCTTTATAGGGACATAAGCAACAAAGACTGCGACGGCAACTTGAACCTCACAAAAATAATTGCAATAAGCTTTAATAAGCAAAACATTGGCTCTGCATATGCATCATAAATGTGGATGTTAAATGTGCGAATGTGAAAACAAGGGTCAATTCAATAAAGAAACTACACTTGTAATTTTTTGCACGTGTAAATTACACGTGTAAAGTCCAACTTGTAAATACAAGAATTTAATAGAATAATTTTCTACTCTGGAACTTACACGTGTAGCACGAGTCAGATACAAGAGTAAATTACAATTGTAGCCCTAAAATTGTAAACTCCGCTGGAATGCACTTGTAGGTTACAAGTGTACAATCCAATCTCTCTGCTTTAAGGTGGCCCGATACTATTTATTTGCGTGAGGGGCAACTGTTTTGAAATCAAACTTTTAGCTGCTCAACAGCATTCGATTGCTGGGATATTTTAGACGCTGACAAAGGAATGCTTGAAGTTTATCAAAGCGTTTTTTATTGAGATCGATAAGAATATACGAAAATTTTCAGCAATTTTTTTGAACGTGGTTTTCAAAGAAAATGCGTATTATCGGGAAAATGAAAAGACGTTTTTCCTTCATATTACTCTGAACAGGTGCTGGAACCTCAAAGATTTCAGGGACCAAGTTTTAGATATATCGGCTCCACACAACCCTTATAACAAACAGTGATTGAAATAGAATTATGTGAAGATCATCGCAGTGAAGGTGTTTCAACCTAAGCAGTTGAAAAGAAGAAACCTGAAAAAATTCAGGCTTGAACGGGAATCGAACCCATGACCTCTGCGATACCGGTGCAGCGCTCTAACCAACTGAGCTATCAAGCCAACTGGGAGCTGGTCAATTGAGAGTTCAGGTTTCGCGCAATTTTCTGCTCTTTTTGTCTTATTTCATAAAACCGTCGGAAGCACCCACAAAACAGTCGATAACAAAGCTCCTGACCAGATTTTGCCATATTCTGACAATACGCTTTTCAGAAATAAGGCAGCAAATTCGGGTCACTGGTGAGCTGCTCAACCAAACTGCTCTTAAAACCATTTTTTTGAAAAAACAAATAAATAGTATCGGGCCACCTTAATCTATGCTAATGTCTACTCTAATCGCAGGTTTATTTATTCCAAAAGATGAGCGAAAGCGTCGCCAGAGAGAGGAAAATTCACCTGAAATTCCCTTGGATTTTCCTTGTCTAA
This sequence comes from Siderastrea siderea, assembly GCA_964030785.1. Lineage (NCBI taxonomy): Eukaryota > Metazoa > Cnidaria > Anthozoa > Scleractinia > Rhizangiidae > Siderastrea > Siderastrea siderea. Next base: position 9,721,841 of record OZ034968.1, on the reverse strand, counting down.
AAGCCGCCTTTCCTCGAAATTCCTAGGTTGCCGGATATTAGATGCCTCAGCAGCTCGTCGAGTTGTTCTTTGCTAGAGGAAAACATATTTTGTCACAAAAATACGCTTTTTACAAGACATACCCAATGTTTACAAGTGACATGCCACTTGTAATTTGCACTTGTGATTTACAAGTTGGACTCTTTTAAAAATACAAGTGGGACTCTTCTAAAAGTTTTCTTAAATTTGATACTTAACATATTTTACACGTGTAGCGCTACACCTGTAATTACAAGTCTGACACTTGTAACTTGGACTAACGATGTTTATGAAACTCGTTTTCGTCTGCGCTTGTAAATACAATGGTCCGACTTGTTAATTACAAGTGTAAAAGTTTTATTAAATTGACCCCAGGATAGTGAAGCAAAATCACTTTTTATAGAGATGATAAGGTAAACTGGCCACCGTAGAGAAATTGAAAGCTGACGTTTCGAGCGTTAGCCCTTCGTCAGAGCGAATCGCTCCATTATAAAGGTTAAAATTAGAGGTATGCGAGGGCGAATGAACGTATGGGAAGGTGGCTGGAAGCAACAGATAATGGAATATGAATGCGAATAAATGGGATTTAACTTTGTTGTAACATTAACATTGGCTGTGGTCACAATAATTGTATGAAGGGTAATCACGATTTAGCGCGGAGAATCGCGATTTAATGTTTTCGATCACACCATAGAGTTAAATCGCGATTTGTCATTGTTTTAGCCTGTCAATCATTTAGAAAACACGGATGGACGACAACAGTCATTGTATTGTATTGTTTTGTATACCAGCAACAGAATTGATTGTTATTTGTACAAATGCAACAAAAAAATTAATTTACCGCGAACTTTTGTTCATGAAGATTTGGCCATTTCTTTTCTTTGAACATTTCCTCCGTTCAATCACCTTTATAGGCGACGGCCTGTTAATTATTACAAAAAGAGGTTTTAATTTATTTCATGCTTTTTGTCTTTTGGCACAATTTTTGCGCTCTGTTAGGTTCTCAGTCAATTTATTCATTTATCTGATTTTTGCTTTCCTTCGGCTCTTTCACTACAGAGTTAAATCGCGATTACAAGTGAAGCTAAATCGCGATTTAGCCTAATTAGTCTGTGTATGACCGCAAATGTACCTACAACTAAATCACAATTTAAAATGGCACCATCGAGACTAAAACGTGGCAAAGTTAAAAGAAATAACTCTCCATCTAAGGGTGCTTTCGACTGGCAAATCTGGATTTCGGATTTCCCAATGAAACGCGAAATCCAGAAACGGATTTCAACGAACCGTAATCCTTTTCCAAGGGTGCTTTCGATTGGGAAATCTGGATTTCTATTTCGGATTTCGGATTTCCCAATAAAACGCAAAATCCAAAAACGGATTTCGACGAACCGAAATCCTTAAGGGGTCTTTATTGAAATCCGTCTTGGAAAAGGATTTCGGTTCGTTGAAATCCGTTTTTGCCGAATTTTAAAATGCACAGTCAGAATTCCCAATCGAAAGCACTCTAAATCTCAGATAGTAGGATTTAGATCAAGATTTGGCTGAAGCTCCTTTGGATAACCAATCACGTTGCGAAGCAAACAATGGACACGGGTTTCGAAACTAGGGCTGCATCTCACATTGTTGAGGGAACAATGAAACGCTAATTACACCTCAACTCGTGCAGTTTCTAAACACGCAATGGTCAAAATTAAATTTTTTTTTGAAATTTCAGGGCTAATTTTATTACAAACTGCCTCCAAGAAATTAGGAACACGCGTATTTATTAAACATTTGATTATGAATGTTCCTAATTACCTTAGAATCCGAAAAAAAGTATTTAAAAGTGAGGAGAACAATCAATCTTCTTCGGCAAAATGTTGTTTGTGCAACACAAATTCACAGTATGATTGACAGGTCAACACAATAACTACTCACGATTTCAGTCTGTGGTGTGGTGTGTTTGCCTTCAAAAGTCAATCTTGATTCTCCGGTAAATCTTGATTTTCTGACCGCAGCTTTGAAAACTCAGCACGTTCCGCTCATTGTTTAGGAATGATTTTCATTAATCAGGAACGGATTGCATTATTGGAATCAATATTCCATTTTTAAATTGAAGATTGAAATCTTCTAACGTTAGACTCATTCGAAGTAACGAATGTTGATAGGGTTGTTACTTTATACATAAGCCAAAGTTCACACGCGAAATACGAAACCGTTGGCGGTTGTTGGCTTCAGTCGGTTTGACATTACGGGGGAATTTTTCTCAATTTTCAGAAACCTTTTTTGGGCATTTACAGCACACTTGTTTTTATGAAATTATTCTTCACAGGTTTATAACAGCAGACTATTTCTTCACGGAGAAAAGTACTTGCGATTAATATTTTGTTGAGCGAACACATATCAGGTCAGACACATCTGGCCGCCAACAGTCTGCTACTTGCACGTGAACATTCGCCTGATGTCAATAATAAAGCAATCAGCATTCCTTATTTGGAACAAGGCCACCGTTGGAACACTACATATTCAATTTGAAAGTGGAATTTTGATTCCAGTAATGCAATCCGTTCCCAATTAATGAAAGTCATTCCCAAATTATAAGCGGAACGCGCTGAGTATTTCGACTTTTAACCTTTGGCTGGTTTTATCACATTTTGGAGTGAGGTCTACGATTGGGTATTTTGTGAAGTCACACAATGGTCTTAAGGCTTAATCACGATCAAGCTAGCTAAATTGCGATTTTAAGTAATAGTGTGACCGCAGCCATTGTTTCCCCACTTCCCTATTAGGGAATCTTCGTTGGTATACTGTATAAATTTCCCTGCTAGCAGAGGCCCCTTTTCCTTTGTATTCGCTGAGCGGACGGACGGGACGAAAAGGGACCTCTGCCATGGGTCAAAATGAACTGTGTTGAGCATGCGCCACGGTTACCTAGCGACCGAAACGTCACGTGATGTTTTTAGCAAGTGATCAGCTGACGACTCCCACCTTTCTCAACTAGTGCGCCAAAAAACACCTGCACAGTTTTGTTGTCGTGAATGGCGAGTTCACCAAAACCCTAAAAAAAGTAGACAGTTCGTCTAGAGATAGTTGTTGTCTAATCTACGGTATTAATTTCAAGTTATCTGGACAAGGAAGCTTTTTTAACATGACCACAACTCCAGGAATCAAAGAGAATTTAACCCATTGAAGGCTGCGTGTTTCACTAAATTAGCAGTTGGTAATAAACAACCCATGTGCGGTACGAAAGGACAATTTATAGGTTCGAAAAAACAACACTCACTTGATCTAAAATAGTTAAAATTTCTTACTTTTAAATAAAATACACCAGTTGTCAATTAAGAATTAGCCAAAAATACAATCTCAAAGTCAAAATTTTGAAAATTTCCGCATGATATTTCTCATGTTGTCTCGCGCGTGAAATCAAACCACAACAGAGCATTTGTGTCTGTTTAGGTCAGATTACTACTTTTCGAAATTTTATGAATGAAGATACACAGAAGAAGAGACAGAAAGCTTTTCTAAATAATACATTTATTAAAACACGCCTTTACTTGTTTCTGAAGACCAAACGCGTTTAATTCTTTCTTCGAGGGAAGCTACGCGCAAGCGATTTCGCTCGATGTGCAAGTTATTTTGAAGAGCATTTGGTGATGCGAACTGTGCACGTTTTTCAAAACTTTTACGAAAACTGTAAGGAATATGAAGAATACCTCAATTAAAAAGCGATCTCGATACAAATTTACAATCAAATGTGTAATTTACTCTACCGTAGACTCGTAGAAGTGCTGGAGCATTTCACAGAAAGTCCGCAGCTGGAAAAATCTTTGGAGGTGGAAGGTTGTCCTTCGCCTTGGCAGATGTTTTCTTCGCTCTAAATTCCATTCCTTAACTTGTCGAGTGCTTCTTAGGGCTTCTTCTTTCGATTGTTGATCTTTCCGTCGTCCATGTTAACAAAAACGAGAGAAAGTAAACGTAACTCTTCACGAGTTTAGTTCTCTTTCCAGGACGGCATGTTACTATGCGGGCTCACCAAATGACAGCGGAATAACTGTAAAGGAATGCGTGAGATACAGTGGGCTCAAGTCACGGTCAGCAAACAATACAGGGAGCATGCGTTTCGGAAACCGCCGTCCACGACGATGGACGGCGGTTGAAACAAAGGGAGTTTCGACCCATGGCAGAGGTCCCTTTTCGTCCCGCCCGTCAGCTCAGCGAATACAAAGGAAAAGGGGCCTCTGCTAGCAGGGAATGTATACATGTAACTTTGCCAAGGTTTAGGAAAGTATACATTTTTACATTCTTGTTTCCTGATTTTCTCGTTTTTGAACAATTTGTTTGGGAAGATACTCGAGAGATTGCCTGTTCCAGGCGTTCAGATAGTGGAGCGCGAGCGAAAAATAAAGCGAGCGAAAGAGCGGGAAAAAACGAGGGGAGACTGGGGAAGAGGACGAGGGAACGCCTGTGAAATTAATTTTAAAAAGCCCATGCCGCCCAGTTAAGACCGCCGACAGTGGCAGAGAAACATGAGCCCAGGGTCAGGTCAATGTAAACAAGAAACTCACCGAAATAGGTTTCACCCGAGTTTGAAGCGTTGGGAAAAGTGGATGATGCTTTAAGAAATCTGACATGTCGAATGAACATTGCAAAATTTTCTGCGATACGGAAACGCAAATGTCATCTCCACTACTGGACCAATAAAGGTAACGAGAATCACAGACGACTTTATATACACACCGGTTTATGAAATTGATGAATAGAAAGCTTTTCACTCTGTGACGGAATGAACTTCGTCGTCTTCATCGATTGCGATGGCTACGATAAGTTTGTTGTTGCTCTTTTCTCCATTCCTTAGACAGCAGGCTTTCAGGACTTTCATAAACATCTAGCCGATCCATTTTTCCTGCTCCTTCTTCGTCTTCTTCTTTGTCTACTCTGATAGCCAGCGCTCTAATTCCGATGCTTTGAATCTGTTCTACTTGGTCTTTCATGATTGCGACAAGCGGAGTGACCACAATTATCTTAGAAACAGCGTTTCTTTGCAATGCGTTGATTAACCTTGGAAAAAAGTTGAAAGATCAAGCTATTTCCAAATCCTGTTGGAAGAATGGCGATGAGACCTCTTCCCGAAACACGTTTTGAAGACAATCTTTTTATTCCATTTGTAAAGTATCCACATTTGGGAAATCGTCAAGAGCTTGCCGTGCAGTTATTCAACCGTGCGTAACTCGATGGAGGATGACCTTCGCACTGGCACGCCATATCGCATCTCTTGTCTGCGTCAACAACCCTCTGGTGTTGACAGGAGGTGTCAAATTTGGCCAATCAGAGGGTATACCGTCACGAGCTTTTTAAAATTAATTTCACAGGCGTTCTCTCGTCCTCTTCCCCAGTCTCCCCTCGTTTTTCCCGCTCTTTCGCTCGCTTTCTTTTTCGCTCGCGCTCTACTATCTGAACGCCTGGAACAGGCTACTCGAGAGATTGTTTCATCAGGATATCCAATGCCAGAAGTGTCGTCCAAAAAATCTCCGCTACGCGTCGTTATAACTACTCTCTTTTCGCTGTTGGAAATCTTAGGAAACACACACTCTTTTGCTTGCAGATACGCCAGCCAGTGGGACATCGTGGTATGTTTATGCCGCAGCTGGTTCTATAGGAGCAGTGGCGTTTCTCATGATAGTAGTAACTGTAGCCATCTGTTGCCTGGTTAGGAGCAGGCGTAAAAGGAGGCAGAGTGTAAACGACGGTGGCAAGCAAGCCCCTCAGGATACCAGCACCAAGCAAGATTTTTGTTTTAGTAACCCGGCATATGCATGAGACAATTTTTCACGTTTTTAAATTTAGGAAAGTAGAGTCAAGCCAGTGATGAGAACACCTTCATTAACTTAGTATGAATGGCTAGACATAAATTTTAGACCTCGTGCATGCGACTGAGTGAAGTTTCTTTGACAATAGTTTGCTCCTCTATATGGGAATATTTAGTCAAGCTGTGACAAATGTCTGCTGAAAAACTACGGGCATCCCAGTTTTTATTTGTCAAAGAAAATTTGTATAATCTACTGGAAAAAGTTGCTCGCGTGGATGAGTCCATGAAAGAATTTTTAACAAAGATTTGTGGAAATTATTTCCTATACCCTTCGATCACGTGTTGCTTGGAGCTTTTATCGCGCCAGTAACCCCATGGTTTAGCCGTTCAGGGGGAATTGTTTTAACGTCACGAACACTCAAGTCTCGATTGTCCGTGCATGGGAGACGAACCCACTATCTGTTTCTATACACCGTTTTTATAAAATTGATAAAATAAAAGTATTGTTGCAGGCCACACGCTAAAATTAAATTTGCCTTACTTGAAATGAAAGAGCGATAAATTTTTGGATCAATTTTCTTGCTTAACCGCTTTGTGCAGTTTTTGAGTTTTCCCCCTTTGGGCGCTTGTTGCACCACTGGCCAAAACTCATTGCCTGTGATACACATAGGCAACTCGTCTGAGAAGGAGATTTGCTGCTCTCGATGGGGCTTTACATCATGATAGTAGCGTGCAATGGTGGACTATGTTTTGCGTAGTTCGTAAGTAGTAGCCAACAGAAAGCTGTTTTCAGCATTGACTGTTAAGTAGTCATTTTCAGAAAGTTTAAATCGGAGTATAAGTTTTAGCATTTTCAGCATCTGTTAGGTTATGTTTCTTCGTATTTTGATTGTTGTGGGTATTGCATTGTGCAAGTCGTTCCGATTTATTTAAGAGGAGTCTGGCCTGGGGATTCTTACCCTCAGTTATCAACGAACTACTTAAGCGTAAAAAAAAAAAACCGGACAAACAACATACGTGCGTGTCTTCCGTGTGATTATTTCTGTTGATCATTACAAATCTTATTTTTTCTGTGGCGTTTTTGTTTTATTTGCTATTTTCAGGCACGTATCCGTGAAGTTTACGGAATGCTGGCCTCAGATACATGTCATAGATGAAACAAGGGGATGAAAGGCGCTCAATTCGGCATTTGACACAGGAAAGTTCAAAAAAGAAAAAACAAAAAACAAAAAAAAAACGAGTTGCAATCCATTCTACAGGAAAGCTTTTTGTTTGGACTTGGTAGACAATAATCGTCTTAAAGGGCAATGACATGAATTTGATTGGCCCTCCCATCGTTTAATATTCACTCATAGTCCACGATTGCGTGCGAATTGTCCTTGAGACTAGTAAAAGTTGGTTTCGTTCCTTTCCTAATTATATATATTAAATACATATTTTTTAAGAACATAATTTTGTTGCTCTCTAAACCCTTAACTTCAAGTCGTTCTTTCTTGAAGCATTAACTCGACTATACATCGGTCGCGTTATACAGCACATAAATGAATCTGATTTGCCGCTCCCATCGTTAAATGTGCACTCATACTCTACGTTTGCGTGTTTATTGACCTTGAGAGTAGTAGACGTTGGTTTCGTTCCTTTGCTAATTATGTAATTAATATTTGTTTTTTTTGTCATAAAAACTGACTTGAATTCTCGTCCTTTTCTATGAGCGGTAATGAAATCGGCTACACAGCAGTTTTGGCCTTGTTGCTGCTTTGTTAATTCGTGTATACGACCGTACCGGTACGTAAAACACAAAGAAGGACACGTCCAGTAAATTAAGAAGAATGTGGTTATCACTTCTACAGAGACGTTTGTCACTGTTAGGACGATACTTCCTGAGATGGTTGCAATTTATGAAGAATTGGTCACTTTCGACAATTGATTCAGAAGTGTCAGATCTCTCGAACCTTTTAGTATTTCGCTAAAATATAAAAAAGGCCCCCTATTTTCTTAAGTAGCTTTCAATATGTTATGACGTTATACGTTATTTATTCATAACATTCTGGAGCTACGAACCGGCCGGAGAAATTACTTAACTGTCATTCTTGGTAGTGTTTGGTCACTCTTGCTCCTTAGCTGGATCAGCAAAGTTGTGGCAATCCAAGAGCTTCGACAGAATTTCATCCTTTGAATCAAGGCATGAAGTCTGGGGTATTTTTAATATCGCTTCATCTTTTAGCACTCAGCCAAATTGTAATGCTGACCGAGGCTATCGTGCTTCCGAATTTTTATCCTTTTGGAACAAGTGAAGGAGATCAAGTTGTTCCACGGAATGATGACGGCAGCTCCGGGGAAGTGCCAATATCGATTGCATTTCCTTTCTTTGATCAGAATCACAAGTCACTGTTTGTAAGTACACTACTTTTCAGTCTGTATGTAGCTTGCAGAACTCAGTGAAGATGTAGAAAAGCTTTGTTCGTTCTCAAAATCTTGAAATACCCAGCCTCACGTATGGGGGTGTGGTCAGGGAAATCAAAATCAAACATCTTGCTTCCCGTCATGTTCCTTTAATCACGGTTCCTGCATCATGTTGTTTGGTTACCGCCTCTTTGCTCAGGACATTTTTGTTTTTCATTTTTTCCAGTTGCCTTCGTCCTTGACGAAGAATTTCGTCATCATGCTCTTCTTGACATGTATTGTTTGCTAAAACATTCGCAAAACACCAGATGAGTTAGGTTTTCAGATCTGACTGCTTCAAAACTATAGAATTACTCTGGTTGTTACGTTGCAAGAATTATTCTCATCAGTTCAACGATATCGAAACTTTTTAAACTCCATGCCCAAAGAAAGCTGTTTTTTAAAAATGTTATTAAAGTACCTTTGTATTTTGTTTTCGTTTCACTAAACTTAATTTTCAACGCCACCTTCAAGTTCCGAAAGTAATGAAAGTCGCTACTTTCACAACTTTTTGGAGGTGCCTAACTTTCGGTGAAATCACCCTAAGCTATATGTTCGTCACTATAAAGGATCAAGAGCTCTTTTCTGCTAATTTTAAGGTACACTATCCAGCAGTTTAAATGGCTTTCCTGTGATGCTTATTGAGGGCACAATTCAGAAAGCACTATCTGTTTGGCCCTAGGTTCTAATTCTCTCTATTTGTCGTCATAAGGCTGTTTCTTTGAGATTTCTACGTTTCACTTGGACTTCCTGTTAGTGAAGTTCCAATTAAGTTCCATCGCTGATAACACTTTTACTTGATTTGTAATCCAGGTCAACACCAATGGCGTAATTTCTTTCCTGATACAAGTTTCACAGTACACTCCAAATGCTTTTCCTCTCGGCAATAATCGCCGCCTTGTGGCGCCATTTTGGGCTGATGCTGACACTCGTGTAGCAGGACAGGTATTCTACCGAGAGACTTCAAATCCAGGCCTTCTCCGACAAGCCACTAATGACATCACCAATACTTATGTGGATCACAGAAAATTTAAAGCCACTTGGCTATTGATTGTCACGTGGTACGAAGTGGCCTTCTATGGTGCTCACGGGAGTAACACAAATAAGGTAGAAAAATAAGCGCCAGTGGTTCCACTCCTTACTGAAATCGGTACTTAATAACTCACTCACTCACTCACTCACTCACTCACTCACTCACACTCACTCACTCACTCACTCACTCACTCACTCACTCACTCACTCACTCACTCACTCACACTCACACTCACACTCACTCACTCACTCACTCACTCACTCACTCACTCACTCACTCACTCACACTCACTCACTCACTCACACTCACTCACTCACTCACTCACTCACTCACTCACTCACTCACTCACTCACCCACCCACCCACCCAACCACCCACCCACCCACCCACCCACCCACCCACTCACTCACTCACTCACTCACTCACTCACTCACTCACTCACTCACTCACTCACTCACTCACTCACTCACTTATTTTTTTCAGAGAAACACTTTCCAGGCGGTCCTGATTACAAATGGCAGACATTCTTCCGTGATCTTTAATTACAACAAGCTCACGTGGACAACTGGTACTGCAAGTGGTGGAAGCAGCTCTGGACTGGGAGGTACGCCTGCACAGGTAAAACAACATTGTTACTAACTTGTCATAGGTATACTAGCCTGTATGTCCACCACAAGTAAACTACTGAACTTGCCAGATAGCTGTCTGAAAAAAGACCGCGCGTTTTCGTTTTTCTATAGAATGTGTGACTGCAGCGAGCGAGTGCAAAATCAGTCAACGATGCTCCGGCGAACACTGTCAAGCACACGAGGGCAAAATGTCCTTAGCAGAACTTTTTTACCAGTTTACTAACATGTCACTGCTAAGCCTTGTGACAAGTATACTAGTAAAATTATGTAACAGGAATACTCACTTACCACAGGTTAACTATTTAAGCCAAGGTATACTAAGTAAGGACAAATTTACTCCGAGAACCGAGAAATTAGTTCACATACATCCCGAGAAGGCCTTTGGGATACATATTCGTAGGATACCATCTCGTACAATTTCGCTCCCTAGTTTTTAGAGGAATCTGTCAAAGAGACTAAATGCTTTATACTTGATTACACATGTTGATGCAAAAACTTCAGAGAATTTGCCAAGAACTGGAAAGAGCTCGTATATTCTTAACTTGGCAATAACTTTTGAAGGCGACCATAGCCTTTCAAACAGAGTCTAGATCTTATGTTCCATTTTGTAGTCCCTGTTAGTCAATACACCATCAATAGCAATGTTCTATTCTCACAAATTGGGTCATTTTTAGATAAGCGTTTCCAACGACTTAGCGTTGGCATGCTCGTTAGTTATACCGGGTGACCTTTGGTTATCTTCGGAAGCCTTTGGACCATCTTCAAAAATATTCAGACGTCTTCAGATCATCTTCGAAATCTTTGGAAGCCTCTTAAAAGTCTTCGAAAGATATTGAGTTATCAAGAAACAATCCAGCTTACGAAATTGCCGTTTCGCAAACGTCACGGATCCGCAGTAAATCGTCACAGATATAAGAAATATCACTCAAACCTTTAGTATAAATATCAATACCGAGGAAATTTACGAATCCAAAAGCCCCTGAATCCATATGACACCTCCTTCAGTTTCTTTTTCGATTCAGACGAACTAACACCGCTATAAAGTGAAGCACTGGACTGCTGTGAAGGGCTACTAACGCTGGAGGAATGCGCAAAAGTACTCAGTAGTTTCAGCAACGACAAAACGCCAGGCAATGGAAAGATCTTTTAACTCTTTTCCGTCAAGAGTTGTATTTTCCCGACGTCGAAGTCGGGAACCATTCAGCCACTTGTGACGTCATCATTTTTGACGTCACCAGATTGTTTTGATAAGCAGCTAGCACAGCAAGGACAGATCAATCCATACGTGTGTCCATTTTGAATATCGACCAAATCCTGGCAGAGCTATACCAGAAAAACGTGTCCAATTTTGGCTGCAAAGTTGGTGGTAAAATAGGCCAAGTCACCTAGTTGATCAATGTTCCATTTCCAGGTTTTTAGAAGGACTGAGGCCAAAACTTTTCCAGTGGATAGAAAGGTGATAAAGGGTAGAAGATAAAGAGAAAAGAAAGGGAGAGAAAAAGGAAAGCAAAAGAAGCGAGAAAAAATTAGAAATGAATCAGCAAAAAAAAAAAAAAAAAAAAAAGAAGTCCAAATTTTGGCTTATGCGCATGCCTGAAACCAAAATAATGTACAATTTTCAACAGAAGCTGGCTCAAAATTGAGCTAAAATGTAAGAAAACGCTTTTGTAGCAAAGTTTAGTGGCATTTGGCACCATAGCACTTCAAAAACCGCTTTAGCGGTAAAAAATGCGTTTTTCTAAGGGAAAAACGCTGACGGTAAAGAGTTAAACGTGCGAGATTCCCAAGAGACTCAGACTTCTCAGCTTACTATCGACAAGTTAAATAACCTCATCTGAAAAAATCACCATCAACCGCAAAAACCTCCCTCCTCCCACAGCTGAAAAAGGGTAAAGTAAGAGACTTCGACTTCTCAGCATACTATCGACAAGTTAACCTGTAAAGATCTTTACATTTTGATCATCAACCGCAAAAACCTCCCTCCTCCCACTGCTGAAGAAACGTCAATTGAGTGTGGTTATGGTGCAAGCAAATGGTGCATTATCTACTCTCTACCCTTCCGCGTAACGAAGGAAATAAAACTGGCGATTTTCCGATGCAAAATTATTCACAACATAGCTTGCTGAACAAGATGTAAAAGGTGAATTCATCCGACTGTCCGTTCTGTGTAAATACTGAACAGACCACCCTCCACCTTTTTGTTACCTGTCCTGAACTTTAGTCAATGGTACCATCAGATTTGCAAGATAAAACCCGTCCTCACAGAAAATGAAATCATGTATGGTGAACTATTGGACTTTACATCTCTTTTAACCCTGCACCATCTTATTCTGTTCGGTAAATATTTCCTTTATAAATGCACCTTTAACGAGTCGAGATATGATACCAGATCGCGGAGTTTATTGCCCTGATGTGAGAGAAGATAGACCAGCATTATCCAACAGAACTGAGTCTTTCATTAAAAAGTGGTCACCATTTATTTAGATCATCACCATCTAAAGTGTATAACTTAATATTTCAAAGCTAAATTCAGCAAGTAGGTCCGGCCCAATGGTATGTCGACAGAAATCTAGATGTAACAGTATGTTAACAGTAATTGAGGTGTAATCAGGTGTATTAGCGTGTATTGTAAACTAGTTAGTGTTGTGTTGACCCTTCTCTTAATTTAGTCTTTTTTTGTTGGTACATTGTTATAATAAGTTTCTTTTTTATTAATAAAGATTCATTACAAAAAAAAAAAACAGATTTAGTCTCCTAGTTTTTGAAGGCATCCTAATTAATACTTATTGACCAAATTAAAGTGATATAGGTTAACAAAGATTGCGTCTAAGAATTAAGACTTTCGCGAAAAGCGAGACCCTGAGACCCTTCCACAAGGAAATTAAAACGCCGTAACCTAAGCAATACATTATAACGGCACTTGATTCAGATCCAAGCAACGCTTTTTCTCAGTTTGATTTGACTTCATACGTAAATCCAGGTTGTTGTTTGTCTTTGTTGAAAAAGAACAATGGGTAAAACAACGTGATTAATTTAATCCTTTTTGTTTTGTCTTTTAAAGTCCATATAACACTTTCCCAAAGTCTTGGCAGTCTTAGATATATAAATGCATGGATATTGGTGAATATTTTTTAAACAGACAAAAATTTACCACCTTGAAGTGAATAGTTGCTGTACATTGAAAATTTGTTAGTTGCTGAAAAATGCGAATCATTCGCCAAAGCCAAGCCATTATTTCCCTATTTAACTGAAAAAAGAAGGCGGCTGTGAATGAGCAGCGAAGAGTTTGCGCAGATGAACCTGATCACACTCCCTGCCGCCAGGCGGTGTGCGTCACGAGATTTGTCCAATCAGAACGCGTCATTGGCGTAGGCATTTTCGCTCGCGGAAAGAGCCGCTTCGAGAAGTGTGTGAGGTGAAATTTTCGTTATTTTCGACGCTTGTCATTTTTTTCTTGGAATTGTACCTCATCCTAATGTTTTTGGAATACCCTATCTTAGTTCTGGTCAGGTTATCGTTGAAGGTAAATGTTTTAGTCGCGTTTATGAGAAGTTCAAAGTGGGCGGCTAGTTGAAAGCCGCCATGTTGATTTCACTGTTAATGTCACAGTTCTTCTTGGACTCGAAGCTGCTTACTGTTAACGGTATTTGCCCATTATCTTGGCCAGTTAGTTATAACTTTTCTTCTTTTGAAATATCGGGGTCTACCCGGGTCTACCCCTAATAGTTTTCCCGTTACAAGCCGTTGAAAGTATCGTAGAATGAAGAGATCATGTAAACCAAGTAGCAGATCTCCCGGGAAACCGGCTGAGAAAGTAGACCGAGATTAAAGCCGACACGAAGGGAATAACATCGCACTTCGAAAGACTCTGCTCAAATTTGAACCAGAAAAGGGGAAAAAGGTCAATTTCTATAATGCCTTGGACATTTCATCATTTTATCTCCCCTGTTTGTGTTTATGAGTTCCAAGCAGGTTCCCCGGGTGCTGTACAAAGTGAGCTTATTTCATAATACAATTTTTTTTTGAGTCGCCAGTGAAGCTGTTTCATTTGTTTTCTTAACACAAGACATAAACAGTGATTTTATTTGTACATTCTGGTATAAAATGGTGAGCAAAACAACTTGTACAAGCCAAAGTTGGTACTGTTTTTTCACTGTTTTGTTTGTAATCTTATTATTATTTTCTGACAGCCAGCTCTACAACAGCTGTGCACGTCTCTGCCACCAGTGGAATAGATTATGTATGAACTTTATTTGAGTACTTAAGAATTTCGAGGCTAATTTTGATTTCTAATAGCTTATCGGCTTAAGAAACTATATTGCTTATGGATATGTCAACACTTAGTGGCTGTGCACCTGGACAGACTGGTGCTGTGTTACTGGGTATCCAAAATGTAATATTGTGTACAAATTTTAAAAACTGAGCTCTATTTTGCTCCATCAGATGCAATTTAAAAATGTGAGCATAGGCAGGAGTTATTGGTATATAAGCAGACTGACAGAAGGTGTTTGCTAAGTTGTAACCTTGGAATTAAAGAAAGACATAAACACGTTGAATTGGTGATCACTTTAGAGTCCAAGTACAGATCTTCATCTTGTAGTAAGGCACCCATATTCATGCATAAGTACTTAAAAAAAAGGGTGTGTTTATGTAACTGCCCAGTGAAAATAGTAATCAGTGCAAAAAGCAATAGGTATCCTGTGTGCATGTCTCGTTTGGTTGTCTTCTACTACTCCGGTCTTTGATTTAGGAGTTTGAAGGTTTTCTTTTTTTGCCATAGTGCTGCTACTGAAATACACTGTGTGCACCAGTCTTTTTTAGAGAAGATGAAATATTTACTTGATATTCTTGAAAGCCTTATAACCCAAACTACAAAGTGAAACAGTTGGAATAAAGTTGATTGTATTGCAAGTAAATTTTAGCACAGTAAATGAACTACAGCCTCTTACTGACAAACAAGACATCAGTAAAGTAACTTACTGACTCCTAAACAAATAAACGTTTATCTATCCTATCTTACACCACGATGAACAATAAACACATCTTTAAAGACATTACTGACTCCTGTTGGCAATATAACAAACACCAAAGTTTAGAAGAACAGCTGCATTCAGGGGCCAATTCAAAAAAAATTTTACAGCTATTATTTACAAGTGTAGCTATTTTTTTTCAAACTTTCAAACAATAGCTGCACTTGTAAAAGTGTGTATTGAATTGACCTATGGTCATTATCAGGTTCTACTTGGAGCTTTGCCCATGCTACTTAATCTTTAAAATGTTCATATTCAGGTCTGAGGTGGCTATCTACCTTTCAGATATGTCCAGAAACACAGGCCAGTGAGATATTTTAGAAGCAATTATCATGATGGCCATCACAAAGTGTCCCGTCACGGATTAAAAGGAAATTTGAAGTGAGCTGAAAGTAACAATTGAAGCTGTCACATATGAAAGGCTTTCTGAACAATCCTTGCCTGTAATTCTGAAACCGTCAGCATTCCCTAGCTCATGTGTGTCTTTTGTGGTATTACTGGAGTGTGGTAAAGAAAAATTCATGGCAAAGCTGTAAGCTCCTTGCTTTGCTATAAATTTCCTCTCGTCAAACTTCAGCAAGAGCACTAGCTTTGCAGGCAAGGTATTAATTGAGGCAAAAATATCCCTCAACTCTGATAGTACACACTATTAAATATGTGATGTTTCAATTACCAGATCAGATAACATTGTTAAAATTATTTACTATCCAGCCTACACATGTCCACATGAAGGAGCAATCCACTCAAAATTAATGTTCCATACTTTCAACTGACTTGGTACAGACAAGACAGAGAAATACATTTTATTTTATAAAAAACTAAGATACCACGTGCACTTCGAGCGGCTGAGATGTGTGTTTGCATGCAAGTGTGTTAACACAGTTGAATAAAGCAAGGAAAAACTTTTCCTGTGTTTGGATAGCCTGATAGACAGTAAACACTCAAATGGTGGGGGGGGGGGGGGGGAGAATTCTCAAAAGATTATACGCAACCCGGGCTAGACACTCCCTGCACACCCTCAAGGGTTTACATAACTGTCTTGAATTCTCCCAACCATTCTCATGTTTATATCAGGATATGCAAACACAGAAAAAAGTTGTTCAATTATTTGCTTGAATACAATCTTTTACAGTGAAATCTGTGGACAAAATTATTTTCACATATTTTCTGTAAAAGGAAACACTTCTTAAGCAGACAAGAAGGTCAATGAACAACATCGGTATCAATTTGTTTTATAATCAGTGACTGTTGGAATATAGGTTAGTAACTTGTTAAAATAGGAAGCAGAGGTGTATATATATATATATATGGAATTATGGCTCTGCCTTGGGATCAGCATCACTAGTCTTACATATAGGTTGAGAAATCTAATGTGCAGTGTTTGATATAAGAGAAAATAAAACATACTTGATGAAGTACAAGCCTTTAGTAAAATCAAGGACAAGAGCATAAATGATAATATTAAAACAACAAAGTTTTTATTTTTGTGTAGCCGTGAGCTTACATCAACAAACTTGGGGAATCCCTTTGAATGGCTGTTATCAGGAAAGACTTGAATTTCCAGGACAACTACCACAAATAATATTTTGTCTAATACATTTTCAGTAAGTTGTTAGGCTATTTCCTTGTGTTGCTTTCTTTGCCTGAAGGAAGATCTAATTTCCATGTTTGTAAAAAACCGTTATCACATCTTAGCCGGCTTTCTCACCTCGCTCGTTGTCCGCGCTCTCTAATCTTTCCCAGTTGCGTAAGTCGAAACCAGCAAACTAAGTGTTGTGGATCTCTTTTACCGATGATTTAGTCAAAGTACCAAACAAATGCGAAAAGCATTCCGAGAAACGAACGTTCCAGCTCTTATTTAAGGTGTTTCGATACAGTTTTCTTGGGGCCATAACTAACTTTTTGAATCGGCTCTTAGACAGTCTTTTCCTTGTCAGATCAACGTGAAATTTGCAATACTTGTTAGTTTTGGATTGGACTTTAGCGTGGTTTACATTTTGCGAAAATCGATATTTCCATGGCAACGATAAACAAAAATCCTCGAAAACGGTAAAATTGAAATTTTGCGCGATCCAGATTTCACTTTGAAAAGCAAATACCAACATCTTAAACTGTGGTGTGTGGCAAACAAAATATACAAGAACAAAAGAATTCTGTATGTTTGTTTTGGAGCAAATCGCAAAAACACTTCCAACCTTAATTTTTGCATAGTAATAGTAAATACACAGAAAAAAGATCAATGCTTTGATGAAATGGCTAGAAAATACTGTTAAAATGTGTCTTTTCCTTACTATTTCACGCCTAGAAAGTTTTGTTGAAACTGGTGTTCGCGATCTCGAGAACGAATTGTTTTTCTAAGAATATTCGCGTAATAACTTTGTGGTAATTTTTGAATTTGAGCGCCTTTGCGAAAATCTTAAGAACGGCTCGATCGATTTTTTTAAAACATTAACCACGCCTGCTTGACGATGTGACCAATTTTAGTATTGAGTCTTATTAACATTGATTCACTGTAACACTTTTAGATTTCGGTAGACCTGCACGGTTCCAAACCTCTAATTTTGTTGGTCCCTATAACCTGCACCGTCTATTGTTATCAGGGTTAGGGCTATTGTTTCGTTCTCCTCGACCAATCCTAGACCTCGTCTGGAAGCGGTGCGGGTCCTCCCTTAGTTTTGACGTTAAAGAGGACGTATGAACCGACGGAAAAGCTTGCGTTACATATTCACAGTTGACAAGTAAATGCTAATAGAGCGCTTTTCAAATGAGTGTCGTAAAACCAAAACCAAAGTAATTATCCCAGCCAATCACAACAAACACAAATTATCGAATGAACCAATCAGAACTCGAAGCAAATACATGTCTCTAGTGCCAAGCGCGGGAAAACGCTTGCGAACAAGTCGCGATTGGTTTGAGTTTTACTTCTGGTTGGTCGAGAAAGTGGCGCGAGCTGTTTTAACCAATCACAGAGCGAAGTAAAGCAAAACCAAAGCAAAACGTGAATTACTTTCGACACTCAATTGAAAACCGCTCTGTATTCAAAGTAATGCGTAATTCATTACTTCGTGATTTTTATCTGGTTTCTTTGTTCTTTGTTGCACTGTAGATTACAACGAAAAGTAAAAATCACGGAGGAATGCATTGCACATTACTTTGAATATATTAGCATTTACTTGCCAACTGTGAACATGTAACGCAAGCTTTTCTGTCGGTTCATACGTCCTCTTTAACGTCAAATCTAAAAGTGTTGCAGTAAATCAATGTTAATAAGACTAAATACTAAAACTGGTCACATCTTTAAGCAGGCGTGGTTAATGTTTTAAAAAAATCTATCGAGCCGTTCTTAAGATTTTCGCAAAGGCGCTCAAATTCAACAATTACCACAAAATTATTACGGGAATGGTCTTAGAAAAACAAATCGTTCTCGAGATCGCGAACACTAGTTTCAACAAAACTTTCTAGGCGTAAAATAGTAAGTAAAAGACACATTTTAACAGTATTTTCTAGCCATTTCATCAAAGCATTGATCATTTTTCTGTGCAATTACTATTACTATGCAAAAACTAAAGTTGGAAGTGTTTTTGCGATTTACTTCAAAACAAACATACCGAATTCTTTTGTTCTTGTATATTTTGTTTGCCCTACATCACAGTTTAAGATGTTGGTATTTGCTTTTCAAAGTGAAATCTGGATCGCGCAAAATTTCAATTTTACCGTTTTCGAGGATTTTTGTTTATCGTTGTCATGGAAATATCGATTTTCACAAAATGTAAACCACGCTTAAGTCCACTCCAAAACGTTGATCTGACAAGGAGAAGACTGTCTAAGAGCCGATTCAAAAAGTTTGTTATGGTCCCAAAAAACTGTATCGAAACACCTTAACCTTACATAAGCTTACTAGTCTGCACATTTGCACATTCGATCGACTCCGAATCGTGAAAAACTTATTCACCTGGCCCATGCAACCAAAAAATTAACCAGTCAAAACAACCTGCATTCGTGTCCTCAGTTATTCTTTTCAAAACGGGAAACAGAGTCACAATTCCCATTTTTGCCGCCATTAAAGGTCTCTCGTGAGATGTTTACTCCATCGTATCTCGAGTGAAATGGATATCAGTAATATTTTTACCCATGACCCTTTGTGGGCCGTGACGCACACCGCCTGCCCTGCCGCAGTCTAATGAGCCTTACTCTGTTCGGAGAATTTCTCGCGTTTGTAAGCGACCACCCTTTCTGAATGCCTTTTGAGATTCAACTGTATGAACTACACTTTTAGTTTCCCTTTCTAATTCACAAAAAGTCAGCTGCACGTATTTTTCAAGTGCAAACTGTACTCGCATTTTTAAACGACACTTCAAAATTAAACAACCATGGCTTTTTCTCTCACTAACAGGCAGGGTTCAATGCCGGTGACGGTGTACGATATTTTAACATTCCGGGTTCTCGTACTCATCAAGTGCTTGATCTTCCCTTCAAGACCAATGTGGCGATTCCCGGTCGGTGGATGTTTCGCATCGACAATGCAAAAATCGAAGCTGGTGGCTGCAATACGAAAGGTAAAAAGAGAGGAAATTGCATTCGCGCTACAGGCGCTTAACTCTGGCGTCTGTAGCAAGAAGCAAATCAAAACAGCGGAGATTGATGAAACATCAGCAACCTGTTTTGATAATGCTCTCATGTCGAATAAGTGTTTTAGAATCTCAGGTAACCAATCATAGCAATTATGCAGATTTTAACTGTTACAATCATCAGGGGCAAAACCAAAATCATTCAAACTATAGCGGCTTTGCCCTTCCCTATACAAAAGCTATAGAATCATTACCTGGTTGTTGAAATCTTATTCCCATACAAGCACTGCGTCATATTTGCACTACGTACAAGCGAGCGTGAAACCTTCTATTGTTTGAGATGGATGGCAGTCACACGAAAACGCCTCTGTAGTTACTATCGCACATAAAACTGATTACTTTTTCTATTTCGTCGGTTTTTCAGGATCTCTTGTCATTTCTCCGCAATCGGCAGGCATGCTTGGCGGTGAAAACATTTTAATATCTGGGCCCTGCTATAAACCATCGCATCAAATCCTCTGTGAATTTCCTGGAGGTGAAGTGAGCAATGGAACTTATATCAGTGACATCCGGGCATCTTGCAGCGTGCCTATGCTCAACGTAACTGGCAGGCTGTCAATCAAAATGTCAATCGATGGAGGAAAGAGTTTTGACTTCCGTGGGATTTTTACAATTGGTAATGGCTGTTGTTCTTGTAAAGACACATGAACCACACGAGGTAAAGAAATTTCCTTAACCCCAGTGCGATTCGAACTAAAAGCCCTACAAGGAGAGACATTCCAGCGAGTCCAAAATAATTTTTACTTTACCTCGTGTGATTCACATTTGCTTACCAGGGCATTACTTAGTAATGGGCTTACTTCGGCACTTAAACTTAAACCACAAAGGCAATTCTGCGATTTTCCACACGTATAACACGCGCTATACAGCGTGTGAACGTCTCTTTTTATGACATTTACGGCAAAAAATTAAATCTGTTCACTTGTTTAACTTCTCTTTTGTGCAGAATCTCTCCACTAACTGAAAGTATGATAACAATCCCCAAAAACACATGAACCTAACAATTCATTGTCTTGCTTCTAAACATGAGGATACGTCAACTCAATTTTGTTGCAGTTAACATCAATAGGTTCACGCCCCGTGTCACTCGTCTGGCTAAAAATAACTGGATTGAACTACGTCCTGTGAAGATTACCTGGGATCCAGTCCACCTCGGACTCAAGAATCAGACCGTCGATATTGAGTTGGCCCGCTTTTCCATGACAGATGATGGTCACGTGTTTTTTCGCAACATGTACACTGTAATATCAGGTCACCTGAATACCGGACAAGCTCAGTTTAACGTACCAAGAGGAAAAGGACAAGGGTAAGAATCACGGGGTAGGAAAATAGGATGTTATATTTGAATAACAACTTTTTTAGCACGACCAGATTAGTTACCTCTGGTTCCCTTGGCGCGACGGTAACTAGTAGTGCTATTACTGCCGCTCCCATCCGCAAACCCTCGATTGGATGGCAGATAATTTTGTTTCGTTTCATTTCATTCTTCTTCTCCGACCTTTTGACGGGTTTTCTCGGTAATTTGGCATTTCCCATACAAACACACCTGACATAAGAGTTAAGTTACCCGGGTACTCAGTGCGAGGAGACTGGGCCTGGCTTGACATTCATACGACGTGGGAATAAACACGCTAGGGCGTGGTACTTGTCCTTGTGGTAAAAAGCTGTTTCAGTCTTTATTTATTAAACAATGCGTTCCATATATTTGGTTTTGCTCTGTGGTTGGCAAAGAGAATAATCGTTTTACTTTCTTAACCGATTAAAGGTAAAACGAGAACCACTCGTACTTTACTTGCAACCATTTTCTCGCCATGACCCTATTTACATCTATTTGCATGCTGTGACAGGCGTGAGTAATTCGTTTTGTTTCGGTTTTACACCAGATCTCATTACAGTCAATCTGTGTCACGCGTGAACATCATTTGCGAATTGAAACGAACATCCAAAATTCCTCTTTGTAAATTCCAAGAATTGAACGGAATCTTGAAAATTTTGCATCAGAAAGTCGCGAATTAGCTGCAAAAATGATATTTCATAACTATTTATCTTTGATTAACCAAAAAAGTTCCCACGGGAATTCTGAATCTCCTAACTAGTGTTCAAAATTGAAATGCAAATTCGAGAACTTGGTTCGAATTACAAAGATATGATCAAGCGTGACGTAGATTGACTGTAAAACAATAAGTGAAAATTAATTAATGCGATCACTCTTTAATGTAGAGCTCCTGTTGGAAGCGGTCGTTTTGCTGCGCTGGTGGCAGTGAAAAGGACTGGTGACAAGCGAGGTTATGCCCCGGCCGAGTGGATTTGGAGCGACCTGTTTGCCTGGATAAGTTACAGCTTGGCACGCCAGCGGTGCTTGCACTGGTATCGAAGACAGCCAAACCCAAAAATATACACAGGTATGAAAGATGAGTTCAGAAACCAGTGAAACGTACTACGCAGGAAGCCGATTCAGTTATGACAATAGTGGAAGCTTTCTCTATGATTTCTTAACTTTTCGTCCAACAGAGAATCAGTGACCACCGGCTACTTGAACTAATTTATCTGCCTCAGTAACTGGAGTTTTTGGTTAGACACGAAAACCAAATGCAGAAACTTTCTATTCTTCTCAGCTTTCCTAGCAAGCTATGAAAAGCCAGTGTGCTATTTTCTATTTGCTAAACGCAACTACCATTAATTTCTTGTTCTTTGGTTTCGTCTCGTTGTAGATGACGCCTCTCTTCTTCCTTGCCCCCAAACGCTCGCTCAAGCCTTGGCAGACCGTGGCCGGTTCATGATCGATGAAAACGTCACTCCAGATGCTGACCTTTATTGTGGTGTTTACCATTTTGAAGCCACGCACTGCTTTAATTTAGGACGAACACTCCAAGGTAAAATAAGATCTTGCAGTAGCCTTACTATGTTCGTTTATTTTGGCAACATTACGTCATGAAACAGTATAACCCAAGGTTGCGGGCGTTTTGTATTCATGACGAAATTATTACTCCATGTAACGCCTAAAATGAGACACTTACACATTTAAACATATTAATGTACCTCATATCATCGAAACTTTGTTACAAAAATTCCTTGCGACTTTTTCCCACGTTGTTGCTCCACACGATCACTTGCTACACTGACCCCCTTTCACTGCAACGCAAGCGATGACAGGACAGCTCCTATTTCAGAAGGATTTTACGCTGCAGAAGTTTATGTTGCAAAAGGAAGGAAAAGTAATCATGAGTAATTATCATAAACATTTTATAGCAATCAAGGCACAGGCCAGGAATGTTGTTACAATGAACAAGGAAACTTAATAGTTGGACCACTAAACGGAGGGTCCCTGGATCGAGTCCATGTTGAGGCGAGGGTACCAGTCTTCTCTCATTTCTTTCACGACATTGTTCCTTATTTGGATTGCTGCATGTGGTCTGACAACTGTGGGAAGTACTTTGAAAAAAGACCTTCAGATGACGGATCCACCTACATACCACCAAGACCAGGTAGGAAAGTCTAGTGACGTCTCAGCGAACTATTTTTTAAAAATAATTCACGTGTACATTTTGCCGTCACATACTCCTGTCAGTTCCATAACATATGTTTGCCACCAAATTGGACTTGGACAGATGATATTACTGACTACAAAACTGTACCTCCCGTTTGACCCACTTTAAAAAAAGTTGTGGCAAATAAGGCATACGCTAAGGGGCCGATTACATGACGAATTTTAGCCCCGGTTAGCCGGGCTGAGATTTCAGCTCGTCTTCCTGAACAAAACCTTTAAAAAGAAGTGTGCGATTACATGAAGAGAGTTTCAACCCGGGCTGAAATTTCCAGCACGATTTCACAAACCGGGCTGGAAATTTCATGTAATCGCATTCAAATTTCAGTTCGGGCTGAAATATGTACACCACTTGAGTTTTGAATGTACGCACCACACCACTTGCTTTTGAATGTACGCACCACACCGCTTGCTTTTGAATGTACGCACCACACCACTTGCTTTTGAATGTACGCACCACACCGCTTGCTTTTGAATGTACGCACCACACCACTTGCTTTTGAATGTACGCACCACACCACTTGCTTTTGAATGTACCACTTGCGCAAACTTGCGCACCAGTTGCGTTTTGAATGTAAAACGCCTTCCTTCAAATTTTCCCGTTAAGGATTGCACCCGGGCCGAAATTCGCCATGTAATCGCAAAAAAATTTCAGCTCGGTGGACGGACCGAAACCTCAGCCCGTGCTGAAATTCGTCATGTAATGTCTGTATTCGGCCCCCAAATCAGTTCATTTCACCTAAATGTATTAGAATTAATAAATAACTAATTTTTTTCTCCTTACTGTTTGAAAATAATCTTTTAAAGACTCTCTGTCTACTACAATGCAATGCGCGCGTTTGTTTATGTTTTGATTCTTTCGGGAAGTAAACATTGTGTTAAAACGGCTAGATTTGAGCCCTTTAGGAGCCAAGAAAGGAAACTAACGAGTTTCCTTAGTTAGGGTATACCTTTTTCCAATAGAAAGAGCTATTTTTATGGTTTAAGTCTTCTAAATTACAGTAACAAAAGACGAGTCATCATCGATTGTTATCTCACGTCACGCCGTAAGAGAAATATTTTCAAATCAGCAAAGCACAGTTGCTTTCTATACATCAGTTTGGGAGTTCGCCAGGAGCCTCCTCGTTCGCTCATTCGCTTAAGTTCAGCCGAACATATAATATACCACACTTTAAAATGTTTAAAAGATGTGTAGAATTAAAGCGATTGACATTATCTTATTATTTCACATGATTTCACTGACGGTAAAAAAACCATGATTTTGACACCCGCGCAGTTTGTTGAATATCCAGTCACGTCCGATCTACAGAAATGTTGTCGTGATCAGTATCACTGGCATAAAACACAACCAACAAGAAAAGCCCCAGGGGCATTATAATTCGCCGTTGTTCTCCCTTCCCTCGGGGTGCAGAATACATTACGGTCACTCAAGATACGAGTGCAAATGTGTAGCGGAAGTTTGTGACGAATATTTGTTTGGTAGAGGGAAAACCGGGAGTCTGGGTCTAGTGATCATGAAAAAAAAAAAAGAAAAGCCCCAGGAGCATTAGAATCCGCCGTTGTTCTCCCTCCCTCCCGGGATGTAAAGTATGTTACGGTCACTCAGATGAAAGCCCTTGCCTGTGTAGCGAAAGACACGACGAGTATTTGCTTAGCCGAGCGAAAACCGGAGGTCTGGGGCAAGTAACCATCAAAAAAATAACAAGAAAAGCCCCAGGGGCATTAGACTCCGCCGTTGTTTTCCCTCCCCTCAGGGTGCGAAATATATTACGGTCACTCAAGATACGAGCCCAAGTGGTGTAGCTTAAGTTTGTAACGAATATTTGTTTGGCTGAGCAAGTGACCATGAAAAAAATGAAGAAGAACAAGAAGAGCACGAAAGAAAGAAAAAGGGGTATTACTAGACCCCGTCCTGACGGCGGGTTAATAATAACAAGAAAAGTCCCAGGGGCATTAGACCCCGCCGTTGTTGTCCCTTGCCTAGGGCGCAAAATATATAACGGCCACCCCAAGATACGAGCCCTAACCTGTATAGCGAAAGACGCGACAACTATTTGTCTGGCCGAGCGAAAACCGGAGGTCTGGGGCAAGTGACCACCAAAAAAAAAACCCCAGGGACAAGAAAAGCCCCAGGGGCATTGGACCCCGCCGTCCCCCCCCCTCGGGGTGCAAATACATTACGGTCACTCAAGATATGTGCCCAAGTGGTATAAAGTTTTGAAGTTGGTGATTTTTCTAACGTTTGACGTGTGTGCTGCCATCTCCTCCCCAACGTCTTCTCTGCGCCCTTCTCCTTGTGATATCATGGATCCCTTATAGTATGAATACCTTTCCCTTCCCTCATTCCTTGGTCATCCACCTGTTCTAGCACTCGCGAAGAAGAACGTGACGAAATAGTTTTGACCATGGCGTGACTTAGTTACGTCAATTTTTTAACGAAATGACATCTCAGCGTAATTCTAAATATTAAACAAGGGCACGGAAATTTAAATAGATTTATTGATGAAGAAAAATTATCCTTAAATCGAAAGGGAACGGTTATCTACTGAAAAATGAAACGTAAAGGTCTACTTTTAGGCCATGATTCGATAAATGCTTTAGCAAAAGCAAGGAAATTCCCCGAATCGGCTTCTGTCTTTCAATGACGTAATGTTTACGTGTTACGGCAAGTTTAGGTGAATTCATGCCAGCTTCAAAGCTCGCTAGCACCTTCTTCCTTGCTCTCATCGAAGAGAAGTCAACTCCATTGAATTTCTTGTACTTTTCTACACAACTTTCCCTAAAGATTTTGGTGAAGCAAAGCAAAACTGCCAAAAAAACGCTTGCATTTTACTGTTGAATTATTCAACTTGGCGAAAGCAAGGGACTTCCCCGAATCGCCTTTTGTGTTTCAGTGATGTAATGTTTACGTGCCAGGGCAAGTTTGGCGAATTCATGCCAGCTTCAAAGCTCGCTAGCACCTTCGTTCTTGCTTTCATCGAAGGGGTTTTCATGCCATTAAATCGCCAGTAATTTTCTACACCAACTTTCATGAAAATTCTGGCGAAATAACGCTAAACGAACCAAGATTACCGGCAAGTATTGTTTTGACCGAGCGGAGGTCTGGGGCAAGTGACCACGACAAAAAAAAATGGGTATTCCTAGACCCCGTCCTGACGGCGGGGTAATAAAACTGAAAACAAGAAAAGCCCCAGGGGCATTAAACCCCGCCGTTGTTCTTCCCCCTCCCCCGGGGGTGTAAAATATGTTACGGTCACTCAAGATAAAAGCCCTTGCCTGTGTAGCGAAAGACACGACGAGTATTTGTTTGGCCGAGCGAAAACCTGAGGTCTGGGGCAAGTGACCACCAAAAGAAAAAAAAACCAGGGGAAAAAAATGGGTATTACTAGACCCCGTCCTGACGGCGGTTAAAAAAAAAACAAACGGGTAATACTAGACCCCGTCCTGACGGCGGAGTAATAAAAATAAAACAAAAAACGAACGAAAAAAAAGGGTATTACTAGACCCCGTCCTGACGGCTTGGTAAAAAACGAATAAGAAGGATAAGAACACGAAAGGAAAAAAAGTGGGTGTTACCAAATCCCGTCCTGACGGCGGGGTAAAGACTTATTTTCTAAATCGAACTAAAACTCGGAGAACTCGGCATGATGTGGAAAGTATCTAGCCAATGTTATGCGTACAAATGTTAACAGCGGCTGAGACTTAGGGACTGTGCAATAATTGTCAGGAGGGGGGCTGAAAAACCAGAAGGGGGGGGGGCATAAAGCAAAATCAATGCAAGGACAGGGGGGGCTTGAATTGAAATAAGTCACTCAAGATGGAGGGGTGGCTTTAAGTTTTTTTTGAGACATGATATGTGCATATTTATAGTTTGGGAAACTGAGATGAAACCAGCGTAAATGCATCGAAGCTTCTCTCCTAAAAACACAAAACAAAATTCTAACATAAACCAGTGATATGAATGATAAAGGCAAAAAGTAATTAACTAAATTTATGACAGAATTTTAAGTCTTTTAAACCTTAAATAAGTTTACCAGGGTTTTTAGAAAAGAGGCTGTCGTCATGTTCCGCTATCTTATCTTGCTGTGGGAAACAGCGAATATTTTCCTTGAAATTATGTGGAACACTCAGTTCCACATAACCATAGATATTCTGTTATTCTTCTCTATTAACTCATAGGATGGTCTGTAGTAACATTCTTCTTATACAAAGTGTTAATAAGAGCTTTCTGTGTTTTCTCGTTTGTCGCTTTAGAACTGTGCGAAACAACGACTGTGAGAATCCATGTCACCATTGTAGTTCGCATACCACTAATGTAACTAAGTGTAAAGAAGATCCTCGCAGTTATTAACGCAACTTATGCAGTTGCGAAAATTAAAAGAAAGCCTGAAAAAATCAGGCTTGCCGGGATTCGAACCCTAACCTCTGCGATACCGGTGCAGCGCTCTAACCAATTGAGCTAACAAGCCAACTGGGAGCTAGTCATTAAATTGGTTCGTAATATACCCGGGAAAGATGAAGATGAAATTATTTCTTCATTCCGCAGTACAAAAATATGAGTTTC
The DNA here is from genome assembly GCA_964030785.1 of Siderastrea siderea. Taxonomy (NCBI): domain Eukaryota; kingdom Metazoa; phylum Cnidaria; class Anthozoa; order Scleractinia; family Rhizangiidae; genus Siderastrea; species Siderastrea siderea. Next base: position 9,694,166 of record OZ034968.1, on the reverse strand, counting down.
ATATATTCATATTTTCATCTTCATCTTTCATTCTAAATCTTTCAACTTGTACAATATTCGCGGAAGCTGGCTCCGATGGCATGTTGCATTGTGAGGTAAGCCTTTCCGCGTGTATAGCAAATGGTAAACAAGCACAAACCGTGTGGGCTGACTCGTTCGCGTCATTTTCGAGGGTGGGCGCGAGCGTTAAAATTTCTCTTTTCAGCAGTAGTCTTATGCACTGAAAAATAGCAGGTTAATGTCTTAGACGGGATTTAAAACAAGTAAGAAGCAGGACTAAAAACTTTTTAGTTTACCGAAACTCCCTGAAAGCTTTCTCTGACTTAAAGGAAAACTATTGATTGTCAGCAACTGCGAAGCGTTCTGCGAAGCTAAAAGTATTTAACCCTGGGAGCCTGTTTTGCAACTGGTAAGTCAAAACATGATTAAAAAAAGGAGCTTTTTAAAAAGTCGGCCTTCGCACGGGCGTTTGTAATTACCCGACTAAAACTCATAATTTCTGAGGCAACTCCTTGATGTTCAGTGCCCAGCATATACTTTGCTCGAAAAACACGACTTGAGCACAATTGAGAGCAAAAGGCAGATGAAATTAGGTTTTGTAGAAATTTCTTCCAGTAAAAGTTCCTTAATCATTCTGACTTGTTGACTGAATGCCGCCACATCTTCCACGTCGACAAAACACGACTTCAAAGTTCTCAGTATACAAATTCATGCCGACGCAATTTTGTTCCTTTTGCTATCTTCTCAGTGACGAAGAAGCCTTTTAACTATCGTAATCTTGCTTTGTGAATATGTTACGGGCGAAAAAACAAAATAATAAAAATAAAGCCGTGAAGTTTTCATTCAACGACCGCAGTTCACGCTGAAGACGAGCAACGATTTTCACAAGCCAATGAAATTCGCGCGTTTTATTCCTTTTACACACGTCCGTCAAATCAATGAACCTGTTCAACTTTTTGACTCGAAATGTTTTCCTTTTTCTCCGATTAAAGACATATAGTAAACATCTCATTGGCCTCGAATTCTCGGTCCGTACTGTAAGTTACGGATCCTCTTTTTTTCCCGCTAGATTTATGGCCAATCCCGAAGCGTCCTCAGCGGTCCGCAGGCCGTTAATTCCCTTTATAGTCTACATTTCAGGCGAGTTTTCCGTGGCTTTAATTTTAACTACCAGCTTTTGCAATTATCTTTCCCTTGAAGACGGACTTATCCCAAGTTGTATCCCTCAAACAACAGATTTCTTGGCCAAGTTATTTGCCTTTGGAAAAGGCGAAAGCTAGCACCTCTACGACAAAAATATAAGCTCATCTGACACAATTCATGTTTTACATACGAGGGCTTGAGAAGACTCAAATCCTAGAACAAGGATTTCTTCCCTTCGAGCTCTCCAATTTCTTCTATATGCGCCATCGAGTTTAAAGCAATCCTTCAGGTCGTTTCCTTTTCATTTAGAGCTATTACAAGGAACGTTTTCATTCCCGGTATGTCACGTTACCGTCATGAAAATAGAGCGTGCTGAGAAGTGAGTATCCGTTCTGTAATAACGTTTGGGGAGCAGTCGTTTCTAAAAAAACTTCGTGATTTGGTAAAATATCCATGGGAACACATCCTTTTTACTTACGCCTTGAAAAGATGGTTTAGACTAAAGCGCAAGTTCAAGCGCAGTCCGCCATTTTTCACCAATATGTAAACGCACCAGTATTCGGACACTTCGAACATCTTACATGAAGTATGGTACACGGTACGTCGTACGGTTACGTGACGTCGTGACCATGAAAACTGACTCGCTTAGAGATATATACCATCAGTATGGTGCTCCGCTCTGCGAACCTTCGGTCCGCAAAGGAGCTCCCCTGTTAATTGGAACGAAGAACACGCCTAATAGGATGGAAACATTGCAATTACGTATACTCACTTTTGTTCCTTTCTTATTCCACTGGGACCATTGCTATTTGAAAATGGCTCATCTCCTTAATGGAGGTTTTCTTATTAAGACATCCATCCTTCTGTTAGCTCACACTGTACGTTTTGGAGAAGAGAAGCAAGTTCAGTATTTCATTTTTGCGTGAAATGTTTTTGTTCCATAGCCACTGCTTTCGGTGATCCTCACATTGTAACACTCGATGGCGTGGAGTACACTTTTAATGGTTTTGGGGAGTACCACATTCTCCTGGTAGCTGGTCCTGAGTTTAATCTTCAGGGACGAATGCAGCCGCTGATCAATGAAGATGGAAGTGTTGCTCGTGCAACCGTTTACAAAGCATTTGCAATGAAGGAAAACGGCTCCGATGTCGTGCAGGTAACACTTCACGGACCGTGTTTTTAAGGAGGCTCGCAACAGTTTTTTTGGCCTTGGAGTGTATCTTTTGAAGGCAAAATTTCGTATAGAAGATAAACTTCGATTTCCTTGATACTACACCACCTTTTCAACATATGATCAAAGTTTATTTTCTCACTGGTTTCCTAGCAACAGCTGTCACCATAGCAACGATAATGGCAACCCCTCATTTTAAATAACGTCGAATATCTCGAAAACTAGCCAGACACTTTATGACGAAACTTGAACTGTTTGAACTACTCAACCTACACAACTTGTATGCGAAATTAGGGAAAAATCTGTAAGAGCGTTTTCATGTAAATCATGATTCATCTTTTACGGGCTGATTTTGGTCATTCCTGCAATTTTCTCCAATATTTCAAGAAAGATAAAACTTAACACTTTCTCTTTTCAGTTGAAGGATCTTTTATGATATCAAAACATCCTTAATGTACATTGAGCTTCCTAGGTGGCTGCGATTTTAAGATGTTTATATTTAAAAACTGCTAAAATACGTATACAGCACAAATCAGCCAAAAAGTTCGTAATTTGCAGAAATAGGAATATTTCTAAACTGCCCTTACAGATTTTTCTCTTAAATTGTTTGCCGTTAGAATAATAATTCTTTTTGATGTTCCAGTGAGTTTTAGGCTGAATAAATATTTCTGTTATTAGACAAGAAGGCTGAATCTCGGTCAAGTTTCAGTCGTTATTAACTTTCAACAAGCAACAGTTTTATTTTGTTTTTCCTGGTCTATTTAACGGTTATTCACGTGCAATGAATATTTATGCACGCTGCGCTCGTGTCCTCTCGTGCGTTTATGCATGGGCTTAAATTTTGAATGGCATTTTGTATCTTACATTTTTAGGTTGAAGATGAAAGTATCAAGTGATACATATTGTAATTTACCTGAAATAATATCAGAAAAAATAAAAGTAAATATAGAGAGAAATCCTCCCCAGCTATTTCAAGCATCTTCTTTTTATCAGGGTGGAATTGAACCCGGAGAGAAAAAGCCAGCAAATTCAAGTTACCCATACACGTGACGAAGTCTGGGATTCGTACCCACGGGAGCGTTATTCATCACTACTCTAACACTGCACACCTACCAAAAAGAGGCCTTTAGACATACACATTTACATGAACATGCCAAAATAGGAAATAACTTCGAGGTCAACATTGGCAGGTTCATAATTAGAGTAAATGATACAATTCGGGGAGCCGAAGCTTTTTATCCTAAGGTTTTTGCATCCATGATTTAGAGGTTCACTTTTGGAACTTTATGGTAATCCATTGCTCCTTTTCAGATCCATATCAACGGTCGCAACGAAATTGAAATCTTGGTGAATGGAGAAATTGTGGAATTCAGTGAAAGGTTTATCCTGGATTTCAACAGCGTTGTTGTTTTAAAATGCAGCAACACGTCTAAATACTCCGCCATATTCAACTCTGGAATATCAGTTACAATTGGGAAAGTTGACGACATTTTGGAAATGATGCTTCTGGTGCCACCGATATTCAAGGGTGCAGTATACCGTATAATTTTATTACAATTGTTTTTCTTTTTCTGAGTATAAAGCAAGTGAGAATATGAGCAGAATCTCCCAAATTTTCAAAACGGGAATAAAGTTGCTCTTAATCGAAAGATTTTTTTTCTTGATGACGCCTTCCGTCGGTGACTAAATAGGCAGGTCATCCGCTGGTGAGTGGATCACTTAGGTGTGACGACCGCGATCTCCGATGCCGACTCCTCTGACACATTCTGAGAGGACGAGTTCCTTTTCAGTTTTAGCATTTTATTCACGTCTTTTTTTTCTGCCTGATTCAGGAAACACAAGTGGCCTTTTAGGTTCCTGGGATGGAGATAAAGATCAGGAATTCCTGCTCCCCAATGGAACCTTCCTTGATACTAACTCAAGCCAGAAAAGAATTCATCACGAGTTTGGACAGCATTGTAAGATATTTGTGCGCTAATATACACAATTATAATTTCACACGGCCTTTAAATGAATGTCGAGGCCGATGGCATTGTAAACAATAAAATTCTACAGAAATCACGAAAACGAGGTCAGGCTTATTGTTTGAGCATTAAACTTGTACCCGCTGCAAATGAAGGCGAGTGTGGTAGGAGAACAGTGGGAGGAGAAACGGGATTACAACTTAGCAATATACTAACACCGAAACCCGTTCTGCTTCACGATAATAAAGCAGACAGTCAAATTCTCCAAATATTTCTCTTGCAGGGGCTTCAACTGCTAGTAATTCGTTATTCACTTATGTCGAAGGCAAAAGCCATGCATCATATTTCGATGTCAGGTACGTGCCAATATTTTTAGATGAAGAAGACTTGGTGTTTAGTAACGCAACCCTGGGCCAGCAGGCACGTGACTTGTGCGGCAATAACAAGCAGTGTCTGTTCGATATCCACACCACTGGTAAGATCACCATTGGAAGGGCTTCCAAGCAGGCGGCGGAATCGTTTGTTGCGGTTATCAATGAAACAGAAACTCCAGGTAAGCAGATGTTCTTGGTAAAGATTCTCTGTTGACTATAATGCATGTAGGCGTTTGTTTATGTTTTGATTGCTTTGGATGGGAAAGACTGTTATTAAAACAGTTAGATTTGCGCTGTTTACCTACCAGGAAAGGAACTTAACACGTTCGCTTTGTTAGGGGTATGCCTTTTTGGATGAGCGCGCGTAGCACGGCTCACCCTATGTCATCACTCGCGGTGTCTCTGGCTTTATTATTTATTTATTTTTTATTTTTGACACTTTGCTCTATTACGTAATGCGAAAGCAATGACGTCTCCTGGAAAATCGTGCTCAAATGCTCACTTGACGTGCAAGACGAACCAGTCATGCAAAAAAAAACGTCACTTCTCAAGATTTGCCATTGAAGCTTTTTATATGTACTACAGGATAATCCTGATAACTCGAACCGTTGGGTAAAACACTCGTAAAACGTTTAGAGATATCGAGTTATCGGAAGTGGAAATGAAGATAAAAATAAGGTCAAATGCTTTTGATTTCATTTGACGAGAATTTCGCCATGCCAGGGTTCGAGTTGTCGAGATTTCACTTTATTACGTTTGAGTAAGCATGGCCACATGTCAACCAACACGTCCCGTCTCGCTCATAACTTTTCGTAACGTTTGGGCCTTCATGAACTGTGAAAACCTGTCATCAAGAATTCATCAGTTGACCTATTAATGATAAAAAAGATCGCGTTTCAAACTTTTCAAATGAATGCTCTTTGATTTGCACCTCAACGGCGTTTCTATAAATCATGATGTTTAGAAGACATATTAACACAGACGCAGGTAAAACTAAATATATCTTGAACATTTATGTTTCTGCAGGCTGTGTTCCATTGAACGACACAATAAGCGATGGAAAAGTGCTAAGAAACGACTCAAGCGATGGAAGAATGATCTACAGATTCCACTGTAACGTAGGATTCCGTTTAAGTGGGTCAACTGTGATATCCTGTTTACATGGAAAATGGAATGGAACCAAACCGAGCTGCCAGCTGATAAGTAAGTTTAAATGTAATTTATAGGAAAATTTATTCAAAGCTGAGTCAAAAATGATAAAAAAAGAAGATCATGGAAGAAGAAGATCTTTGCTTCCCCCAAATATGGTCAAGTTCGATTTCTGAGTATTGGTATTGATCACTCTATTATTACAGTGGCACTCTAAGGATCGTTGCGAGGTTGAAATTTCTATTCAAAAGACCTCAAATCGTCTCCAAAATTCGCATTTAGCTGTAATGAAAAACTTAAGTGTCAAACTTTCGTAGGGAAAGAAGATTACTATTCTGAAGCATCTGAAGCATTTCGCTTGGATCTGGTTGGGTGTCCCGTTAATAGTTTGTTCAAAAAATCTTTTGAACAAACTATACAAAAGGCCGCAGTGAAAAGCTTAGCGGCTATTTCTCAGCAGAATCGTTCCTTGATGATGCAAGAACGAAACTTGGCAAGAATATTTGTTTTTGATTTCTTTGAAATTCCACTAGACTTGCTACGTGAAAATTGGAAAGTGTAAATTTTTTGAACAATTTTTAAAGTATGACTGTCATTTTAATTTCCCAAGATGGCCGTCGCCTAGTTAACCAATTTTGTTCCCTCCCCCTTGTATTTTCAAGAATATTCAAGCTTTGACAATGCAAGTTTTCTGTTATATAATACGTTCAAAACACGGGAAAATTACATCTTCATTTTCTTGGAGTTACTTACTATCTAAACAGGTTTAGAAACCCACAGAAATGAACCAAAAGTGCCAAAAAAACAGCTAATAGAGTACAAAGCAATTGACTAGAGTGAAAGTTACAAAAGAAAAGTTAAAAATGTCTTTGAAAAGAGTTAGGAAAGTTCCAAATTTTGAAACACAGAGCAGGGATGTGCGCAGTGGTGAGAGCACTCGCCTTCCACCAATGTGGCCCGGGTTCGATTCCCGGTCCCGGTGTCATATGTGGGTTGAGTTTGTTGTTGGTTCTCGTCCTTGGCTCCGAGGGTTTTTCTATGGGTTCTCCGGTTTTCCTCCCTCCATAAAAACCAACATTTCCAAATTCCAATTCGACCTGGACGTAGGGCCATAAGGGAGAGTACAGTTTGACTGTAATTATGCACCCTACTGAAATAAAGTGTTTATTTATTTATAAAGACAGGCCTGTCAAAATACGTTTAACAGAAATTTCATAAACAATCACGTCAAGAAATTGAGTTTAGACAAACCTCAGGTAATTTTACAAGTTTGGTGGCTTTTGCTTGGATATTAAAAAAAATAAGACCTTTCAAAGTTCATGCAGGCCAATTCCGTCCCACAGAGTCTTGACAGGGTCAAGGTTGTGAAAATTTTATTGATAATACATATAAATGCAGATGATAAATAGTTACATATTTTACACATCTTAAGAAGCTTTTCATACGGTGGAAACCTACCTCGTGACCATCCCTAAAATATGGCCTCTTATGTTTGGCCCAGTCATGGCCGAGTCATGAACTCATTTCCTCATATAATATCCCGTTATTCCGACCAGCCGGTCGATACGACCACCTTTATTTACCAGCCGACCAGCCGGTCAATGCGACCACCTTTATTTACCAGCTGACCAGACGGTCAATACGAACACCTTTATTTACCAGCCGACCAGCCGGTTAACACGACCACCTTTATTTACCAGCTGACCAGACGGTCAATACGACCACCTTATTTACCAGCCGACCAGCCGGTCAATACGACCACCTTTATTTACATGTCAAAAAACCCATCTCATGCAAAGTGAACATTGGATGTGTTTGCGGAGGCCTCAGCCCAGGATTCCATGGGAAGTAAGGGTACCAATCTGAAAGATAAATCTTTGTGATTTTTGTTAAGAATTTTTACTTAAACTGTCATCGTGTGCTGTGCAGAGTGGCAAAGGAGATTAAGTCGCCAAACAACTGATTTTGCCGCGTCTTTCTCGTTCATTTTTGCACGTAGTTTTTAATTTGCTATGTCCCCGCATAGCATAGCCCCATCTTTCCATAAATATACCACGTACAACCCATATGCCTCGGATTCACTCCGATAAAGGGCTAAAACCTTGGCTTTTTTTAAATCTCCTTGCCGTGGCCAATTTACCCTTCATTTACTCACATGGCCACGTTACGACCAAGCATCTGATTTTTATGGCCGCTAACACTTGGCCCAGACAAAGAGCTCATGTAGTCATTTCTTCTATTTGCGTAGAGCTCTGTTTACCTAGTTTCTATTATCACTGACAGGCTAATATGGATGGCGAAAGGCTTACTCGTGATTCGTAGTATGTCTGAAAACGTCTGCCTCTTCCTCGTTCCTTGCAAAGAAGTTACCTTAACTTGTTTAATTTATAAAATCAACGCTCGAGAGAGACTGGGGAGAATGGCGAGCGAGTAGGACGTGTGCCTTGGTGCTCCGCAGTTTTTTGGCAAATTTAAAGGCTCTAATTCATGTCTGCGAAGCGAAAAGTGAGATCAGAGACATCGTCTGATAGCAGAATAGTCCCGAAGAAAAGAGATCTCGAGAAGCTCAGAACGAATCGATCTTAAGCGAAACAGACGACGAAGTCCTCGAAGCGCTTGAAATGGCGGAAGACGTAGGGAAGAAGATTGATTTGATCCTTGCGAAGCTGTCAAAGTTAGACAACATTGAGAGCAGGTTGGAGAATGTATTTGAGGTGATTACTAACATAGAAGAATCCGTAGCAAATCTTGACAGAGAAGTTAAAGAGCTGAAAAGAAAATCTAAGAAAGTGGATAAAACAGTGGAGGAACTCGAAACCAGTGTCACTTTCAATGGTGAAGATATCGCCGATCTGAAAAGGGACGTCAAAGCTGCCCAACTCGAGAATGAAAATCTCAAAAAGCAGATGCTTTACCAGGAGCACTACAGCCGCAGAGAGAATCTGTTGTTCGTTGGCATCGGGGAGGAAAACCCTCAACTGTCTCGGGATGATGATCAAGTTGGGAGTCGACAGGAGGCAGAAAATACAAAAGAGGTGCTATTCAACTTTATGGAGCAGGAGTTACAAATTCCGAACGCACGCGACAAGTTCGAATTTCAGAGAGTACATCGACTTGGTAAGCCAAAAGCGAACGAATCGAGACCCATCATTGCAAGATTTCTCAGATATCAGGATCGCGAAGAAGTTCTAAACCAAGCCAGGAAGTCTTTGAGGGATAAAGATTACAGCGTCTTCGATGATATGCCCAAAGAACTCTACGATTTGAGAAAGCCACAGGTAGATAAACTCAAGGAAGCTAAAAAAAGAGGACTAACAGCCTATTTCAGCAAAAGGTACCCTGATAAGCTTTATGTAAACGGCAAATTTATTCATCCAAAAGAGCCTTTACCTTACTGAATGTTTTTTTCCCTGAGAGTAATTATGCTAATCTTTCCTTTCCTAACAAAAAAATATAACACTGCCCCTGTTTATTTTATATTGCATAAATTACCCTCTTGCCAATTAACGGTGGAGCACTAATAATGCATGAAGTGTGAAAACGCCCAAACACGTTCTTGGGGGTTATTTAGTAAGCAAGGCATTACTGGTCTCTGTAGATTTCTTTTTATTCAGTGTCTTTGTTAGTATGTTAATTAATTTCGAGCTATTTTTCTTGTTTTGTTTTCGCGGTGTGAGTACTAAACCTGGTGAGCTTTTGTTTTCCTATTCAACAAGATTGCTTAACACGCCTCCAAGATATGTGTACTTTTTGTTTCGTAGCAATCTGCTTTCAATTCTCTTCTTTTTACGATGCACCATTGTACTAGAATTTAACTTATATCTTTTCAAAAACTATTGCTTGCAACTCAGAACAGAAGTGTTGTTGGGGCGAAGGTGGCCAATTTCACGGGCTTCTACGTGACGCTATGAAAAATGAATCTTAAATTAGGATCTATCAATGTGAGAGGTCTCGGGGACTTTTCTAAGCGGCGGGAAACTTTCAACTGGATGCGATCAAAAAAACTGTCAATATATTTTCTTCAAGAGGCGCATTGTACAGAAAGCAGTCAACATGATTGGAAAGCTGAATGGGGCTATCAAGCACTTTTTAGCCGTCATTCAAGCAAAAAAGCAGGTGTAGCTATACTATTTAATAATAACTTTAATTTTCAAATCCAGAAAAGTTACTCCGATCCCGGAGGACGTTTCATAATCTGTGACCTGACAACAAACGGAAAGCACTTTACCTTGGCAAATATATATGCACCTAATGAAGATGATCCAAATTTTTTCGCGGATGTCTCTTATCATTTACTTGACTTCAAATGCGACGAAATCGTAATAGGAGGTGATTTTAATCTTGTGCTTGATGTTGAAAAAGACAAAAAGGGCGGCCTTGCCAGAACCCATAAGAAATCGTTGGAGGTTGTTAAAGACTTGAGGGAAAGTTTGGATTTAATAGATGCCTGGAGAGTCTTACACCCTGACCTCCTCAAATTTACGTGGCGTCAAAGAAGGCCTGAAGTGCACTGTAGACTCGATTTTTTTCTAGTTAGCCAAAGCACTTTTTGCAATACTATTGATGCAAAGATTATACCAGGGTACAAAACAGATCATTCCATGATCACTATAACAGTTTCCTTGCATTCCAATAACAGGGGCCATGGATTTTGGAAACTTAACACGTCCCTCTTGGAAGATACAGAATATGTTGCTCTAATTAAATCGGTTATACAACAAACTAAAGATAAATATACGAAGGATGAGAAAATCGATCCCAATCTTCTGTGGGAGATGGTGAAAATGAAGATTAGAGAGCACTCTATGCGGTTTGGTGCCTTCAAAAAACGTAAAATGGCAGAAGAACAAGAAGAAATCGAAAGGTCAATTTCAGCTTTAGAAAAACACATTGATGGTCACGCTGACGATTCTGAGAAGGAAGGGATCTGGACGAAACTTCAAGCCAGGAAACGTGAATTAGAGAAAATTATTGAACACCAAACTAAAGGAGCGATCTTAAGATCTAAAATCCGATGGTATAATGAAGGGGAGAAAAACACCAAATACTTTCTCAATCTGGAAAAACGACACTGTAAACAAAATACGATATCTCAGCTTAAGGTTAACGACAACGATTTCATATACACAGATAACGAGATTCTAAACGAATGTGAATCTTTTTATAAAAATCTATACAGTTCAAGAATAGAATGCGGAGATTATTTGAGTCATGTTTTTCCATTGCAAGAAAGTCCAAAAGCCTTGAACGACGTGGAACAAGCTACATGTGAAGGCCCGCTAAAGAAAGAGGAGTGCCTTAAGGCGTTACAAGACATGGATTCTGATAAAACCCCTGGAACGGATGGTCTACCCAGTGAATTTTATGAGGTATTTTGGGACGAGTTGGCAGATATTTTGATTGATGCACTAAATTACTCACACGAAAATGGTAAACTTCCGATATCACAAAGGCGGGGAATTATTAAACTTATCCCAAAAAAAGATGCGGAACTTAATCTGGTTAAAAACTGGCGACCTTTAACGTTACTAAATTGTGACTACAAGATTGCAACGAAAGTACTGGCAAATCGTATTAAACCATTTCTCCAGAAACTCATCTCCCACGATCAAACTGGATTTATTAAAAACAGATTCATTGGAGAGAATATTCGGTTAATTGACGGGGTAATTAAATATACTGCAACGAAAAATATTCCTGGGCTCCTGCTTTTTCTCGAAAAAGCTTTTGATACTCTTTGAAAAAGCTTTTGATACTCTAGAATGGCCTTTTATACAGAGAACTCTCCAGCATTTCGGCTTTGGCTTATCTTTTCAAAAATGGATAAAAGTATTCTATCAAGACATTGAAAGTTGTGTTTTAAATAATGGATGGGCAAGCAATTTTTTTGAACTTACGCGAGGAGTCCGGCAAGGTTGCCCTTTGTCGCCTTAGCTGTTTGTTCTTTCAGCTGAGATAATGGCGGAAAATGTTCGTAAGACAAAGGAAATTAGAGGTTTAACTGTCTGTGGTGAGGAAATTAAGCTGAGTCAATATGCCGATGATACGACGCTTATTCTAGATGGCTCTGAAGCATCTCCAGAAATCGCGGACATTAGAGCCCGCGCCTTTTCGGGCGTCCTACATAGACAGCTCTTTTAAATGATGCATACCGCTGATCGAAGCGGTATAGTTTGGGCTCATATTTCATGATGGTGCACGATGCAATAAGTCCCATATAAAAACCATATAAAAACCACTGACCAAACTAAGTCGCTTAACATTCGAATGTACTGAAATTTAGCTTTCGAAGGATGGCTTTTGTAGCGTATTTGAAGCCGGTTCGGCCGAAATATCGCAGTTCCAAGAAAGCGGATTTTTGGACTTTAGCGTGGACTTTCAAATGTATGGCCGAATGCTATTTTTCGTGGTTTTCAAGTGCAAAAAGTAAACATCAAAATCAATCGGTTGGAGCTGAAAATCGTAAGGTTAGTTTGTTCCATGTATAGTTTTAGTGAATCCACTTGCACATTTTTTCGATCCCATTATGTTTACCCGTAATCGCTGTTTATAAACTATGAGTTTTCGGTTTTTCGATGAAATCCCCCTCCACGCCTTATATTTTTTGGCCGCTAAACTGCTCACAGAAAACCGTAAAAAGTAAACATAAAATTCGAAGTATCCACCTTATTTTTTGTACTATATCTTTCTTGATAGACCAGTTTACCATGAACCGGTTGCACATTTATACTTTAACAAATTGATCGAGAGATATTTCTCGAAATTTTTTAATCTCCATACATTTCTTTGTTGTTGTTGCGTTCCCTTCGATGGTTAATTTACCGCAGGATTTGTTGACCGTGGGCTCAAATGTCTGCGATTTCTGGATATGAATCCCTTCGAGAATCATTGAAACTGCTAGATGATTTCGGTAAAATGTCTGGTCTCAAACTCAACTGTGGTAAAACAGAAGCTCTGTGGATTGGCTCCAAAACAAACTGCAATCTAAGGTTGTGCCCAGAAAAAAACTTCAAATGGCCGTTTAAGAAGGTTAAGGCTCTTGGTGTCTGGCTTTCAACTGATGCCGAGATAACTGTTTCCCAAAATTACAAAGAAAAATTGGAGAAAATGCGAGCGATCTTGGGGTGTTGGAAATTCCGCAGACTTAGTTTGTTGGGAAAAGTCATGGTCTTAAAAAGCCTTGCAGCATCGCAATTAGTGTATATTCTCTCTCCCCTCCCTACATACTATGAAGCAATTCAAGAAATCAACTCACTATTCTACAAATTTTTGTGGAGCGATAAAGTAGATAAAATAAAAAGAAATGTCATGATAAATGACTACCCTGAAGGAGGAATCAAGATGATTGACATAACATCTTTCAATAAATCTCTCAAAGCTGTTTGGGTGAAGAAGTACCTGGATAACGAAAACTGTGGTCATTGGAAGCTTCTCTTTGACGCGGAACTTAAAAAATATGGCGGTAAAGCGATTTTTCGGGGAAATTTAAATAAAACAGATACAAGTAACTTGATAAGGGTATCAGATCCCTTTGTCAAAGAACTTCTGGCAATCTGGTCAGAAGTTGTTTTTGAAGATAAAGTAACAACGAAGGAACAGTTCCTATCATCACCCCTATGGTACAACTCGCTTATAAGGATAGATGGAAAACCTGTTTTTAACAGAGATTGGTTCCTTAAAGGTATAACCGAAATCAGGCATTTAATGGATAACTCCGACAAGTTTCTTTCTTCTTCTTCCTTTGAAAGCAGACATGATGTCCAACTTCGACCCCTTAATTTTTTTGGAATTATTGCAGCAGCTAGATGTCTTCGCAGACAAAACACGGATTCCCCTTCGAGTAACTACTGCTCCTTTTTCTCAAAATTCTTGCGCAGTGCTAAACCCTCTAAATTGATATACAATAAGCTGGTTTTAAGTAAAAGCGAGCAACCCCTTCGGAGCCAAGGAAAATGGTGCAGAGAGATTTGCCCAGAGCCAGAGGAGGATCATGAGATTAACTGGAAATCGGTCTATTTACTGGCTTTCGAGTGTACTAAAAGTTCGAAGCTTAGAGTTTTTAATTTCAAATTTTTGCACCGTCGCCTGTCAACAAACGACTTTCTGTATAAGATAGGTCTTAGTGACAACGAAAAATGTACTTTTTGTAAAAGGGAAACTGAAACTCTCTTTCATCTATTTTGGAACTGCGAAAGTACCCAGTTGCTTTGGAATAATCTTGTTTTATGGCTCCAAACTTGCCAGGTTTTAACTAAGAACACGCCATTACGAGCCGATACTGCGCTGGGTATGAGACCAGTATCAAAATTAAGACTTCCAATAAATTTTGCTTTTTTAGTTGCTAAGTATCACATTTGGACCTGTAAACAAAAGGAATGCTCTCCGAATTTTTCTAGCTATTTACGACTTTTGAAAAATATACATGAAATAGAAAAAGGAAATAAAGCTACATCAAAAAAATGGGAATTACTTTTGCCACATATTTAACAGGCAAAACAACCCGGAGCCTCCCACTGCTGTATCGCTGCGTAAAGCGTTCACTAGTTTTTTTTTTTGGCTCAAAATCTTCAGCCCAGACGCACTTCTGAGTACTACATTATCATAATAGTTGTAAAAACCTCTGGAGACAATGGGGTTCTTTTCATATTATATAGCTACACGTATTTTTCTTTTGCTATGC